>JAPDHF010000004.1:1546348-1871869 GCA_027945245.1 Fusarium irregulare
TGGCAGCTCTACAGGGAATTAATTGATGAATGGGTTGACTCGAATGTGGTAAGCGATTGATGGAGGTGGTGCGGAGGTAAAGCATGGCCACAGGGCAAGCTGGGTAGGCTACATAGATTGTAAAAGCAAGTGGCAAAGTAAAGCGACAAAAGCAGCTTGGCGCAGTGGAAGCGCGGTATGTTTACTCGAATCTTGTGTACAAAATTCGCACTAACAATTCCTCAGCCGGGCTCATAACCCGGAGGTCACTGGATCGAAACCAGTAGCTGCTAGCTACGAATATTTTTTTTTTGCTTTTTTTGCATCTGTCTTGCGCTATTGGCAATAGAACTTTGGGCTTCTAGAACGTTATTTTATTGGTTTCCTCTTTTGCTTTTGGTCTTGATGATTTATCGAAGGCGATGCGACGGGAGCAATCGCTCTAGCTGGGCCTAGCAGCTGTCACTTTAGGTGATCGCGTCTCTCGATGGCCAGTGCCACATCCGTCAGACCACTTTCACCGTCGCATTGACATCTGGAAGCTAAGACCTAAACATCAAAGCCAGAAGACCCTTATGTCCGGGCGCGCGCTTCATGTCAACAATGTCAATAAATGCCACCAGCGCGACGGAACTGAGGCGCACATGGTTGTCGCGGTGGTGATGTAGTTCTGGTAGCTATCATATATGTCTTTTGCAAACCGCCATCCCATCAAGCAATAGCTATTCCTCCGTCTCGGAGATTCCCCGAATAGCTCAGCTGGAAGAGCGTTCGACTGTAATTGTTATATGTCATCGAAAGGTCACTTGTTCGATCCAGGTTTCGGGGAGTTCTTTTTTTGCTGTTTTTGTGTCTGGAAGTGGGTCGGCAGTGGGTGTCATGCTGATTCTAATTGGCTGCGATAGCTTCAATCAATAGAAACTTGTATCGATAAGCATGTTCTGTCCAGCACCTCGTTGTTCTTAGCAATATTTGTTCGTTCAGGTTATACAAATAATCCAATTGCTCTATCTAGAGATAATTCTATTTCCGGAATGATTGTACTTCCTCTTATTCCAGGGTATTGAGCACTTTTGTACTAGTGTTTTTTCGTGGCTAGAATTTTACAACCCATTGTATGTCTAAAACGTCTATGAACAGCAACACCTGTCGGATGAACATGCGTGTTGCCTGATTCACCTCACAGAAAAACTAACAAAGATTATACTGAAAGTTGCTATTTTAAAATAATTCTCTAATATCTTGAGAACCTCTTCCTGAACTGACAACCACTCATCTCGGAAATCCCGAGTGGACAATTCACAGCTCGGATGTAGGGTACCTTCGCGTCCACGAGAGTCGCGCTAGCATCGACAACGCGGGGTAACATCGGGCCTTCTCAATGGTCGGTGCATTATGAATCCGGGGAAGCGACGATCGTCGGGTCATTAACCACCGAAATTACGATCTTGAGCTTCGACCAACATTTTTAGTCCACGGTAAGAATAGCGCCAAGCGACGATGCGACTCCGCGATGGCTTCTTCCCCTCGATTAGATTCCGAGCCGAAGCGTACCGAGCCTAAGAACTGCCGATCAATGAGAATAAAACTTCAACGAAGCCTCTATGAAATGGAGATGGGATAACAGCATGCGAATTCGTCATGTTGCCAGGTTTGAAGCTTCTTGGTGTTGCCTTGCTGGGAGCAGCGGGTCTTGCTGATGCAACGTGAGTATTGACCTCTATGATAGAGCTCATTGAAGAACTATGCTAACTCATTCCCAGCGCCGACAAGCCATTCCTTCCCAAAGGCCTGGCGCTGGGCTCCAAACCCACCTACAAGACTGAAGCCTTCAAAAGCTTTACTCTCAACGAGAAAAACCCAGTGGCAGTCCTCGACTATGGTCACATCGTCGGTGGAGTCCCATTCTTCGACGTCAAGTCCCTTAGTGGCCCCGCTCAGATCGAGATAAAATATTCAGAAGAATGGCGAGGCGTAAACGAACCCTTCAGCGACGGCCCGCTCCTCTACGGCAACCAACTCAGCAACAACTTCCGCATCGAAACCCTCAACATCACAAAGACTGGCCGCTATAACGCGTTCCTCACACAAGGTGGTCAGAGATGGGAGTCTCTCAGACTTGTGAATGAGGCGAGCATCAAATTTGAGAATGTTGGATTCCATGCTACGTTCCCTAACGTCGATCCTGATCAAGAGCCGGGTTTCTTTGAGTGTAGCGACAAGAGGCTCAATGAGATCTGGAAGGTTGGTGTGAGGGGCGCCCAGTCTTCGTGTTTGGAGCAGGGTTCTCAACCTTCGTCGTGGCGAGTTGATCCTAAGAATGGCGCTTTGATTGAGTCGCTCAGACCTATCCAGAGTGAGAAGTCGCCTCTTGTGGGAAACCATACTTTGGAGTTTGAGACCAAGATTCAGAGAGGCGGTCTGTGGTATGGTGTTGTAAGTCGTTACTCATCACACTGATATGGGGAAATACTGATCGTCAACAGGCTTGGGAAATCGGAAAGGGTGGTGGCATCGGTCTTCAGATCACCGGAGATCTACCTAAGGCGACGACCTTCAAGAACCACAACTACACCCTCTCCCCTCGCAACACCCTCCAAGTCACCTCTGGATGGGGCCAAGTCAACCAAACCACTCTACCCACCTACCTTCTCAAGACATTCGACCTCCCCTCCCCTGTCCACGAGAATGTGTGGTACAAGATCCGCACAACCCTCAAGAATGGTTACCTCAGCGCCTACATCAACGACACCAAAGTGTTTAACATGTCGCTCACTTCCTACCGCGTTCTGTTCAGAGGCCAGATGAAGCCCATCACACTGACTGGTCGCTTCGGTCTGGGTGCTTATCAGGACCAGAAGGCTTACTACCGTAATGTCAAGGTCCACGACGATGATCTTGGAAAGGTCGTCTATGAGAGCAGTCTGACCTCTGACGATATTCTCGACGAGTATGGTGTCAGAGAGAACCTTTTCGCGGCTTGTCTTGATGGACCCAAGCGTGATCGTCTCATCTGGCTCGGAGACTACTACCACACATCTCGTATCATCGGTGTCAGCACGTCTCGCTTCGACCTTCAGCGCGGAACCTTCGAGTCCCTTATTCCGACACAGAATGAGGAGGGATTGTTCAGTATGAGCGCCCCACTCGGATACCAGGCCAACATCACGATCTTCGCTGATAACTACGGCTTGGAGGATTACCAACTCCTTGGTCTCTTGTCGCTGTACTACTACATCCAATCCAGCAACGACTTGGACCTCCTCAAACAGGAATGGAAGTACTTCGAGCGTGTTGTCGACTGGTCTGTCAGCACCATCAACAAGACCGACGGACTGGTCCATCTCAATGGCGCCTTCACTGGTCCTGCCGAGTCCGGCTCTTCCGTTTCTTGCATGACAGCCCAGGCTCTGCACTCTATGGCCGAACTTGCCGAGGCGATTGGCAAGAAGAGCGCCATGAAGAAGTGGAAGCAAGCTGGCGACAAACTCATCGAAGCCATTCGCAAGAACCTCTGGAATGAGGAGCTTGGCGTTTGGAAGCTGTCGACCGCCAATAAGACCGACTTCTCCGTTAACGGCATCGCGTTCTGCACCACGAGCAAAGCAGCTAGCCGCACACAAGCGACTCGCTCGTTCAAGGCTCTGGATAAACTTGCTCTGGGGCCAGGATATCTTGACAACACTCGTACAGACCCTGACGCACCTACTGCTAGCATCAGCCCCAACACCAACGGATTTCTCCTCCCCGCCCTCTTTGAGTCTGGCGCCGACAAGCGCGGCTCTAAGCTCATTGACACGCTCTGGGGTCCTATGGTCGATAACATCAAGACTTCCAGCGGCGCAAGTTGGGAATATGTCCTTCACGATGGGACTCCTGGTCTGGGTTTGTTTACGTCGCTAGGACATCCTTGGGGAGGCGCAGCTACCTATGTTCTCACAGAATGGGCTGCTGGTCTCCGACCTGCGGAGGGTATCGATGGCTATGGATACCGAAACTGGGTCGTTGGACCAGAGTATGGTGTGTCGATGGGCTTGACATATGCACATGGACGTCTGCAGACTGCTTTCGGAGGAAAGGTCGAGGTTACTTGGAAGCTTAGCAGCGATAAGAAGAATATGTCTGTGACGATCAAGGCGCCGAAGAAGACTAGTGGTGTCTTTAAGTTTAAGGGTACGGAGAAGAAACTGAGTGGGAAGGAGAAGTATGACTTCACTGTCAAGGTGTGAATTAAGAATGTTTAAATTTCTTGTATATAGCAGTGTCATCCTCAGAATATTGAAGTAAGCCGACTAGATGGGTATAGTGTGGCAGTATAAGAAGAACTAGCCGTCAAGAGCATAAGAGACGAAATACTTTGGTCATCTCATGCCGGCTTAGGCTAGCATTTAGGCTACTTTATTTCTTTACCCTAAGCCTTAGAGGACAATTCTTCTGACACCCTACCTGTGTGGCCCAGAGTGTCGAGTTGACTTGTTCACCATGTTGATCTCCCCCTTCACTACCATCTCTGCCTTCAGCCTGTTCTCCTCCAGTCTATGCTAGAACCTCGAAACCGACCAGGTCAGGCGCCCAGTCTCCTGAAGCTGAAGCACTGAAAGTAATAGTGTTATTATCGCCCTTCATGAAGCCATCAAGAAGGATTGTCATGCGATCACTCTCGAACCAGTCGCCACCAGCATTAGGGAACGCCCAGCGCTTGGCATCCTCTCCGTTGACCGAGATTGACATGTTTCGTGAGTTGGTCTCCCAGTCGCCGATCGTGTGATGATACTCGTGGTTGATGTAGTCAATACCGACAAAGAGCGATCCATCCCTGGGTGCGCTGATGGACTGGAATGCGACCTCGGCGTCTTTGCCGATGGACTTGATCTTTTCGCTGGCTGGCAGACATTCGTTCTCTTTGCAGTCGAAGAGGGAGGCTGAGCCTTCGAGGCTTGCTTTCGAAGCAGCGTGGTAACCGACAGACCTAGGCTTGGCAGCTTGACTAATGTCGGAGAGGATGAGGAGGCGTAGTTCATGAGGCTTAAGCTCGAACTTCTGAGTACCCTCGATAGTGGAATCCTCATGAGCCCAGACATCGCGAGTCTTGGCCTTTCTGACTCCAATAAGCGACAAGTCGACTTCGACCGTCTGTGTTTCATTCTTCCAGTTCGCAACGCCGAGGACCTTACGGTTGGATGAGAGGTTACCGGACCAGACGTCCCACTCCTCCTCAGTGTATCGAATGACCAACTCAGCTGCCTGGCCCAGGGAATCTTGGTTGATGGCGATGGCTTCCTTGTTAGACATGATCTCGAGCGAGTGGGCGGGTATTTGCTTGGCGTCCATTACACCTCCGATAATGAGAGGGGACTTCATCATTGACCAGAGGCCGAAGTGGAAGCGTTCTTCTTCGTAGGAGAGGGCACCAAGGCCGATACTGATCTCATTAGCAATTGTCTCAGGCTTTTGATATGAAACTCACATCAGCATATCCATGTCTGCGAAAGCGCCCGGGCGGTTGTACTTGGAATGAGCTACAGCTTGGTTGGTGATACGCCAGATCGCTCTCCACGCGTTGAAAATGTCGTTACTCATTCTCCAACTATTTCCAAGTGGAGCAGCCCTACCGAATGTTAGAGAGAGGGTAAGGTAATCGGATCATGCTGCTTACCATTGCGGTACATCTTCACCAATACCCCATTGGCACAGGAAGTATTGGATGTCGCGGTCGGTCTCGTTGATAGCGGCGGCCATCTTGATGAAGCGGTCGGGACTCTTTGCTTCGGCAGAATCGGAGTCTACCATATCGGTCTTGGAGGTAGCATAGCAGTTGTCGTACCTTCAAAAGTTAGCCAATTGCGTAGTAGGATAGATGAGCGGGATGTACTTGAGAGTATCGCCGCCCCATTCGGCGAATGATTTTGCGTCAATCTCTTCATAGCCTGAATTTTGGTGAGTCACTGTCTCCAGCAAGGCAGGGGATTGGGCACATACCGAGGGAGGCAGGAATATCCTCAGACCCACATTGGAGATATCCAGCGCCAGAGTAGAGACCGAACTCTAAGCCCAAATCATGGATATACTCGCCCAGCGCCTTGGGTCCGGAAGGAAACAGAGTCTCATTCCACTGCAGCCTGCCCTCACTATCTCGATCTCTCGATGGCCATCCGCAGTCCACAGTCACGATACTGTAACCAAGATCCAAGAACCCCAAGTCCACTAGACCCTTGGCGTTGATCTTGATGATCTCCTCGTTGGGAAAGCAGTTGTAATGGTTATAAGAGTTCCAGCCCATAGGCGGCGTGGGGGATTTGACAGTCTTGCCGGACGTGCCGCCGATACCGGCGAGAAGTGCCGTGAAAGCGAGTGCTGACATTGCGATGGCTATGGGACCTTTGTAATGACCTATACCGCGTCGATCATGCGCTGCTGGGGTTGAGTCGCCCATTGCTGTATTTATATATCCACAATACCCGGATGAAGTCAGTTACGGAGCAGGGTTTCGTTGATGGTAGGTCAAAAGATCAAGAATGTAACCTCAACTTGATGAGAGTAGTTTTATGACATAATGGCTAGGTTTCCATAGGCGCGGCTAGTCACGTACGAACTTCTGCAGCTTTTGAGTAGAAGACATACGATCTTGAGATTTTCGATACGGATGGAAACGCCTTCTCATAGGTGCGCATGGTTGTCCCCGTTAAGGTTAAGTAGGAGTAGGTAGAGATCAACAACACTATGCGGGGAACCGCTCGCGCTCACTGCGGGGTGATGGTTGCATTCCGGGGAAGCTGCCGAGAATTGAAGCAAGATCGACACCAGAGAAACAAGACAAGACGAATGGCATAGATATCTCCATAAATTGGGATGCAGAAAATGGTCCAATTTGTTGTTCGTCAGGCTCTAAGGGTTAACAGAAAGGCCCTCTCCCAAGATCCGAGGGGAAAAAGTAATTCCGGTACGAGAGCCCGTATTGGTATGCGTCATGAACCTGTTGCATCGTAAGTGTAACGATAGATGTTTCCAACGCGCTGGCCTCACTGAAATCTTGACTCTTCCTGTCTTTGTCATCATGGTAGACCGCTTCAGGCTCCATAATAAACGCCACAAGCCAAACCACCACAAAGACAAAAATATGACATGTAATTCTCTATTGCTGTCTTGGATTGTGTCGGAGAAAGAGTTCATGAGTAAGGCGGAAAAGGAAATCCTTACAGTATGCCGCTGAATAAGGACTGAGACCTGGGACTCTTGTTCCATCATTTCAGGCGTATTGTTAACATTAACCACAGGGCTGAGAATGAGGCAACACTCTTTATTGACAATGACTACATGACCCTTAAAAGAACGGAAGAAAAGTAAAACACTGACACCTGTCTTCAGCATAAAGAGATTACGCAATGAGGTCTTTGTCAGGGCTGATTACTGAGTTGTAATTTTGAAATCATTGCCTGTAGCCACGTTCAGTCTTTGTTCAGAACCCTGTTCCAGAAACGCCTCCTTTCTTATCAACCTGTATTCTGAGTAACAAAATGACAAGTGATAGGGAAATGATTGTACAGGTAGAAATGAGGCGAACGATGGCCGTCGCGTCCAGATGTATTTAAACCCGTTGATCCAGCGTCTTTTGATCTAACACCACAACCACACTTTCGACTGCAATTTGCAATAACCAAAACAATCACCAAAAACAACAACCGAAACCAAAACCGCAACCACACCAATCTACACGCTACGAACAACCAACTACCACTCGTCTACACCTTTCACCTTCATCATGGCTTGGCTTACCAAATACGAGCGTCTCCTTCAGCGCGCCCGCCAGCTTGTCAACTTCCATAAAAAGCACGCACAGGACCCAACAAACGAACGATTCCTGTTGGCCAAAGCCATCGGCGACCCCGCGCTACTAGCCGCCCAATTCCTCGCCTGTGAGACAGAGCCTCTCCAAGATGAGGCTGAGTACCCTCCAGCTTGGGAGACAGGCCTCCGATCGCTCTCCATCATCCTACGAAACTTCGAGGAGACTGTCATGGACGAAAAATGGTACGAAAACTGGGAAGATGAACGAGTTGAAGTACTCAAGATCGCGAACGCTATCCATCGTGAAGCTCGGCTGATGGAAGTTGAAGCTGAGGCTGAAGCGAAGAAGAAGATGGAGGTGGAAGCTGAGGCCAATGGCCGCAAGATGCGAAAGACCGCTATTGAGCGCGCGGCCCAGCTGATTGAGGCTGATCTGCAGGTCAAGACCAAGACTTCCTCGAAGAAGAGAAAGGCTGAGGTGGAGATTCCTCCCACCGACCGAGTCTTGCGCCCTCGCCGCAGGTAAGGTTGAGCGAATGGTAACGAGAGCAAGGGAACGCTGAACTGAGAAGTATGGAGGAAGAATGGTTGGCACGAGGTTCGCTAGACTTGTATTTTGCTCGCACGTTTGTACTGTCATTACTGTATTGCTGTCTGTTTGATTTGTTGATAGATCGATGAATTCATCACCTCTCCTTTGTCTCATAAACTGACCCCATTGTTTGTGGAATATTATGCTAAAGCTTAACACTTGGCCTAATCTTGAAAAGATTCCTGCCATCTGATCCAATCTCAACAAAGCCCCTCATACCGATCGGCTCAGCCGTGGCGCTGACAAGAGTCGACAAAGTGAACTCGTTGGCATGATTTGCGATGAACCGCTGCCCAGTCTCGGTAAGTCTTCCTACGACATGGCCTAGCTTTGGCCCGCTTCGATCATGGTCCACGGTGTATGTCTAAACCCGTATTAGATAGATGAGCTAAACCTCGAACAGAGTTCACATACCTCGATGATAGCTTCACCCTCTGCCTTCACAGTGAATTCTGGACCTTGTGACTCTTGACCATTGTCAAGGAATGTTGCACTCTTGTAGGGCGAGCCGTCTCTCTTCGGTTGGGCAGAGAGGCAGATTGCGTGCTGCCAAGATAGGACGCCGCCGTTGGCAAGGACTAGACCAGTCTGATACCTGCCATGACGTATAACCCTAGCCATCTCAGCAATAGCCTGCTGCGTCGTCAGAGGAGATCGCGTGAATGTATAGAGGGGACGTACGTGAAGTGAATAGTTGTTACCCGCGCCGCCGAAAGAAGTCAGGCCGCCCAAAAGAGTGATTGGCTTCTTTGGCTCCATCAAGTCGAGTCCAACATGCTTGCATGCGATCTTTGGTACGATAGGAAAACACCTGTTCAACTGTTAGCACAACGCTCATAGCTAGGCTCGTGCGACTAACGAGTAGAAGTCGTAGCATTCAACTTCATCTTTTGTGAGGCCGGCGGCTTTGAGTGCGTTGTCGATAGAATATTCAATGGCAGCGCTTGAGTAAAAGTTCGATCGTTCCCAGACTGTGAAACACCACGCGTTAGCATTAGCCATGGAGAAAATTAAAGCGTCTCACATTCTGAACTATCATTTGAACCAGCTCCACCAGTGAGATAAACCCATTTCTCTCGCGGTATTCCGAGCTTCGCAGCATACTCAGTTGAGGTGATGATGCACGCAACACCTAGGTTAACACCGTTGAATGCATTCATCAACAATGGATCTGGGAAGTCAGCAGATAGTCACATCACATCCAAAAGAAGACGTACAGGGTGTGCATATCATTCTATTCTCTTTTCCTACGGTCTTGATGGCGTCGATATGTCGAGGGGTTTCGCCTGCCCTCCAGCTATTCGGATGTCGACACGCGACATTGTCAAACTTAGCATACAGCGTCGCCGACTCATGGTGATTCTCTGAATAGGATTGCTCATAATGATTTCGGTACGCGTTCTCGTACAGAGGGTACACTTGGATGGGATTACCAATGGAGTGCGTTGCGCCAGCTCCTACAACTAGTCAGTGCCTTTGTTCAATTGTACACACCCACCAGTCTTACCTTTCATGAGAGAAGTGTCTCCCGGACTGTATCGCCTGGCGTTAGGATCCATGTCAGTCCACCCTGGTGGAGGCATACGTCCAGCCTTTTGACAACCAAACACTACTAACACGTCAGCGATGGCATCCCGCCTGGTAAGATTCCCTGGATATACACGAGGCTAACGCTTCTCCACCTGTAACAACGGCCATATTCGTCTCTCCTCTCGCGACCTTCGTAGCCGCTAAATCGCAAAGCGCAGCAGGGGTGTTTCCTCCATGATCAGCAACTGCAAGGTCGGTCGCCTGACCACCAAGCCCTTCCGCCAAAAGTTTCGGCAGGTTCTCGTAGTTCCAGGACCAAGGCGGCACAGCATAGACACTTTGTATAAGCTTTGTAACATCAATTGTAGAGTCCCTTGACGCGTCGCGGATCGCTGATAGCATGAGCGCAGCTGGTTCAAGGCAATGTTCGAGCGTGAAGTCCTTCTGACGGACTTCGCCTACACCGATGATAATTGGCGTCGAGAGTGATAAGTTCGTCATAGTGATCCAATTAATTGTAAAAAAGTCATAGGTTGGTGAAGGAGGAACGTGGCTCCGAGTTCGATGACTTCAGAGCCGGTCGTGGCTGTTGCTTGGAGGGGTTTCTAGCCTCGGCATTGCGTGGGCTCGTGAGCAGCGACTAAATGCTGACTCAGCATCGGACTTAGCATACCTAGAAGGCTAGAAGTGAAGATCCAGCCCACAGGGTGTCAGAAGAATTGATCGTCATGAGCATAAGAGACGAAATAGTTAGGACATTTTATGGCGATTCAGAGAAGCATTTTGACCACTTTATTTTCGTAGTCTAAGCCATAGAGGATATTACTGCTGTTGCCTACCCTGCCAACATACTGATATTGGTATTCTGATAAATTGTTTGTTGGTATTTATATACAATAGATGCCGCGGTGCTTACATACGTATTGAAAAATGCGCGTCGTAACCCGTGCAACATGCAGCAGTTGGGTCACATTCCCACTCAAACCAGGCAGCCATTTACTATAAGCATTTCTTTTGAAAACAGTAGCTCAAGGGCTTCGGCATACATTGTCCCAAAAGCTCCACTGGATACCTTAGACACCGAACAATGTGTAGCCTGTCATCAACGACTTCAGGATCTCAACAGCCAGGCACAAATCTGCCACGAACAACACCTCGCGACGACGCGAGACCGACCATGAAACGCAAGCGAGCCGATATCGACGCGCCTGATCAGACTTCTCATCCTGCTTCCCGCCGCTCGGAACCAGACACGATGAAGGATGGCCCGTCAGACTCTGCCTCGTCGGGGCCAGACATGAATAAGCCCTGGTTGATTCATAAGACCTTGAATTTATCCGATAAAGACATGCCAGCTAGTCTGAAGGCTTTTTACAAGCGTTTGCTGCCCCTCCTGAGAGACAAGAACATCATGCCTTGCAGCTGCATGGTAAGTGATCAGATGTCGTATAATGAATGCATTCTGACAAATCTGATGCAGGAAACTTCTGAATGGGAATCCAAGGCTATTTTCCAGACACTGGATAATGATGCATACTATGATCAACCTTCTCATGGGTCAGAGTACGCTAAACAGCTACTTGCCAGTGTCCATGATATTGTCGTAAAGGCCGACAAGTGCCATTCCATGCAGTGTGACAAAACAGGATGGAACAACCTCGTCTATACAAGGATCATCAATTGCGCCATCAAAAGTGTTGGCACTGAGATGGGCGATTGGCGTCTAGACTTTTTGCCATGGTAGGTTTCTGAGATGTTATGCTCTAACACGCCCGACTAACTTGGTCTGCAGTGAAAGGGCTGTCGTCGACCGTCGTTACCAGGAGGATCTAGCAATCAAACCTCGCGTTGATTACGTATTTTTCATGGTCCCGAACTCCGACGAAGGTCATGAATTACTCGACATTCAAACAAACCACTTTGACCCCACCAACTTCATGACTTTCCAGCCAACGCGCAAGTACCCGATCATGTTCAGCATCAAGTCCAAAGAGCTCCACGGTGAAGATCCCATCAGTCCCGAGCATCGCTTGGCAGCTTAGCAAACAGCCCAGTGGCAGGATCTTGGCGAGATGATAGGCCACAAAATGTTTGATCTGGGCTTCATACCGGGAATTATTGTTGAAGGTCATGAGTGGAAGTTTGTTGCAACCACATTTGACGACAGGAAATTGGTAAGTGTATGAACGTATTCGACTATGCAGTTTCTGACAGGATCTCACAGACCCTTTGGTCAAGCCTTTCTCTGGGCTCAACGGCTACAGAGGTGGGTGTCCTCCGCATAATGGCCAGCCTCAAGGAAATCAGCAAATGGACCTTGAGTGAATTTTGGCCGTGTTACAAGCAGCATGCCCTAGATTGGGTGCAGATACACGCGTAAGGGGATAGTTGTTGGCGGTAACGGATATAGGGTTGAGATGGTCGGGCAGAAAAGGACATCTCGACATTCAGAGTACAGCACTCTTAGCTGATTCTCAAAAATGAGTTAGGTTGACGTATAGCCCTTTACCAATGTTAATAAATCATCGAATTCAAAGCAGCCGCATGACGCCTGTGGACCAATTTGACGTACAACCCTCTAGCTTGGTAGGGATTACCAGGGACGGTGAGACAGTCATTGGCTGGGAGGTCGTAGAGGTGAATCTATTTAAGGTTTTTGAAGGTCAGTTATCAAGTCGTACAGTTCAAATCAACACAATTAAATAACCACAGATATAAACCTTCTACTACAAGGTTCAAGTCCAAGTAGAGGTGAATAGCTGAGTGCTCGCGAAATGAGGTGGTTGATGGATAAGATAAGGCTTAGACTTACCCTACATAGTGTTAAAAGGAGATCTTGAACGCATCTCAAAGCAATAACATCATTGAAAGCCTGGTCAAAACATTGTTATTTGATTCTACAAAATGTTATATTATCAAACTGGAATTCCGGTTTGCCTGTCCTCGGCCTAAGACGATGTTTTGGATTTCACCTGTCAAGGAGAAAAACAACGACTCTCACTATACATGTTTTAATACTCCTCCTTACTGTCAACAGTGTAATAAAGATGGACGTGTAAAAGATCATCTTAATCGCGTAGAGTCAACCTTTACGATTACATCGCTGTTCAATCGATCGCCAGTTTTCCATGATATTTTTAGAGCTGCCAACCCATGCTGAACTTTATCTCAAAGTTTATTTGATACAAAACTAAACTCACATACCGCTTCTCATACCAACAGAAATATTTTATTTGCTTGTGAAATGTTGTAAATACCTTCAACACTTTCTGGACTTGAGAGGAGGTCGTTCTGTATGTGCTAAGAATAGTTTCCCCATCAGTCAGTAGGCTATAGTTCTGACAGTTTGTTATTGCTAAGTGGATGCAGTTGAAGGAACTGGGCGACCTTCCTGATTGGCAACTATCAGATGAGCTCGAAAACCGTCCGTCCCTGCATATAGAATAAGCAAACAACTCAATTAAGACATCAGATCATGGGTCAAGATAGTGCTCATATGCGGCCGATGTCTCAACTATGCGGAAGTCGTGTAGTTCCTTGAATTTCAGGTGACTGAGTCCAAAACTACCTTCCCAAGCGAGACCGGTCTTGCGAACTATACAGGAACCTTCAATCTCAATCACATACTCCAAGACCATACGGCCGTCCACACGCAAGCAAATCACAGCACTATACGAGGGAGCGAAAGATAAGCCGGCTACAGCTACCGTGTTTGGAAGGTAGATAAGATATGATAATCGCTTTGCTGCTTCGCTTCCGCATGAGCGATTTCTAGATGCAATGCAAAGAAGCACTTTGGCCAAGGCGTTAGAGTGTCAATGCGTTATCTTATCCTGGTTATTGCGTGAGCTACAAAGGTTCCTCGCGCTTAGTCGACCAGTTTCAGATCCGCTGAAGCTGGGCATCTGTGATTGATGGACGCATGACCGCTTTAAAGGAATTAGCCCGGCTAGTGTAGCATTGCAGCAAGCGCTTCAATGCTTGGCAATAACACGGATTTGAGATTCTCCGGCTGTTGTTTTCGGACCCATATCTTTGTTTTCACCATCAACTCCCACCAAGTCAGCCTGCAAAACACTCAGCAAAACATTCCACGACTCGCAGTAGCCTCGATCACTCTTCATCTCATCTTAACTGTCTGTGCCCTCATCACAAACAATCACATTTATCCGGCCATCCCCACATTCTCAATGGTCAACGCGATTATCGACTTTCCTCATCGGGACGATGATCCTTGTCGCCAAGCTCCTCATATGCCGATCACTTGCACGGGAGGATGATAAGGTTAATGCTCTTTGGCAAATGCCGAACTGAACAACGGAACAACGGACAACCATACCAGAAAGGCAGGTACGCCAGTATGCACACTCTCACGATATCACAAAACAAGCTTATCGCGGGGTATCCACCAGAGAGGCAGGTAAGGAACTAGACTATGTTGAGTCTGACTGACTCAGGTAGTATCCAGAGAGGTTGATGAGATGGCGTATATAAAGGATGGAAAACATCGCTTTGGATAATCATCACTCATCAGCCTCTCTTCACTCTTCAACTCACTACTCCTCAAACCGCCACCATGGTCAAGATCGCCTCCCTCGTTGCCCTCGCCGCTCCTCTGGTTGCTGCTGCTCCTGCTCCTGTTCCTCAGGATGCTGGAGATGTCAGCATCCCCAACATTGTTGGTGGAACTTCAGCCTCTGCTGGTGAATTCCCCTTCATCGTCAGCATCACCAACAATGGCGGTCCCTGGTGCGGTGGTACTCTCATCAACGCCAACACTGTCATGACTGCCTCCCACTGTGTCCAGGGACGATCTGCCAGTGCTTTCGCTATCCGTGCTGGATCCAACGTAAGATTCCCCAATAACATACAAAGCTTCCTTTAGCTGACTGTTCTTTCTAGTCTCGCACTTCTGGCGGAGTTACCTCTCGTGTCTCCAGCATCCGAATGCACCCTTCGTTCAGCGGTTCCACCCTCAACAACGATGTTGCCCTCCTGAAGCTGTCCACCTCCATCCCCACCAGCAGCTCTATCTCCTACGGTCGCCTTGCTGGTTCCGGCTCCGACCCTGCTTCTGGCGCTCAGCTCACCGTTGCTGGCTGGGGAGCTACTTCTGAGGGCGGCACTACCACCCCCGTCAACCTGCTCAAGGTTACCGTTCCCGTTGTCTCTCGCGCCAGCTGCCGCTCCAGCTACGGCACTTCTTCCATCACTGACAACATGTTCTGTGCTGGCTTCTCCCAGGGTGGTCGCGATGCTTGCCAGGGTGACAGCGGTGGTCCCATCGTTGACTCCTCCAAGACCGTTGTCGGTATTGTCTCTTGGGGTGACGGATGTGCCCGACCCAACGCCCCCGGTGTTTACGCTCGCGTTGGCACCCTCCGATCTTGGATCGACAGCAACGCCTAAATGCTGTTAGACGATGGAATTGAGTAGTTGAGTTGAAGACATATCTGATATATGGATAGGTGATGATTTGGATGAGATGATTGGAATGATTGATTGGATTACATTCTGTACATAGTTCAGATTCAAATACATATGTTGAAGCATTCTCATGGCTGGAGCGATATGAGTGAAACTGTGTTTCTGATGGCTCATTATATCCCATGAAAGTATCCGTCTCTCCTCTAGATATATACTTTTGAGACCCGGACCTTAAGTATCGTCATCACCTTTTTAGTCTATGTTTTGTCAATGTGTCCTTCTATCCGTGCGCTTTGAAAGACTTACTCTTCAAAGAACTCCAATATTATCACCGAGGCCTCTCTAATGATGACAGTTGGCACCAGTCTATAAGTTTTGCTTTTATTTATATGAAAAGGAGCGAGGGTGAGCTCCAAGGCTAGGATTGAAATCTCACAATACTTTGTCCTGCTCCTTCCCACCTTAGTTTCCATCATGCATGTAAGAGTCACTTTGATCGAATTGAATACTTTCTTCCGACAGAAATATCCCCCTAGCTAAGAGCATCGCCATCGTCCATCTAAGTTTCTATGTCAACCAAGCACAGTTCTTACTTGCTTGTCTAATGAAGAAACTTACATAGACAATAGCACTGCTCTTAGATAGCAGAACAATTCAATAAATTATCATGATCTTTGGTGTACAATAATCCTTCCATCAATTTTGCATCTCAGATAGATCCTTCACAGTCACACCTTTGAATTCCTTGAGCTTCTCAATAGCCTGTTGAGTCATAGGCCTGCACACATGGTTAGCGACGTCTTTCTGATCCCCAACGGACGTTACTCACGGAGGGTAGTATGTTGGAGGCATAGTTCGTGTACTTCTCCAGCGCTCGACGCCAGTGTCCTCTTTAATAAGTCTTGGAAGATATCAGCGGAGTGGTCAGTCTTTAGGCACGGTATCTCTTACTCTTCTGACGGTTTCAAGGCTGCCTGCCAGTCCTCGACTTTGTCGAAGAAATACGTGATTTCCTGCAGGAAATACTGTTTAACAGATTGTATTTCTTTAGCAAATGTAGGCTCACCTTTCGCTCGGCCATGTTTCGTAGAACAGACGGAATCAAGAAACACGAGGCACAGGCGGCGACAGTAATTGGTACAATGTGATATATCGAAAGAAGTACCATTGAGATTGGATTGGTTTCACCAGAAACGATTCAAGGTCAATGCGTGGTGTGTTGTCGATTTAAGTAACATTTAAAGCCTCGGACCAGCGTTGAATGGGGAAGGTGAGTGATGTGTTCGACAGGGGGTTGAATCGTCCGGACAAAAGATCCTGGTCGTCGTTCCCCGCACCTAGATAGTACCATAGTACGTCACCCTCTTGGTAGAGATAAGACGCTTTATTCGCTGAGGACTGCATTGATCGACGTCATTAATACTGTAGTAGGTGGTCATGAATGCTCGATTCGCATGAATGTTCGTCCGATAGGCCAGGCAGCAATCTGGTAACGGGAGGTCAGGTAGGTACCGAACAAGTTGTCCTTTTAGTCTTGGGCCGCCAGAATAAAGTGAACCAAATACCCCTTTCAGGCGACATAAAGTGAGCAGGTTATTTTGTCTTCTTGGACTCACCGGCCAGGTATTCAACACCCTCTCGAATGCTCAATAACAGATCGATATGATCAGTCTACCACTAAAGATTGGCATAACATCAAGAGATGATCAGAGCTGAGCCTCGTCAACTTCTACTTGTATCCTCCACTTTACTATATAAGCTATCAGTTTGGGAAAGATTTTGCACTTTTTGCTATTTAGGTTTCGGGCATAAAGTATAGTACGACGTTGGGGAACATCGATGTTGTCTCATACACGAAATGAATGGCTGAGCGCTCAGCACCCGAATTAACGTTCGTTATCTGAATAAAGATAGACCTACGATCCATGTGATGCGGAACGGGGGGCTCTCAGTTACCAAGTCCCTGTATTGCTCATAGGCTTCACTGTCGCTTGAATATATCTGTGACTGGTAGGCTACGGAGAGTGTTGTTGGTGAACGGAGTAGAAGAGCCAATACAAAACACGCCAAGGAATCGAGACCTTATGATGGGCTTGGGAGTTTTTACTGGTGCGCGAGTAGTTGATGGTTACGTGCGCTTTAGTGGTAATCTCCTATAACCTACTGTAACCAGAAGAAGAGGAGACCTCTAGGACAGAAAGATATTTCTATTGTAAGAGGAGACCTACTAAGAAGAGTTCTAGGAAGGAGAAGGGACCTAATAGCCGGTGTAGACTAGCTTTGCCTTGTCTAGGCGGATAGGTTGCTGTCACCATTAGGGTCTTGTGAGTTTTGCGCAGATTTCTGAAACAGGGGCTACCCTTATGTCACTGAGACTTTTCCACAGCAGTTGGATTCAAGGAAACATTAAAGACACACAGGTAGACCGGAATGGCTCTAGATACATAGTCAAAACATGTTGTTGTGTCACAGGTAGCGAGGATCTGTTGTAGCATTGTATAGTGTCTCCCCGTCCTCGTCGCGAAGGACTGTTGCTTGGTGACTGGAAACAAAACAACCTAGTTATTGTTTAGGCGCGTAGTATGAGCACTAGTTAGCAGTGCCATAACAGTTAATCACAGACGTCTGCATAGTACCGCCCGTGAACAGTCCCATACCCCTAGGTATTTTCTTCCATGCTAGCAAACAAACTCTTTCCTCAACACCAACTTCCTCATCATGGCTGGATACGACTCGCTTCATCAGCTTATTGTGGCAAACCCCTGGATTTGCAAGGGGCCTTTGCTCTGGACAGACAAACACCTCGAGCTCTTGGGCATCAAGTTTCAGCCCACCGGTCCCCTCATCCCTTTCCCCTCGATCTGCCGCTCGATTTGCGATCCATCTGTCGCGTACGGCAAGGAATTCGTGGCAGGCCTAACATCTGAGGCCAAGCGTGCTGCTTTCGTAAGGATCTTTCAATCCTTAAGCTATGGCTATGTTCATCTAACGTGGGCTAACACTCTTCCCTCTTCCCTCGTCTCATTTGTACTAACATTCCCTGTGTTCAGCGAAGAGAAGGCAATCTTCATGTACGACGGCAAGAAGATTCACACCACTTCCTGCTGGATCTCTCAACCTCCGCCACCCGTCCTTTACGAGTACCCTATCATCGGGTACTTCCACTACGACGATGTAAAATGGGATCGCCTGGAGAGCATCCAACCCAAAGACAATCCTGGGGCCAGGATCGGTGGCAATGCGCCTGTGGCTCGCCTCTGCCGTCGACGTCTTCAAAATGCCACTCCTCAAGAGTGGTATAAAGATCCTTACCTTGTCGGTCTGATTCTCTCTTTGGCTCAGTAGAGCTGGCGCCAGGAGCGGCACCCCTATCTTCAAGTCTTTTCTGTAAGCTGCGAGTCAATCATCTTAAAAACTTAGCTAACGTTTTGTATCTAGGTCCGCTTGGTTGTAGCCACTGATCATGACCCGAAGACCATTCACATATTTATGGCGAATGTCAGTATTCGTCTCCTCGACTGTATCTACTGGCCAGGTGTCAGCCTGGAGGGGGTGACCTGGCCAGTCATCCACCACTTGCAGGTGCCCGCGGAGCCTATCTACAATTTCCCAGATCGTCTGCTGTTCGAGGTTCTGGGTCTCAGTAGTCTCTGAGAGATTACCATTGGGAAATGTGGAAGAGAGACAATATGGGCTACGACGGCTCACGGAATCTAACCACCAACATCGGGATCTCTTAAAATCGAGGACTTTTACTTGCGACTATGTATCTTGGACCACTTTGCCTTAAAGACAGACGGCTATCATCTGGGTCGCCGGAATAGAATAGACAAGGGAAGCCTCGAGTATCATATGTAGCAAAAGATCAATTGACTATGTGGTATAATATGGACAAAACGAACGAACTGACATGACTATATACCAGGCTTCGACACATTCCCGTTCAAGCCTCTTCTGCCTTCTCCTCGTGTAGCGCGCGTCCTTTGCCATCGTCACTCAACACCGACCCTCTCCTTCTTGGCGCCATCACAGCGGCCCTCACATCATAGTAAAGATAGGTAGCCTCGGTCTCATTGTCCAAGTCACCGCGCAACTCATCATCGCAACCGACTTGGATGATGTTCCAACCGGCTCGACCGACTCTCTCGCGACAGACAGCATTCATGTTGGCGAACCTCACCTCAACTCTATCTCCACCATAGGTCTTGATGTTGGCGGCAAGATTCTTCAAGTAAGTGACAGCTGTTGTGTCCAGCATGTTGACTCGAGAGAAGTCGAGGACAACCAGCCCAATCTCTGGAAGGCAGGAGGGGTCACTGATGTTGGCCTTCTTGCGCAGACGGGCGATTCTCTTCTCGGCAACGACAGACCAGTTACGTTCAGCCTCTGGGCCTTGGCTACCACTGTAGTACGGTTGATGGAAGGTTTGGATCTCATCAAGAACCTTTGATGTGTTGGAGAAGGCATTGGGGAAGATAAGAGACTCGTTAAAGGTGAATACTCTGGTGTCTTCGGGGATTCTAACTGTGGATGTATTGGAGACATCCAATGCCCAGGCAGGTCGACGGTTGGATTCGACATCGGCACCGGTTGAGGTAAGGCGGGTGAACACTTGACGGAGAAGGACGTAAACAATGTTGAATCCGACGGCGACACCAATACCGACTTCACTGGAGTGGAAGAGTGTGATCCAGAGTGCAAGCATTGACGCGATGAAGTCAGCCAAGGATGTCTTCCAGTAGCGGTAGAAGGTGGAAGGCGGCGAGATGAGTCCCCACACAGCAGTGATGATAATAGCAGCAAGGGTAGCTTTGGGTATCCAGTAGAGTGTTCCAACAAGCTCATACACGCACACGAGAACAACAGCCATGGTCACAACACCGGAGAGAGGAGACTTGACGTTGCATGAAGAGTTGACAGCGGTACGGGACATGGCACCACCAACGCCCATAGCATGGAAGAAACTGTTGAAGAAGTTGGTGATACCAAGGTAGCAGAGCTCTTGACTCTGATCAGAGCTGTAGTTATTCTTGACTGCGAAAGCACGAGCGATGGCCAAGTGCTCAACTGCTGAACCGATGAAGACAGCAATACTGCGGCCAGCGACTTCGGGAATGAGGTCTGCCTTGGGCATAGAGGGGGCTTGCTGGCCTTGGGATTGGACTTTGACAACATCAAAGAGGAAGTCGTCTCCTCTGTTCTTGTTGACAGCATAGCTTATACCAGTGAACAGAACAAGAGCCAAGAAAGCTCTGGTTGTAGAAAGAAGCCAAATGACTCTGTTACTCTTGCTCCATCTCTTTCCGGACTTCTCGAGAATTGTAAGGAACAGAATTCCAGTGAAACCAATGAGACATGCCCACCCGTTGGCGTTGGGAAGCTCACTGAAGATATCATGGATCTGTTTAGCCGCACCGTCACGGACATTCTCTTCGCCGAGAAGAGAGTCCATCTGGTTGAGGATAATTGTGATGGCAATAGCGGTAATAAAACCACTAAGGACGGGGAGGGAGATAAATTCGAGGAGGAAGCCGAGCTTGAGGAAACCGAGAATCATGCCGTAGATGCCCATCATCATGGCTGTGGCGGAGGCGATTTCTGATGGAGTCCATCGATCTTGTAAGGCATGGACGTTCTCGGATGTGAGGAGACCGATGAGGGAGGTTGGACCGGTGGAAACATCTTCAAACGATTAGCTTACAACGAGAAGGATGAGGATGCTGTTAGCTCTCACCTTTGGTAGATCCCATAAAGGCATAGATCACTGCTGGAAGCCAACTTGACATCAATCCATACTCGACAGGAATGTTGGCGATCTTAGCATAGGACAGACCCTGAGGGATGAGCATCAGACCCAGGGTAAGTCCGGCAATAAGATCATTGACGACCCATCGTGGATTATATTTGGGCAACCAGCCAACAATGGGGACTTTGTCGGAGATGTATTGAACTGTGCCTGAAGGAAGAGCCTTAGCTCCTTTGACGCTCAGTCGAGCTGCTCTGTTCCAGTTGGCATCGTTGCGAAGGTCTGATTTGGCCTTGTCGAGATACTTCATGTTGATGTGCTCGGAGTGATAGAAGGAGTTTGAGCTGATCTGAATAGGAACAGTTCGATTTACCTAGAGATTCTCATGGGGTTGATATAGACTTTCACTACACACACAAAGATCCAACAACACATAGATGGGCGTGGAAACATACTACCGAATGCATCAACGCTATCTCTCCGTCATGTGCTACATTGCATAGATAGACAGAATTGCTAATCGTCAAGATCCAAAGTGTATCACATCTCACTACTCTCGGTAACCATTCGCCGTACACCCTCCCTGGCCTCGCTGCACAGCGGATTGGGCGCCTTTATAAGTGTAACACTGGATGCTACGGGCGTATAACCTCATCCAGGAAATCATCTGCATGGACACCGAATACCGACAGATATCCATATTGCCCGATGACAACAAGATAGTCGGATTGGGTTTGAGGAGGGAGTGTATTCCCGAAGATGGTGTTGGAGGTGACAGAAAGCTGGACGCTGCAACCACTGGAACCGAAACTATGTGACCCCCTCTCGCCTCTGACTCTATAAACGTTGACGCCATGTTATTTTCGGACCCTAGATTTGGATATTATTGTTTCTGTCAAGGCCCAATCCTGTAAGCTGACTTACATGGAACACGTTCCCAGTGGTCGTGTCACCAACGTAAGGGTGGGTTACGCTGACTCGCAGGCCGTTCCTACTGGCTACAAGATATGACAAACCTATATGAATTCGGTCTAAAGGCATTGGCTAGGCCGTAGTAAAAACGCGGGGAAAGGAAGCTAGGCAAACTCAGACACGAGCTTCGCTTACAGCGGTGCTTGGTCGATCTCCCGCCTCTTTGGGACCCATGCTTGGCACTTTTCTCCGGAAGACATGGGTACCTGAAACACTTTCGGTAGCTTTTTGAGTAAAGGCGTGCGCTTACACGGCTATTCGGCCTGATATCATGACTAGAAGTGAACTTTATTGACCTCTTGGAAGAATTCTTTACTGAGTCGTCAAGAACCTTTGCTATCAGCGTATCTACTATCTATCAACCAACTGCCTAAAGGAAACAGGCTGCAGCGTTCTAGATCTCCATCCCCCTCTCCTGTACTAGGCTACACATGTCGTTACATCGCCGTCGTCATTCAGTTAGACCCCTCATCTTCAGACCACACAGCCCAACCAAACATGACAAGTAGCTTGAGCAGCGCAGCAACCCACAGAGCTCCTGACGTTCCAAACTCGCTCTTCGCGATGATACCTCCAATTATAGCACCAATGAGAAGAAGCACTGGTGCAGCCACCCGACGGTTCCTCTCCACATTCCGAGTGATGCCCTCAAACAACCCCGCATCTGAAAACAGATCGCAGTAGATGCTCGTAAGGACAACACTGGTGAGAGCGTTGAACTTCAGCGCTCTGCTAGCAACTGCTTGGCCGCAGGACTGGAAGGCCACGAGGGCGATTGGCACAAGTACGTACCATGGGACCTCGTCTGGACCTGCACCTTTTGGTCCCCAGGTTAGAATTGCTGCTGCGGCCACGATGAAAGCTGTCTGGATGCCAAACGAGACGCAAAAGACCCATTTGCGGCGCGGGCTGGTGGTAAAGACTCTGTGCAAGCGACTAAACAGAAACGAGCCGATGGCAAAAGACAGAATTGAGGTTCCAGACTTTTTCCAACGGTTCGTCCCGGCCGTTGGACCCAGACCCAGATAGACCGTGTTGCCTTGATAATCATTAATATGGATTGTGGCAAGAGACGACTGTTACTCTAACGTACCTGTCTGCATAGACACGAAGGCACCCCACGTGGAAATGGAAGCGCTGTCCAGAATGCCTGTTATGATATAACAAGCAAGCAGCATAACATCTGCCCAATCTCGACGGACATCAGAACCTAATCTGCTGCGCAACCAAGATCTAGATCCCGGCTTTGGGGCAAGCAGAGCCTGGGTTTCGTCATTGTGAGCAGAGATGCCGTTTTCTGCTCTGCTCTCGCCGTTGGAGACTGTGCCGTAGTGCTGGGACATGATTGATGAATAAGGGCTTTGGTGAGTTTAACTGGTAAAGGTAAATGGTCTTCTGACTTGGAATTATCGTTCGATCTTTAAGGCTTTGAGAGGGGTAAATAAGCAGCTGGGTCAAAGGCACAAACTACGATAGCTCCCGCAACTTAATCGCCAAGATATGTCCGTCAACATGGAGTTTAGTTCATCTTCATAGCTTGTGTTCAACGTCTATAGTTGCCGCGGGACGTGACTCTAACCCCGCGTGATCACCGAGGTGTGCACTCTGCCACAGTCCAGACTTGTCGACCAGGATTTTACTCACCTTGGCAAAGCTTCTTACTCTACGCCGTTAGTTCCGGCTTTTGGGTTGGGTTGGTACTAAAATCGCCAAGATCAACACCCATTATTCAGCTTTGATAAGCGGGGAATTAGTGGAGGTGTGCTTATTACCGGCAAGCTCCAAGCTTTACTTGGAGGCTTGGCTTTGTTATGCTTTCGTCTTGATTTTATTAATGTTACAGTAGTTGCGCGTCATCTCGTTGGCGAAACTCTACTGTCTAGACTGTACAGTACCCCTCTCACCATCATCACTTTCGTTTCCCCTCATTTTAACTGCTTTCAGCACATGAAAGTAACACGACCACACCCAGATGCAAAGCAACAACCTGTAAGAGTTGATGTTCACCCTCCAGATTATACCTTTGGTCTCAAGTCGGACAATTCCCCACCATGTGCGCGCCGCGTGTTTGCAGGACGCTATGTGCCGGATATCCGTTCACACGGCACTCGTCAGCAATCGCGGGGGTTAATGCTACCTTGGCCAGGTCTCGTAAGCCTGTTTGAGAGGTGCTACTTCGGGGATCCACCGGCCATCGCATTCTCGGCGTCATGAACTTCTGGAGCCAAAGAGCTTGGCGATGTTTCCCAGACAACTTCAAAAGAATACTTAACATCAGAGGTGATTAAGCAATTGAGCTGCTTCACCCACTCAATTGTGTTAGCAAGAGACACTAGCACAACCCAATTGTTCTTGTTCTTGTTCTTGTTCTCTGTCCTCGTTGACGTCATTCTTTCTGACCATGCATCTTACTCAAATTGCCTTTCTCTCTGTCCTGTTGGACATCTGCGCTGGTGTGCCAGTCCAAGACAGTCCTCGTGAGAGGCTCCTCAAAGGTCTTGGAATCCCAGACAACTACCGAGGTGTGACTGGCGGCAAGAAGGTCCCCTTCACACCCGGTCACAGAGACCCCTACGACTCAGCTGTTGATGCTGTCGGGGATGATCTTGATCCTCTTCCCTGGCGCAATGGTCTAGGTGCTTCTGTCCTCGGGCCTTGGAATGAGGCGCGATCGCGACAGAGTCCTGATCTTGTCAGACCTCCCAGCACTGACCATGGCAACCTTGCCAACATGCGCTGGAGTTTTGCTGACTCTCACATCCGTATTGAGGTAAGTTAATCGCTCCGAATAATTTGACACACGCTGATCTGGAACAGGAGGGCGGATGGACCCGCCAGACCACTGTTCGCGAGCTTCCCACAAGTGTTGAGCTTGCTTCTGTGAATATGCGTCTTGGTGAAGGCGTTTACCGTGAGCTTCACTGGCACAAGGAAGCCGAGTGGGCTTACGTTCTCGATGGAGAGGTCCGAGTGACAGCTCTTGATTACGAGGGCGGAAACTTCATTGATGACCTCAAGAAGGGAGATCTCTGGGTAAGTGAACTGACTTCCGCGGTAAAACCCGTCTAACAAATTTGCAGTACTTCCCCAGTGGTGTTCCTCACTCCCTCCAGGGTCTCAGCCCCAACGGAACTGAGTTCCTTCTCATCTTTGATGATGGACGCTTCTCTGAGGAGTCCACCTTTGTTCTCTCAGACTGGCTTGGTATGTAGCCTCCCCGATATTCCGCGAAACCACTTCACTAACAAGACCAGCACACACACCCAAGTCCGTCATCGCTAAGAACTTCGACCTCGACCCAGAGGTCTTCAAGAACATTCCCAAGGGAGAAAAGTACATTTTCCAAGGCCGCAACCCCGGCAAGATCTCAGACGAGGCTCCCGACGGCAAAAAGGCCAAGAAGTCAAAATACAACTTCACCCACCGCATGCTCGACCAAACCCCTCTCAAGACCAGCGGAGGCGAGGTCCGCATCACTGATTCCAAGAACTTCCCCATCTCCAAGACCGTGGCTGCAGCCCACGCTATCATTGAGCCCGGTGCTATCCGCGAGATGCACTGGCACCCTTCTGCTGATGAGTGGTCTTTCTTCATCAAGGGTCGTGCCAGAGTCACCATCTTTGCTGCTGAAGGTACAGCCAGAACCTTTGACTACGTCCCCGGTGATGTCGGCATCGTTCCCCGCAACATGGGTCACTTTGTTGAGAACATTGGTGACGAGCCTGTTGAGATGCTTGAGGTTTTCCGCTCTGATGAGTTTAGAGATATTTCTCTCTTCCAGTGGATGGGTGAGACACCTAAGAAGCAGGTCATTGACACCTTGTTTGCCAACGACCCCAAGAACGCTGAGAAGTTCTGGGATAAGATCAAGGATGCTGATAACGAGGTTATTACCAAGCCTGACTTTTACAAGCACCGTGAGGATGAGAATGCTGGCGAATTATAATCCTACAAATTGTATGAGCTATAGATAGCACAAGCGATAGCTGTCCGTGTATTTAGGATGCATAAATATTGAGATTGACTGTTCACAAGACAAATCTGGCAAAAATGTGATTTCACCCGTGACTGATGCCATTTTCAATGACCACGTAATGAATTCTGATGATGATGTGTTGAGAAAGTGGCATCATGTTTGGGCGCGATGGCGTTCGATACAGAAGCTGAAATGATGGAAGTCTGGGCGCTGCAACAATGACGTACGTAGAATCCGAAAAATGGTACGCGAGAAGTGATCGGCAATCATTTTCCTTGTTATACCTTGGCAAGCTTGGCAATTGATTGGTGGAGGAGGAGGCTTGCTTTGGCTCTCACGTCCAGGGTAAGGTCGCGTCCATGAACAACGACGCGTCCATTGACGCACGATGAAAGACTCCAGCGAGAAGAAACAACATACTTTCAGCTACTCAATTGATGCATAATTATCTATTAAGCCTTCCCGTTCTTTTAAATGATCGCTGTGTGAGGTACGTCACCAGTGGGCAGCGTTGGTGTTGACATGCCTCATTGGACACATTTGTCGAACGAATATTACGGTGTCTGGTGACGGGCCAAAAAATATTCAAAGCAGAATCAACCACAACAATAGCTATTCCTTCACCATGAGCCGAGTCACTTGTGGTTTCTATGAGGTATTATTCCAGCCATGCACTCATGCTACTTACGTTATGAGTCGCATCCAGTTCTACTACTCTTGGACATCACCAAGCCACAGACTTATCCCAAACTGATGACCGTGTTCTTTCAGTCAGATAAAAGCAAAGGTTTCGTGGTCTAGTTGGTTATGGCATCTCGCTCACACCGAGAAGGTCCCCGGTTCGAACCCGGGCGTAACCTCACTTTTTGCATGCCCGTTACACAGCCCAGAAGTACGAGTTTACTTTTTGTCACGCGGAGGAGCTCTTCAACAGGCTGGAAACTAAAAGTAATACATATCGATTATTTCTTATAGTATTATTGTAGAATTCTTTAACCTAAAGTTCCAAGTCCTTTCCATCCTCTTTGCCCTCCTTGGGCTCGAACCAGCCGACGGAGTGGATGAGATACTGCCAGTAGGCGTTGAAAGTACCGATGAACTGGTAGATATGGGCGACAATCTCGCTTGCGGCGAAAGTATCACTCTTCGTGTCCTTATTCATGGACCTAGATAGACTAGATGAAGTCCATGTAGCTGTTTCAGCGGGTGCTGGGACCACCGTGGAAGATGATGCAGAACTTTCTCCATCGTCGTGCATATCATTCTCCCTTGGCAGGCCAGTATCGTAAATACTGTAGACGTTCTGTCTACCCTCAACGTCGTAACCACCACAGCTATCTCCGGTGTCCCTACATTTCTCATAGCACTTCTCGTCAGAGACTTGCATATCAGCTGGCGGCTGAACATCAGTGCAGTCGCATCTGCCCTCAGTCATTATCAGATACCGCTTATTTACTTCCTTGCAGAGTTGATGGCATCTCCCAGGACTATTCCATGCCACACGTCCATGTCTCTGAATTTCCTTGGGTAAGCCGGCATAACAGCCTAGATACCTCTGAAGACCCGTAGGCTGCTTTTCGATTCGGTGTACAGCTATAGGATGGTGTTGAGCATATCCTGGGTCGAGCTCGAGACCAGTGTTGGTTACAGTGTAGTAGTCCTTCTCGCGCGTCGAGCCGCATGCATAGAAACCAAATCCAGGACATGGATCATCACAATGTTCGTCTTCCACCAAGGTGTTGATCGGAGGATAGGTATCGGCGCAATAGCAGGCCCTCCCGCGCGCCAGTGCTACAGGTTTATGTTCTTCATCCCTGCATCGCCTGCTGCATGTGTCCCATGAGTTCTGTGACGAGTACTTGGGTGATCCTAGAGTGCTCGGGATTGAATTGAAGCAGCCCTGCTGACTGGTTCTACCGAGAACGGCAGACTGTATCGGATGTTGTTGACCGGGTCGTAAGGGTCCAGGGAGAGCTGTAGCTAGGCTCAAGGTCGTCCAAACGGCGATCGTTACTGGGTTTGCGAGAATCATCGTGTTTATCTGGAGTGGTATGCAGATATAGAGAGGATCCTCAGAACAGGAGGGTAACATTTTAGGTAGACTGTCCTTGACTCTATAAACGATTCATGTGCTGGCTTCGCGAAGATCATCCAAAATTGTTGGTCACTAGCGTCTGAGAGCACAGGGGTTTTCTACACCGATAGGGCCGATTCTCGCAGACGCTGTTTCTCTCTGGAGCCATGAGTCGAGCATGTTCGCGATACTCGAAGCAACAACAGAGGATGGAACACAAGCAAAAAGCTTTCATGAGTGAGACTAATGATAGATAATGAGTGTCAGCGCCCAGTACTTGGCGTTATCAGGCCAAGTCTTCTTGTCGTTCTAGCTTGCTTCTATGATCCACCTGTAAGTTGTCCAAGGTCCGAGCTTTCTTAAAGCATGGAAGTATTTCGCTTCTTTAATGAGAAGTGGGCTCTTTTACGTTTTAGAACCCAGTTCCACAATTGTAGCCAAGAGAACTTTTGCTGATCGAGTGGAAAAATCCTTTTAGTTCATGCTACGGCAAATTCATGAGATCTCAAGAATCGTTGATGGATATGGTTATATTGAAGCTTATCCAATGCCGTACCAGATATATACAAAGGTTGGAAATAAATGTAACGTGATATGTTCAACCATGTAGTAAGAAATATCTTCTCCACCCATGTTGTATCCTACCAGTTTAGAGCAGCCTTGATGGAATCAGCAAGCAACTTTCCACCAATCGCCTGGGTAGCAGCGTTGGGATGGTAGTCACACCCAGCCTCCGCACCCTGACTTGGCCAGTCCACAAAATGAGTCTTGACACCAGTCAATTGCTTCATCGCATCCTTGAGCACCTTGACATTAGTGGTCTTCTGCGCATCAGCCCGAGAAGGATAATCATCGTTGAGCAAAGGCGAAGAAACAAAGAAAAACTGTGCCTTGGTGTAGTGAGATTGGATGCTCTTGACCAACTTGACCAGTGCGTTGGTAAGGTCTGCAGGGTTGACTGGATCCCGAACGTTGAGATAGCTGAAGTCGTTTGTACCGAGGTTGATAACCACAGCATCGGGTACCCAGGACTTGGGGAATGTGAAGCTGTTGTCCTTGTCGTTGGCGCCGTAGCGGGTGTAGAGCTGGGGCATTGGGGGCGAGGTGTCGGGAGGGTTAGAGGCGTAGTTGCGGATAAGACCCTTTCCACTCCAAGCTACGACGCTGTAGTCCGCGTTGAGAGCTCGAGCAGCGACGGCACCGTATGTCTTGCCATTGTTCTGCAGAGCAGCGGTGTCAACGCAAGGCAGAACACCATCGAGACCGTAGCCAACAGTGATAGAGTCTCCAATGATCTCAATCTTGCGTTTTGGGGGCTCTGTGTTTACCAATGTACCATCTGTGGTAACATCGTTGATAACGAAGGTACCGAAATTGGTCTCAGACCGCTTGCGTAGCTCAACAGTGTGAGTGCCCTTTGTCAGTTTGGGAGTCGAGATCGAACTGCCCTTGACGTTGGAAACGACAATTGGGGCCTTCCCATCAATGATCAAGTCGGCACTTGAGGTTCCGGTGACATCCTTGATGTTGATGGAGGCCTGAGTTCCAGTGAAACTAAAGGCGACACCAGTGCTTGGCCATGTGAGTTGCTTAGTCGCCGGGTTGACTCTGCCAACAAATCGGTAGTTCTGGATATGAAAATTAGACGACCGTTCATTATTTTAGTCCTGAGTTGACTTACCTGTGCTTTGGCAGCCGTGACGGCGCTGATCAAGCATGTCAGTGTGAGGAGCTTCATCTTGGTCGTGGCTTTATATACAAAAAATGGACCACCAGCAAAGTCAATCCAACCAATTGACTAGATTACCAGCTTCATTGAAACAGTTTCTGAGGGATATTCCATCTTTTTAAACATCTCGTGTCTTCGTATGTTCTTCGGCAGATGGCTCCGAATTGCCTGAATGGGTAATTCAATGTCTTGGAAATCATCCACCACTCACAGATCAGGATTCAGACAGCATCATCCTGGGAGCAATCTATGTCAAACCCCTTTCGTGCATTGAAAGTGGACTAATGTGCCTACCGCACTTCCTTACATATAACAAGATTTCGCACTTACGACCAATAAAAACAGCTTGGTACTGTGGTCTAGTTGGTCATGACATCTCGTTAACACCGAGAAGGTCCCCGGTTCGAGCCCGGGCAGAACCTCATTTTTTGCATTTTTGCCCCTTAGCTATGATGTCATCACAACAAATGATGTCTTGTAGAGATATTATGTACGATGCTGTCGGGCTTGAGGGGAGGTGATAGTGAGGGATTAAAAACACTACATACAATCGGACTAACTATCGAGAACATTTAGTCTTGTTTTCCAGTCTCAGAAGTTCTCAAAGCATGATACTCAGCAGGGCTCTGCCCCTCCAAAGGTCCAACAGCTGCCACCCGTCGCGCATTCAATAGATCAAGATCAATCCTCGGTCCAGTAAAGGTGCCCTTCTTGGTAGTATGCCACAGAACAATAACAAAGCCCACCAGTCCAACGAACACCACAGAGACATAGCTCATGTTCTCCGCCGTGGCAGGCATAACGGTCGGAAAACAATACTGGATATCGAGGTAGACGACCCAAGCGACCGAAATACCATTGATCCAAGCGCCATACTTTCCCAAGCTAAAGTATCGCAATGGCAAGACTTTCTCGCGTCCTCTGTAGAGAAGGACTGCTTGGGGGATGATGCATGAAGTTTGGAGGAAGATGATGGCTGCGCTGACCATGGCGGAGAATGCAGTGGATGAGCCAAGAAAAATGAGACCATAAATCTGTCAAGAATCAACATTATTATGTGAAGCCACAAAGAACTTGAAGGTCTCTACTGACGGTGATAAAGCTGGCAGAAAGTACCAAAGCGTTGACTGGAACCTCAAACTTTGGGTGAACACGTTCCCAAAATTGCGAATATGGCAATGCGCCATCACGCGACACTGCCCAGAGTGTTCGCGACGAAGTTGTAGCTTAGACTATTAGCCAGGAATCGATATAGCCTTCGGCGACCTACCGTTGGCGACAAGATTCGCAAAGAAGCAGAAAGCAAATAAAGCCATAAGAACAGATGCCCCGGACCGAGATCCTGTTCCCTGGAAGTAGATCTCGAACAACGGTAGTCCAGTACTCGTGGTCAACACAGCCTCAACATCAGATATAGCATACATGAGCGAAGCGGCAAAGGGAAAAGCAGTAAACAACCCCATTAACAAAGGATAAATCATGACCTTGGGCACGTTCTTTGCTGGGTTCGGAATCTCTTCACACAAGTGAGCACCACAGTCACTACCCAAAAAGGCGTATACCGCGTTTCCAACAGCGAGCATGAAAGCGAACCCATCACTTGACCAACCCGTTCTGTTAGTAGTATCAGTGAAGATAAACTTTCCCGAAGCATGATTTTTTGTTATGGCGAAAAGGGTGATGGTCGTAGCACTGAGAGTCAGGATGGATAGGAAGAAGACCATTTTGTTGAACAGAGGAATCCATCGTGACCATAGAATGTTGGCAGTTGTGGCGATCCAGATGAGCGCGACATAGATCAGATATTGGTGCCAGCGCTTTTGATCCCAGTCTGGATACCATGCACCCACGATGTCGAGGATCATGGATGATACGAAGTTAGAGACTGAGCTTGAGGCGAGCCACCAGCCGATGACGCTCATCCAGCCGTTCCTGTCAAAGTTAGTGAAATTCATACGCGCAAGAGAAACTTGATGCTGACAGGTAAGATGCAAAAGGCTTGTAGTCTTCTCTCGCTACCATAAATGACCAGTAGTACTGTGCACCGGCGACTGGATACGCGGATGCAAGCTCCGCCATACCCAAAGAGACGATTGTGGTCATGACTCCCGCGATTGGAAGTGACCATAAAGTGCCAGCTGACGAGGCTTCAGTCAAGCTGATACCAATTGAGGATCCGGTTCCCAGCCAAGTGCAAGTCAGAGTAAAGGACAATGCACCCAGAGACCACAGCGAAAACCGACGAGGCATAGCCTGCTGGTATCCCGCCGCCTCCAGCTCAAGGGCATCGCTGTTGGCCGAAACATTGGAAGGAGTATCTGCCAAATTGCTCATGATTGATAGTCAAGCTCAAATCGTGTTTGCTGGAAGAATTGAGCACGTTCGCAGCACAAGAACAGCGACAAAGACGCTTTATGAAGACCCCTCACGAAAGAGGCTGCCGATCACGAGAGCATATGTCGCTCAAGTAGGACAAGAGTTCCGAGTGACTGGGTCAGGTCCAATGAGATTCACGGTGGTGACAGAGATAAAGAGATTGTGCGACTAGAGGTAATGTGACCTTATCTACGCCGATGATGTAAAGTTTGTGTTTTGTGTAACTTTACAGAACAAAGAATCTTGCAAACCTTGGACTTTTACGCTTTGACCCAGCAACGCGGTATGCTTAGATACGAATGTCTTACTAGGAATTGGGATCTTCATCCGCTATTGGCTTATCCTTATCTCCTCTGTCTCACCACGAGACATAACAACCAGTTTATTGATGTATGATTCTCTGCGGAGCACTCCAGATATACTCTGTATAAAAATCTCGTTCAAGGTGAGGGTCTAAGACAGCCCGAGGCTAAGCGCCTCAATTCAGATGACAAAGGAAGATCTGCGCACCCGTTACAATGATGGTGGTGATATGTCATCTGAGTCGCACGCTAGGTCGAGTCCAGATGGTCGGGATCGATGTCCTACGCACAAACCGAGGGGTTGATAAATCCGTGGAACAAAGAAATCGATCTGCTGGTCTTTGCATCCACATGCCCAATTCCTCGCGTCTTCGCCCAAAGTCTTTTCATAGTGTGTCATCATGCTGTTTTGTAAGCTGTGTCCGTATCGCTGTGCAACGGAAACGTTGGTCTGCTGAGTGCAGCTTGATGAAGGTGATGATAAAAAACCAAGACATGGAAGTGTCATTACTCGGCAGGCAATGTCGTTGTAGCTGGTGTAAGCGCTAAACTCGGCCGAGATTAGCGACATGGGCATGCCTTGTAGGGCTAATCAGAACGACCGATGCGCTAAGAACCACTAAAGATATGCCCGCAACAGCAATGGCTAATAAGCGGAAGATAAAAGGTTGCCGTATCACCTCAGAACACGGGAGCGGGTAGTTCGCGCATTAGTCAGATCATTAACTGAGGTTCTTACGATATAGAACGTCATGTCATTGCTCCGTTTACTTTCAAATTAGTCTGAGATAAGACGGTAGTTGGGAAAGAAAATGATGAAATCTTTGCTGACAGTGGATACGGCTGGGAGTCAGCTTGGCGTGTGTCAACGATTCCTCAATTGACATCTCAGCGCAAGAATTTCCAAAAGAAAAAGGAAAAGTGGAAGCCTGAATCTCTTGAATGTAACTCTTAACTCAATGCGGCTGTGCTTACTCTCGTATGATGCTCGTCTGTTGGTAAGACGTGCATGTAATCTTGACCCTGTCTTCGCAATCTTATTGGTCTCTGTCGGCATCGCCGGCAGGACCAAATACGAAATTGTCCAAATAGGTGGAATATACGATCCTTGGCCCACGTTGATGAAACACCTAACGTAGTGCTGGAATTATGTCTGGCAAATGATGGATCGTAGGGCTGAAAATACCCCCAGCAGAGCTGAAGATACCCTGGGAACGCTACCTCAGTCTTACTGTGGTCCTTTGGAAAGCCAATAGGGTTTTTACCCTCCTAACCACTGGAGCTCGGCTCGTGTATTGTACCTGTTTGTTGGGATGTCATGGATCTCTCGTGTCTATTTAATTATATGTCTTGATCCGCTTCCTTCTCAATTGTTATGTCTTTTTTTGTTTAGCATGAACTTGGCCCACCATGCCTGACATTATCACCGGCAAACAGCTCACAATTTTCCCTCTCAAATATTCAAGTCATGAGATCGATCGTTCAGACTGGGTTTCACTCCTTACCCTTTGCCTCGCCCCTCTCATCGCGCATATTATAGCCGGTGTACCTTCGCCAACATACCTTCACAGAAGTCGACCAAAATGGCATGAACTACTATGCCACTACAACCCAACTTCGATCCTCTGGCGATATGCTGCTATCGCAGATAGACGCATCCGAGCAAAGGCCTGGGATCAAAATGATCTTGCTTCTACAAATGCCATCTTCTGGACGAAGCGAGGCTGGGATGGCTCTGAGGAGATGATCGCTACCAGTGCTGCGTACTGTTATCACTTACCGGAAAACACCAGAATCGCATTATTCTCTCGAGAAATGATCACAACCATCATCGTTACATCTCAAGGCATTCAAGCCACGCTCTCACTTATGGGTGCACTTGATACGGACGGCACCAACTCTGGATTCGTAAAGTGGATGGGAGTTGACACTATCTTCTTCCCTCTTGCCATGATCAGTCTTTTGAGACTATGCTGCGCTTTCTGGCTCAACGATGACTTTGGATATTCCACCTCTCACTCATTGGCTCTGGACAAGCGGGCCAACTCGAATGAGAGTTCCAGCGGTACCTTACTGGCGCCGATGGATGTACCTCCAAGGCCACGTTTCCAAAGGCCTTCTTCGTCTTGGGAAAGCAGGATCCTTCGTTCCCTTTTCCTCTTCATCGTCATAAGCATTATAGCCTTGAATGCTATGTACTTTATCCGGGGTGGACGACAAACAGCAACGACCTTTGCTGTCGAAATCGCCTACATATTCTTCCTCTCTATGACGGTATTCATCTTTGCACCATACTTCTGGACAGGCCAGACAACATCAACTATCATACCGTGTATTAACTCGATGGCGTACAAAATCTACACCGCTGTCATATTTGGGGTCTTCACGACAACGATTATTATCTCTTGCATCGAAACTAGGAAAACGCCCTGTGGAAAGTTCACAAGTGGCCCAGGACTCGAAGCTGATATTCGTGCGTGTTGGAATCCAAGTGAGGACTTGGCGTCCCTTCATGTGGGCTTCAATGCATCTACAGCTACCCTGGTTGTCGATGAATTCGCCATCGCCAACAAGAGTGCTTTCATCCCTGTGAATAATACGCAGTGGTCAGCGGTTGACTTTACAGGAACCTGTTTTGGAAAGGCACTCAAAGAATGAAAGAGGGGAAGAAACCAAGTGTCATAGAACTTATATAACCTATCACTTTAATGTTGAAGCTATCGCGGGGCTCGTTTCCCAAAATTCGATAATCCTGGTTAGGATCTGCACAAGACGTTGCATTTCACTACCGACTGTAACCTACGTGGCCCTCTTCCCCACTGATATTCAGTGGGGAGTCATGCAATGCGAGATAAATGATTGACCGCCCTCTTGAGGTTTTTTCTCTTTGCATCGCACAATTTTGTTTTCTCCCGAACCAACAGCCAAGCCATTGTCTCACATATATCGCTTGTCTGATATACCTTCGATATGTCTTCGCCAAAGACACCTCGATCGCCTACGCCGCCTGAGAGCGCTCATGATCCAGCAGTGCGGCCTGAAGATGGCCCAATCGAACCTGTCAGCCACTACTTCAGCCCCATGTTCAAAGTCTGTCCCATCTCATCATGTCCTAATGCTTCGTACAGGACACCGATTCTGACTCTTCGTATTCAAAGTCGTAAGAGAAAATGAATTCTGAATTAGAGAAAACTTGTTAACTTGGCCAAGGACTGGGGTCACAGATACCGAGTCGCTAAAGTCTTCGATTATGGAATACAAGTGGGTTCACGGCAGACGCTTCCATGCTTATGGTGACGGTACATACTGGTAAGCGACGAACTTTAAAAGTCGGTTACGACGGATGTTAACCTTTTTCTAGGGGTGCGAATGATGATCGTCAGCAAGAAGCTGAAGACTTGATGTACGTGCTGTCCCTATGCCTCACATATCCGTCGACTAACAATCTGTTAGTCATGAGTTGTTCCGTATTGTTCTTGGCGGCAAGCTTTACCAGGCACCTATTGGCAACAGCCCACAGGTTAGTCATGTCACCAACCATCAGTCAGTAACTAACATGTAACCAACAGAACATCTTGGACGTTGGTTGTGGTACAGGGATCTGGGCCATGTAGGTTACTCCGCGAGTCATGATGCCCACAAGCACTAAAGCAGACAGTGACATGGCCGACCTGCATCCATCCGCCGAGGTCGTCGGCGTTGATCTCTCACCCATCCAGCCTAATTTCGTCCCTCTCAACTGCAGATTCGAAGTCGACGACATCAACAAAGAATGGACGTTTCCAGAAAACAAGTTCGATTATATCCACATTCGCTACATGACAGGCACAGTACCCGACTGGACAGAAATGCTGAAGAAAGTACAAAGGTAATGCCACCCATTAGATAAACAAACGACACGCCTAACCGAATTTGCAGATACTTAAAGCCTGGCGGCTGGGTTGAGCATGTCGAACTCTGGGGCAATGCAATGGCTGACGATGGTACCATGAAAGAAGACTCCCCACTCAAGACATGGGTCAAGATCTTCGAACAAGTGGGGGAAAAGCTCGGCAAACCGTTCTTCTGGGATCCTGCAGAGGCGTTCCAGCAGGCTGGTTTGAAAAACATAAGCGAGAAGAAGGTCAAGGTGCCCATTGGTACTTGGCCAAAGAACAAGGATCTTAAGCAGTGGGGCGCTTGGAACAGACAGTTCTTGCTCCAGGGCTTGGAGGGGTTTTCTATCAGAGGTTTGACTGAGCTTTTGGAGGTAGGTGACTGAATCAGACTCCGAGGATAATGATTGCTAATACTTGAGACTTGTAGTGGGAATATGAAAAGGCGCAAGTCTTTCTGGTTGATATGCGGAAGGAATTGCTAAACCCCAGCCTTCACTCATATGTCTTAACGTACGTATCTCTTACCCATATCACGTTGCTCGATGCTAACCGAACTTAGAACTGCTGTTTGGGGTCAAAAACCCGAAGAATAAATACATAGTAACTACCGCAGAAACATAAATAACCATTGCCCATTTCATCCTCCACCCACCAGTGACTTTTCGTATTCGAATCTTAGGAATCTGCTCCATCTTAGGAAGGACAACACCAACCTGGGGTACCTTCTCATCCATTTCAGGGAAATGGCAGTCGCCAACAACCTCCATATCATATCTCGTCACGAGCGTTGCAAGAAAGCACAAGGCCGTCTGCCGTACAAGGAATCTGCCATAGCATAACGCCAACCCACCTCCAAACGGCTTGAAGGTTTTTCCAGTAGCCAGCTTGGGATTGTCGATAAACCTGTTGATATCGAAGGTTTCTGCATCTGGGCCCCAAATTTCTTTATCAATGTGTAATTGCCGGTAAGCCATTATAACATTACTGCCTGTCTTGAAAGTGTAGCCTGCGACAGTGGTGTCTGATACCACCCGCCGGAATCCAGCTGCACCTCCATGGACACGTAAGGTCTCGTGGAACGTGGCATTGAGCTTTGGACATGTCTTTAAATATTCCGTATCAGGCCGACTGTGGATGCCATCTTTGAATGCAGGAGCAACTTCGGCTCGGAGCTCTTCTAGAAGATTGGGCGTATAGACCGCTCGGGCTAAAAGCCAGAAGGCAAGTATAGATGGCATTCCGTTGATCCTTGTCTCTTTGTCAGAGGTGGCTGTAGTGGACTGATAATGACTTACCCCCAGAACATCTTAAACAGCAGGGCTGCAATGTCTCGAGAGCCAATACCATTCTCACGCATAGCAGCCTCGCCTTTCGAAACAAACGCCGCAACATCGCATCTCTCATCTTGTGGCAAGTCAAAATATCTGGCCAAATCATCAATAACAGCATCTTTAGCTTTGCGTCCGGTAGTGACGAGGAAGTTGGGTAGTGGGAATATAATCTCCCAAGCATGATGTTCGAACGTCGCAAATGTCTCCAATATGTCAGGAAATTTCTGCAGAAGCACCTTTCCGAAGAAGGTATTCGTTGATGCTGTCATGATTATGTCGTTTGTGAATCTGAGAAGACCGTGCTCGTCTTCTTTTCCTGTAGTCAGTGGATTGCCCGTTTGTAGAACGTCATCGAGCCCTTGCATGAGCTTTTCAAAGAAAGCCTGCCCAGCAGGGCCTGGTCCTACCTCCTCCCGTACCATATCCAACACGTAAGTGGTTATTGATGTGGAAGTTTCGTTAGGTTTGGTATTCCAGACAATATCTCTACTCGCTTGAGGCACGCCGATGCAAATCATCAAATGGTCAATGAACGGCTCATATACAATCTCTTTGGTCTTCTTCCAGATTTCAGCCATGTGACGGTGGTCAGGCACGACGTAGGTACGGCGGCCACCTAGTAGAATACTGAAGGGCTGGTTTTTGAAGTACTTGCTATCTGTGGGTTAGCGAGATGATCCAATACTAGATCTAGAGATTTACCGTCCAGCTAATATGGTACCGTGGGTATCCCGGAGAAACGATAGACTGTGGCCGAGGGCTTTATCATATCAGTCAATGAGTATAGACAGGCTTAACCAACTCTACTGTACCTGGTACCCAGTATGGTAGCATCAGAGGCTGAGATTTAGAGTTCCATAGTGCACCTGTTCTCAAGAGATATTGCCATGCGGAGTAAAGAGCTACGCATGATAGAACAAGGATGTAGAGTGTTGAGCATTGCGACGTAGCATTTTGTTCGTTAAGGTCGTCCATGTCGTCTATGAAACTAGATCATGGAGTGATAGAGATGGATTCCAAAGTCATTGGGACGGTTCTTATATATGTTCTTGGAGAGGCACGAGGAACTTCGGAGGCCGAGTTCAAGGACGGCAGAAGCGAGCTCAATGTCAGGGCTTCTTTGTGCTCTAGAAGAGTATCGTAAGCCGCGTACAACCAGGATCCATACATATGAGCATTACTCTTGTCTAGCCCATTACTTTCCGCAAATCTGTTACACAAGGTATTTATCAATATCTCGGGAAGGCCGATGCTACGTGAAATCAGACTCGCACAGCATACAATAGCTGACACGGGACAGAATTATCGTATACAAGCTGAGCAGACGAGAACTGATAGCGCTAATGATTGGTTCTGCCAAATTGTCTGTTCCCTTATTTTTAAGCTTGTACTCCCTGTCCTACTTTGCACAATCCGAAAGTAGAACAGCTTCCGTAAATGGCTTTGTCTACTCATGCACGTGCGGGGTATAGCTTAATATTATGGGGCTCCGTATACACTACCCTGTCTGTTCTAACAAAGATTAAATCCCTCTCGTCTCAGTCTTACTCACCGCATCTGGACCATCATGGCGACTTTGCCAGCCACAAGCCATGGGCACGAGACAAAGCCATACGTATATACGCCCATCACAAAGAAACAGATACGTGTCCTGGTACTGCATCCAGCGAGTCAAGAGTCGAGCCAACTACGGGGAGAGCTATCAGTGGTCAGCTTGGATGATTTACCTCCTCGCCAAAAGCCGGGTTCTTCCGAAACTATTGACCCAGCCAAACATGTCTGCTATGAAGCCATCTCTTACGTCTGGGGTCAAGGGAACTTCACTGATACACTTGTGACATCACATGGTTTCATTCGAATCACAGCGTCGCTTTCATCCATTTTGCGACGTCTTCGTGATCCTTCACGTCCTCAAACCTACTGGGCAGATGGGGTATGTATCAACCAGGCTGATATAGTAGAGAAGGGAATCCAAGTCCCTCTCATGGGACTGATCTACAGTTCTGCTGTTCGTGTTCTCTGCGATATCTGCCAGACTGATCAGTTCGACTCTTTACTTGACGCCATGGACCAATACTGGCGACGCAATATCCGACATGGCGCTTCACTAGCATTTGATGGCTCGGCAAATTTTTCAAAAGAGACCAGCGCTGAAGTTCTGGGAGTCAATCTTCCCACTCAAGAGGAAGCCGACGCGATCGAGGTCGTCAAAATGGAAGAATGGTCCGCAACTTTCCTCGAGTTCCTACAACTAAGCTGGTTTCGTCGTCTATGGATTTTGCAAGAGTTTGTCCTTGGCCGCGATGTAAGCATGATCTTTGGCCGCCGCCACGTCCCGTGGGGTCGTCTCTGGGCTGGTACGGTCCGATACCAAGGCGTCGGGATGCCCTGGGACTCTATAGCGTTTGCAAAAGCCGAGAACGCTGATCTCGTTACATCGTTCAACTCAATGTGCATCATCCGCATTTGTCGAACGATTGACCCCAACACGGCTCATGGTCGCGAGTTCAAACAGATCGACGATGTTTTTATGGGAGGCACAAATGCAATTGAAGCTCAACTTCCTATGTGCATCGTTGCTGGATGCTACAAGCAGTGCACTATTCCTATAGATCGATATTATGCTATACTGGGTCTTGTGGAAGGCGGAGAAGAACTGCAGGCCGATTATACTGCGTCTATGAGAGGCATCACTATGTGGTTTTGGAAACGCGCATTGCAATTTGCTTCAGGGGGAGAACTCATCCTCACTGCAGGAATGCCAGGTCAAACCCCGGGGTATCCCTCGTGGCTTAGGGATGTCTCTATTCCTAATCCATTAAGTCAACTCTGGCAGATGGGTCCTCTGGCGAACTCAAGGCATCATGCCGGAGGTAGTCGCAGTACATGGTCTGCCAGATTTAGCGACGATCAGCCAGATGTTATGATCACTCAGGGTTATTTTATCGATGAGATCTCTGAAGTGTCGATTGATAAACCAAGCGACCCATTCGAGTTAGAGCCTATGGCCATTGGGATTGAGAAAGCCTTGTCATTTTTCACCTCTGGACCCCAGACAGTCAATTCCAGATACCCGTTGACTGGTGAGGACATCCAAGACGCAGCTACAAAGGTGTTATGCGATTACAGTACACACGAGGCCCCTGAGACCTTCGACATGGTTCTCCAGATGGCTTCATCTCTTCTATCAATCGCCCAGGCTTACCCAAATAGAGGTCAAGAAATGACTGATAAGATACGTGCTATTGTCAAAGATAAGGAGGATATCCGGTGGAGACTTTTCACGGGAATGTGCTTCACCAGAGGTTTACGCTTCTGTAAGACGAGCAGGGAAATGTTTGGAATGCTGCCGAAAGAAGTACGTGCAGGAGATCTGGTGTGGATTTTAAAAGGATGCCGATTACCACTTGTCCTAAGGCCAAACCCATGTCACGTTGGAACGTTTGAGATGGTGGGTTGTGGCTCGGTATACGGACTTATGAGTGGAGAGGTCCTCCAGATACCAGAGTTTCATTGTCAGGAGATCACTTTGCGGTAGGGATTGGCTTGTATCCGCTTTCAGAATGGCGCATGGTTTCCAAAGAGTTCAGTCATTCGCGTTGCTACAAAAGGTCATCACCAGGCAAACACAAGAGAATGGAAGATTGAAGACATATTGTATGATACAGAGAATTGATCATACCATTCATTACAGAGTGACAATTACGCTAACTTTAAACATCTATTAAGCCCTTTAGAGCTTCTTGCCCGACTCAATATCAGCACCCGCAGTGTTGGTGTTGACGGGAGTGATCTCAACACCCTGGAGCTTATCATCACCGCGAGGGGGGACAACCTCGAACACTGTTTCAGAGTTAGCAATGATCTTGCACAGAATATGAGGAATAACTTACAGTCAATGGGAGTAGTCTCGAACTTGCGGGCGTTGGTCTTCTTCTGGAAGAGGTAGTCAAGATCGGCAAAGCTACGGTTCTTGGTCTCAGGAAGGAAGAAGAAGATCCAGACAGCCCAGATGAAGCACAGGCCGAAGTAGAACATTCCGGTCTTGGCTCCCCAGTTCCAAGCATCGCTGCTGCTGTTGAGCATACGGGGGTTGAGCTGCTGGACGATGATCTGACCACAGACGTAGACAGCACGACCGATGACAATGGTGTGGGCGCGGACACGGCTGGAGGCTGTCTCGGCGACAACGACGTAGGTGGTAGGGCCAAGAGAGACCTTGAAGATACACTGGACGACGACGAGGAAGGCAGCGGTGGTGATGGCTACGCTGTCACCATCGGAAACGAAGCCCAGAATACCGATGATCAACATGCAAAGACCAATACCGGAAGAACCGTAGAAGTAGAATGTGCGACGGCCAATTCTACCCATGAGGGTGATGGCAATAGCAGTGGCAAAGATGTTGACGGACTGGATACCCATGTTGTAGTTGAAAGCGTTCTCGTTGCTCATTCCAACGGACTTGAGCAGGATAGCAGCGAAACTGGTGATGGATTGACCGTTGAGAATCTGAATGATCCAAGCCATGCAGACAATACCAGTTCGGCGAAGGTTAGTGCCACGGAAACAGTCCATGAAGCTAGCATCAGCAGCCTCGATCTTCTCCATCTCGTTGGTGTGCTTCATGAGAGCAAGAGTCTGAGCCATGGTCTCATCGGTGTAATGGCCCTTGCGCGCAAGACGACGAAGGTTCTTCTCAGCCTCCTCGAATCTGCCGCGACGGACGAGGTACCAGGGAGACTCGGGGGCGAAGAAGGCGACGATCAGCAGAGGAGGAATCCACATCCACTGCAGACCGTAGGGAACACGCCATCCAGCGTCGCCCTTGAGGTCGAGGGAGCCACGGAGGACACCAGTAGCAAGGAAACTTCCGGCTCCCCAGCACATGGAGACCCAGGCAGTAAGGTATCCTCGGAGGGCGGCGGGGCAGATTTCGGCGGCGTAGGCGGTGGTGAGGGTCTGGAAGATACCCCAAGGGATACCGCAGAGGAGGTTACCGATGAGGAGCATTTCGACGCTGGTGGCAAAGAAGAGGACGAAGATGGTGCAGGCCATAAGAGACATGGCGAACTAATAAGATTAGCTTCATTCTATTGTACCAGTGTGAAGAGTCAAAACATACCATGTAAACACGTCGAGAACCGAATCGCTGTTGGAGGAAACCGTTGAGAAGAAGACCGAGAATGGAACCACAGTTGTTTCCAGCACCGATGGCACCCTGCCACTTTGTAGAAATATGTTGTTCACCGTTCGCATCGGGCCATCCGAAGCGCTTGAGGTAAGCAGGATGAGCGAAGAAATTGTTGATGAGACCGACATCCATTCCCTCCATGACCAGGGCAACACTCAGAAGCATACTGAATGTCACGGCGGGCCAGTATCGGTTAAACAGCTCCTTCTTGGGGATGAGAGCCTCGGCATCACTGGCTGTGACGGCGGCTTCGATGAGCTCGACCTGAGAGTTGTTTCCCGAGTACTCGGTGTGGTGGACGGGGAGTTTTCCGCCGCCTTCCACGTGGGCGGGATCCTGAGAGGGCGCCATTGTGGATGTGAGTCAGGGAGAGATGAGAAGGAGGAAGGGAAAAGGGAATGAGATTAAAGAGAATGCTCAATGCAGATCTGGGGAAAGAAAAGAGGGAATGGAAGGGGGGAGGATATAGGATAGATATAAGCAACTTGACATCTCTTTCTCCGCACTCAACTCAACATGGTGGACCTTGTCTGTCTGGCCGTCAAGAGAGCATCGTTGCCAAGATCAGTCGGACTTGACCAGGATTCTCGGTGGTATTTCCCCACGGGGTCCGCGAATCATCCCCCGCATGGTCAAGGGCGAATTGGATTCCCTGGATGGTTCGACTAGTATTGACCCGACCAAACCTGTTCAAGCCTAAAAGACTGCGTTTCGGGAAAGACAAGCCCGAGTCAAGACAGTAAATTTAACGTGTGATTCAAGCTAAATGTTAAATTTATGGGGGCTCCACCCCCAGAAACGGACGATGGGGGTTCCACAACAACTCCGCGGCTTCAATTCTGGGGTACGAGATGACCATCACCGTCCAAGGAGAACATTCTCTGTAGGATATGGCATTTGGAGTCAAGGCATATTCTCATGCATTATGATGATCTGGAACAACATTGTTCCTCTGTCATCAATCCATCTATAGACACAGCATCTCCAACTGGTCGAGTGATGAGTGTTTCTGGTATGACCTCGGCTAACTACGAGTCAAAACGATTGGTCAACAATTCACTACCTGACTCTCTTGGCCGACAGACCAGACCAAGCCTGGACTCGCTCTTCTCTCCGAAGCCGTCACATGAACCAGCATCCTAGGAGACTCTGGTTGCCATGATACAAGACTGTTAACTTGGCATGACCTGAAGCATTAATGGGAATGATACTGATGAACGATATATGACTCTGGCCAGGAATACAGAGAGTGGATTGAACCGATAAGGTTGTCAACCGGTACTGAAGATAAACGGTACTCGACTGTGAGCCCCCATTGAATTGATCCTCTTCCCCACAATGACAATGGGTCGACCCCAAAGTTGCCCGCCCGCTATTCTTCAGCGTCAAGCTTAATTCAAGAGCACAGTCCAAGCACAGAGCAAGTGTGGCGACTAGTTTAGCTTGGCTTATGCGATGACAGACCGGTAGTGTAGCGTAGCCCTTTTTTTCTCCTCATTTTTATGACTCCGTTCCTCATCGGCGAAGCACTACGGCATTGATGACCGGTAATTGCCGGCCTCGAATATCGGCCTGGATCGGACATGGCGCCGATATCTCGTAATTATTTGACAGAGCTGAATAAATACAGTCTCATGATTCCATTTTCAACAAAGCTAACGATTCATTGTTTTCAGCTCAAAAGATGCTGTGATACGGTTTGAAGTGTCAATTGTTCTGCTCGGTATCTCGGGCAATCTACACGCGTTAATCTCATCTCCAACCGTTCTACTCGCACTTGAGCAAATCACAGCCCAAGCCACGTTTGGGGTTCCAAGCCCCCAATCCTCTCAAGCCATTACCGTCAAATGGTATCAGCCAAGTAACCGTTCCAGGTGCTAGAGTGTCAATCACTGCACGTCCGGTACGCGTCAAGCCAGGATTTTTCATCGCTTCGGTGAATTCCCCCCTTTTTGGGGTTACGCTGGCACCCCGCATTCCGGGGAACAGACCGTGTCACGATGATCCTTGTAGGCAAAGATTCTCATGATTTTGTCCTCAATGAACCCGAGAGACTGGATCGTGAAGAGCTGTCACATGGGAACCCGCCGTTTTGGGAACCTAAGATACATCTAGACTGCCAGTTCGTGGATGACTGTCACCCTTCGCCTGAATGCCAAGCTGCGGCGTACCTGGACACTAGCCATAACGTCGTGTTTCGGTGTTTTGAAGCCCGAGAGTGTCGATACGAGTACTGCCTGCATGGTCGGTTGCTCGGCTGTCGTCAAAGCTGCATCTCCATGTGGTCCCTACCGTCCCTTGAGCATTAGGGGACACTGACAGGCCAGATCAGATGCACGATACTAGTATAATCATCTCAAGGAGTAATTCCGGCCGGGGTACCATGGCCTTGACTGTCACTGACGCTTCTCGGTATGGCCCGTGAGAGTGTCAAGGTTACACTGCACCTGAGATACCAGGTAACAGTTTGACGTCGAGCAACCTTAGCCTGGAGTGGCTTTGTCTTGACTCGCATCAGCAAGCGCGTTCCATATGCATTTGTTACCCAGAGAGTAGCTCACACTCACATGTGGGTGTAGATACTGAGAGCACGAACAGGCTAACGGCTTAGGTCCCTGTTTACCGGTGTACCATCCACCAGAAACACTGGATTCCTTGGTGGCGCTTTGATGTTATGTGATAAACCTGCCAATAACTGTAAAAGTCTCATCTCTTTCAATTGTGACAACGGCGGATAATGCGGCAAAGTTGATCATCTGTTTGTTCAATCTGCGGCCATGGATGCAAGATTACCCCGGATTTACGAGATCTGCATCTCAACGGCCTGAATTGTATGCAATGAAAGTGTGAGATTCGGTGAAATTGCAGGATTTCTCAACCGCGTCTGCATATGTGTGGAGTGTTGGCCAGCCGCCCCAATGATGAGACACGGGCTGTGGCACAGTCGCGAGAAAGCCAACATGATGAATTGAAAGGATGATAACAGTAGAACGTTCGAGGTACAGGGTTAGTAATCATTAACATGAGAGGTTTTCTGGTTTGGATTGACGTGAGCGTGAGGTCCCAAACCCTTTTTTTTGCCTTGGGAGCATTACAAGATTCGGTGTTTCGTCCTGAGTAGATTTTTCGCATCAAGACTGTCACGTCTCTATAGTGCGTTGCTTTGTGGATCCAGAAGAAAAACGCGACTATTTATACAGGAGAGATAATTGTGAGATAGAAAGACGAGATTCTTGCTAATTTGTTGCTGTATTCATCGAGTAACTGTGACTATTCAATACCATGTAGGGTAGCCAAAGCAACAACACGTGACCGGATTATCGCGTTGTGACTTGGGCGATTGAGCATGTTCGTCACGCCATGACGTATTTTGTTTAGCGATTTATTTCTTGCATACGCAGTCAATCTCCAAATTAAGTACATTCGCTCGAATGTTCTGGGAAAAGATCCCTCAAATTCTATCGACAACGGCTGCACGACTGTTCGAAACTCCCTGTTTCGCTCGACCGATATGAAGACGCGCCGAGACCACAGCGATTGCGGTAGACCCTGCCCTGGAGCGACTCGCCCATAGTCGATACGGCTGACGCAGACGAGCCAACGTATTGGACTGGACACTCGATGCGCACTCTTGTTCCACGCCGTCAGCAGTGACTCTTACTCAGCTACCGACGCGAGTAAGTTGAAGAACACCTGGACACCCGCACAATCGTCAGCGCTGTCGCAGACAGCTCATGGTCTACCTTGTTCTCAAATTTCGACATTAAAGCGACATGCGCTCCTCCATCGCCCGCTCCTCGCGACCGAAGCGAGAACTCGACCTTTTCCTGAAGTGTCGCGTCGCCATCGTCAATCCGCTCTCGGTACCCTTCCCTTGCGAGAACGACACGCGCCATGCTTCAGCCAGTGGCGTCCGCGACCGGTCGTTCCACCGTTGTCGACAGCGCCAGCGAGGCTTGTCGCCAAACAGCACCCAGCGCCCTACGGAACGCCGACGCCACACGCATCGCCATGCCGATCGAACACGGACGAAGTACAAATAACTGGTGATGGTGCAATGTCGGACGATGGTGCACTTTGAAGATCACCGCCGCTGAGATGCTGCCAACGGCGGCCGCGCTGACGCCTACCCATGCCAGACGCGCTGCCAGAGAAGCAACCGTATCTAGCCTCCGCTTTCTGGTGTTGCCCATCATTCGTTGAGCCGTAATAATGCCGTCGCGCCGACAATGGTTTCGTCTGGGCCCAGCTCCATCACCGCCCATCGCCTCTACTGCTCGCTGCGATTGGCGTCCTTACACTGGGCTTGTATTCGCATCAACTGCAGTCATACGCTCGCCCTGTGGACTTGTCGCATTGCCATGAGCCGTATGTGCGCCGCTGTACGGCACCGTGCTATATGTGATGTCGCCTGTGATGCTGTTCTACTGCATGACTGTCGCCAATTGATCTTTGGTGTATCGTATTGCCGCGATCGCGATCATGCTGAACGTAGCGCGGCCCGCATGACGTCGCCAGTCCTTCTTTTGTGTCCGTAACCTTCCTGGACCAACACCTATTTCATGATCATATCCTCATTCCAAAGCAGTGCATTTACCGCTACGTCGTCCCCGTGATAGAGCTGCACATACATCCTGATAGCCGGACACTCCACCCTAGCCCTCATTTTAATCCACCAGATGCTCCGCCCCGCCTTGCGATACCATAGATATAGAAGTAGTAGAGCCACAGGATCTCGTTCGAGTAGTAGCGCCTTGAAAGCACCGCCGAGTCTATGCGTGAACAACTGCGTGTGCCCTGTCGTAACCTCGTTATCAGGTAGATTGAGCACATGTGAAACAGCGTGCGCTGCATAGAAGTAAGGGTTGTCATCCGCTGTAGAAAGATCGTGTAGAAGACAGATGTCGGCGATTGGCGCTGGTATACCGTGTATCCCAAATTCGGGCAACGGTGACAGCATTTGATCAAACGTGATTCCCATAACATGGAAAAGACTGTCCGCTCGCATTGGCTCGACCAGCTGCCATAGTGACATCTTGCCATTGATCATGGTCACCCACTCCAGGTCATCGTCACCAGAGAACTTCATAGGCCATGAATCCTCCGGTCTGTACGCATCAGGAGAAGAGAATGTCAGGACAGCCAAGGCAGCAGCGGTACCCCAGATGGGGTCTTTGTCTTTCGTTTTGACGGGCCGTCGAAGTTTCTCGCTGAAGAGGGCTGTGCTCTGGGACCAGTGGTAGCACTCTTCTAGACTGCGACGAGAGCCTGTTGTTGTCTTTAGGTAGCGATCGTATGTGAGCGCAACTGCTAGAGAAGCGTGCATCAAACAAGGGTACTGCAGGTGTCAGTTATAAGTGAAGGCTGATTGATGACTTGTACAGGGCCACTGACAGTAAAGGCCAACTTGAACAGACTTTGGTTCACCTTCAGCATATTGGGGTCATCAGGCGTAAGAAGACTCCGTGCATAATATCGAGTGACAAAGTCCTGACATTTTGCGCTCAGTTGATACCTCGAGAACTCATCGGATGTCCAGACGGCGTTTGATATGGAAGGTCGAAGAGCTGGTTTGCTTCGAACTAGAGACCTGCCCGTGTCGGAAGTCGCTGGCTGTAGATCCGGGATATTGAACCCGAAGTTGCATACTACTCTGAAGGAAGTACAACTCCTGCAATGGGGCTTGCTCTCATCGCACTATGGACAATCAGTCTTTCGCTCACCATATAGGAAAGGGGTTCCACGACCTTGACCTTTCGCAGCTTACAATTCCGGCACCCATGTCTCGACCTCCGCGCCGGTTTAGCCGCTCGAGCTTCCTTTTTGGCTTCCGCGTGCATGGCTACTGTTGCGTGAATTACTGTGTCCTTCTTGTTGAAAAAGAATGAAGAGATGTAAGCTGCAGCAGTAGGTGGAGACGAAGATATTCCTTCAGTTCCACTTTGTTCGATACGCTAACCTCGTCTCGCCAAAATGATCTGGGACGCTAACCATCTCACGGAAACAGTCAGCGCTGATTGGCTCACGTACATCTGGGATCGATGGACTTAATATCGAGAAAATCCGTTGTGGGCGAAGAAGGCAGGTATAAAGAGGATGAGGTATCCGTTCTAATTGATCTTTTTCATCTCATACATACCCGAAAAGTTTTGTTAACGTGCATTCTTACCCATATTACAATGGCAACCCATCTCGCCGCCGTCCAAACAGCCAAAGGACAACCCTTTGAGGTCCAGTCCCGTCCCACACCAAAGCCGGGACCGAATGAACTGCTTCTCGCCGTTAAATCTGTGGCTTTCAATCCAGCCGATGCCATCATGCGCAGTACAGGACTTTTTATTCCCGCATACCCTACCGTGATCGGTTTCGATATGGCGGGCGTCATTCTCGAAGTCGGCGACAACGTCCCATCCGATACTGGTTTCCAGTCAGGTACCCGTGTTGTTGCCTACTCGGCCTCAGCCTGGAGATCCTGCGGCCCAGATTATGGAGTCTTTCAGGAGAAATGTCTTGTTCCTTGGCAACACGTTGTGGCTCTTCCGGACGAGAGCATGTCGTGGAATCATGCTGCGACGCTACCAGTATCCGTCCAGGTACCCCTCAGTGCGTGGGATAAAATGGGTATTCCCAAGATGGGAGAACTTGAAACATCGTCAGACAAGTCAGTTGAGAAGAACGAGGTTCTTCTTATCTGGGGCGCATCTTCAAGTGTTGGCACAATGGGCGTGCAGTCAGCACGTGTCATGTGTCAGGATCCCAACTCTCCCTTTGCAGGTGTCTATGCCACAGCTAGCTCAGCAAACCACGAGTATATCCGCTCACTTGGAGCCGATCGTGTGTTCGACTACAAAGACCCTGGTGTGGTAGATGCCATGATCTCTGCTGCCAAAGACGACGGCTTGACCATTCGACACTGCTTCCTCGCTATGGGAGACCTTCCCTCATGTCAAGCTATTCTTAAAGCCTTCCTTAAAGAAGGACAGCAAAAGGGAAAGATAGTCTCAGCACCAAGATTGCCAGAGAGCATCCAGGATGTGGAAGGAGTAGACGTCATGTTTGTGATGCCGTCAATGGTGGAGGAAGAAAGGTTGGAACAATTTCGGTACTGGATGGGTACGTGGCTAGGCAAGAACCTTGCTAAGGGGTCCATCAAACCAAGTCCTGAGCCAAAGGTTGTTGGAAGAGGGTTGGACTGCATCAATCTGGCGATGGATAGGATGGCCGAAGGTGTGAATTGTGCCAAGTTGGTAGTTGAGATTAGTCAATAATTGGTTGAGTTGGGCCACTGGCGTCCATGCAATAACTTTCATCGCGTGACAATCGTCAAAGGGATAGATGCGGCTCAATGCCACCGTCATATCGTTCCGGTGTCGCGTAGAGTATTTCCCAGAAGAGAATAAGTAACAACTCAAGTGGAATTAATACTGGACCAAAGACTACCCCTGCGGCCCTGCCTTTAGCGAGAGAACCATGCTGGGGACATCAAATGCTTCTGTCAGACATTCCACTGCCGCTCCATATTATACACTATTGATGTGACAATTGTATGGACAGGGTGCATCTAGATCTGGTTTCATCAATTAGAACTTCTCAAGCCTATGGCGGATCAATTTTGAAGTCATGCGTTCTGGTACAACGGGTTCCCCCGCAGCTGTTTCAACGTCATGTCAGCCACATCTCCTCCCATTCAACAACAAAGTTTCCAGAAGCAGTGATGACGACTACTTATGTTAAGCTTAATTCCTCAACCATCATTTCCATATCTTCTTCACACCAACTCAAGACCTGTGTGTGTGCGCAACTTGTCAAGCTTAAATGATAGGTTCATTGTCAATTCAGCTTCGACACTTTGTAAATCGAGATGGTCCAACAGCGTTGCATCTCGTCCGGCCTTGACCGAAACGAACAACGATGATACTAACTCGACACGGAATAGATCAGCAGTTTCTGCTCGTGATGGTCTTCTTTCAGGACTAGTTCGTCCCGGCGCAGTGGTCAATGCGTCTGGAGAGAATTTGAAAATCCGGGGAGCTTCCAAATGAACTGCTTCGTCGGACCGACATCTCGGACCGACAAGATGAATCCAGAGCGTTTTCCATCAGAATATCTATCGTGAACTTCATCGTCTGACTAGAAAATGACAATGTTGTCGGCCCGATAATCTGTTTTCTTAGCAATTGAAGCCATCACAAGACTCGTTTCTTGGCGGAGATGAGCTGAGCCATAAGTCTTTCGATGTTATGTCTCTCTCATCGGTCCGACAACACTTCTGATGGCTGTTTGACTAGACTCCTCTTGGCATTTGCCCCTGGCGCCCCCAGCTTCGAACCTTCAGAACGTGGAGAGACGTCTCAATCTGGGGTTAAGCATAAGAATCCCCAGATTCCCCAGCTTTCTTGTCAATCTCATCCTCAATCCCATCCTCTTCTTCCCCATCCTCCTTCCCTGGGCTCCTTGAGAACACATCTTTGTCTCAATTACCCCCTTTCACAATGTCCCCTTCACCAAAGGACAACATGGCTCAGGTTGAGCACATCGACCCTGACTCCAAGATGGGCTTCGACGAGGTTGAGAAGCCTGCTGCGCGCGCGGCCAACGATCGCGAACACACTCTTACCTTGAGGGACAGTTTCCGCCTGTACCCTAAGGCCATTGCCTTTTCCCTCCTGTTCTCGACAGCCATTATTATGGAGGGTTATGATTTGAGTCTTCTTGGCAGCTTCTACGGTTACGATGCGTGAGTAGCCCCATTCCTTTACAACTTCAAAGCTAATCTTGTATAGATTCAAGCAAAAGTTTGGTAACGAAGTCGATTCGAACGGAAACCCAATCATCTCAGCAGATTGGCAAACATATATCCAAGTCGGTGGCATGTGCGGTCAAATCATCGGTCTCTACATCAACGGTTGGGTCTCTGACCACTTCGGTTACAAGAAGACCATGATGGCGTCTCAGATGCTCATGATTGGCCTCATCTTCTTCCCCTTCTTCGCTCCCAACCTTCAGGTCCTCCTTGCCGGAAACATCCTCCTCGGTCTACCCTGGGGTATCTTCCAGACCCTCACCCTCGCCTACGCTTCCGACGTCGCACCCGTTGTCCTCCGTCCCTACCTTACTGCCTACGTCAACCTTTGCTGGGTCATCGGTCAACTCATCGGTGCTGGCGTTCTTCGAGGTTTCAGCACCATGGGAGGTGACTGGTCTTACAGAATCCCTTTTGCTCTGCAGTGGGCTTGGCCTCCATTCATCATGCTCGGTACTCTGTTCGCCCCCGAGTCTCCTTGGTGGCTTGTTCGCCAGGAGCGCTACGAAGATGCTAAGCGATCTATCCTTTCGCTTGTCACTCAGTGCGAGATCCCCTTTGATGCCGATGCCCAGGTTGAGCTTCTCAAGGCAACAAACCAGATGGAGAAGGAGAACTCTGCTGGAACCAACTACTGGCACTGCTTCATGCGCAGCGATCTTCGACGAACTGAGGTCGCTTCCATCACCTACACTGCCCAGGCTCTCTGCGGTAGCGCTCTCATGGGATACGCCGTCCAGTTCTACCTCGAGGCCGGTCTTTCATCCGAGCAGGCTCTTGACTTCAACGTCATCCAGTACTGTGTTGGCGCTGTTGGTGTTGTTCTCTCCTGGTTCTTGATGTCCCGCTTCGGTCGTCGCGACATCTACATCTGCGGCATGGCGTCCCTCTTCTGTATCCTCATTGCCGTTGGAGCCCTTGGCTGCGTCAAGAAGACCCAGAGCACCGGCTGGGCCATTGGTAGCTTGCTCATCGTCTACACCTTCGTCTACGACATGACCATTGGACCCATCGCTTACACCATCGTTGCCGAGATCTCATCAACCCGTCTCAAGGCCAAGACCATCGTTCTTGCCCGCAACTTCAGCAACATTGCAGGTCTCGTCACCAACACTCTCATGCCCCGCATGCTTGGCCGAAACTCCTGGAACTGGGGTGCCAAGACTGGTCTTTTCTGGGCCGGTTGGTGTCTTCTCATCTTCATCTGGGCGTTCTTCCGCCTTCCTGAGCCTAAGGATAGAACTTATGGTGAGCTCGATCTTCTCTTTGAGCACAATGTTCCTGCTCGCAAGTTCGCCAAGACCAAGGTTGATCAGTTTCCCACTTCTGGTTCCACTGAGAAGGTTCAGGAGCTGTAATTGAAATATGGATCGGGGTGTTAGTAGTATTTATTAGACTTCGATAGATGAGTCAACAGGGTCCTTTTATGAAATAAAAATAATTCAATGAACAATTCTTTTCGTCCCCTGATGGTTGTAGTGATTGAGTTCTGCCAAACGTTATTCTGATTGGGGCTTCAATTAACCTACCTCTAAACCTTGATGCCTTGTGCCTTTATAAATATTTCCCTATCTCCTTTAATCACTTTCCAGCAACACATATATTCATTACCCTTGCTATCAAAGATGGACCTCTACTCGAGAACAAACCCAAGCATTCAGCTCAGTGCTCAATGATTACATAAACACGCTTACCCCATACGGTACCCATAAAAACCACTCATTCCCTTACGTCAGTGGGGCACTAGTCACTCTTCCCCCCATAAACACACCACAAGCGTCGCGCACACACCATCTGTCAGCCCAGGACAGAGCCGGAGACCCTCCCTCAGCCAATATCGATATCCCTTCTCTTGGAAACCTCAGAATACACTGTACTATACTCTATCGCCTCGCCATCATGGTCGCGATTCACCCCCCTCATCATCACGGCGCCCCGACCGACGTACTCGCTCGCTGTCCCGATCTTCTCATTGTCTCCATCCTCGAGACCCTCCCCAAGCATGACCTCTGCAGCGTGTCGCGTCTTAACAAGCGCTACCATGCTCTCGCCGACGCCGTCCTATACAACACAGTCCAATGGCTCAAGCCCGAACTGCATCTTATCTTTAGTCAATCGCTCACTCGACGGCCCCGTCGCGGTTCGGCGATTGAGGAAGTCAAGCTAGCGTACCCAGCATCGGAGCTGACACGCCTTATCTCGAATACACAAGAACCCGGGACCATGAACGGTGTTTCTCAAACAATAGCAACAATGTCGAATCTGAAGACGCTCGACATCGCTGTTCCGGTCGCGCTTCTACCCAGTATAGGCAACCTATTCAACGGTCCGTTCGATCTCGCTTGCTTGCAGTCCTGTACCCTGTTCTACCAGGATGAGGACGATCAATACTGGGATCTACACGAGAACCTCCATATATTTACGCACCCTACCCTCGAGACGCTCGTTATCAAGAGGGCAAAGCTGGACGACCGAGGATTCGAAATGCTCGAGCAACCGCACAATACGGCTTTGAAGACGCTGCATTTGATAGAATGCGATATTAATGACGATACTCTATCGGACGTTTTGGCTTTTCCTGAAGCCTTGAAAGAGTTTGTTCTTACGCAAAGAGAAGAGCCCGAGCCCGAGCTTGAAGAGAGCTCAGCCAGCATCCGCGACTATATAATTGCCCTTCAAGAGCAGTGCCATTCGTTAGAGACCATCACGATCGACTTCCCGATGCTCGCCAGCAGTAGGCCTCTAGCGCTTCGGGAGTACGCGTGCCTCAAGACGTTACGACTAAACTGGGACTACCAACTTTTTGGAAAATCGACAAAGAAGCCACGGATGGCCTCCGTCGGCCTACCACCCGAATTAGAAACACTAGAATTCTTCAATCCCTTGGGTACGGATGAAGAAGTCACAGATTTATTGGCAAACGCGATATCAAGTCTGCATATCACGTGTAGAAAGATGAAGGAGTTAATTGTTCTTGTGGAAGAGACGGAAATACCGAAAGATGTTTTGGAGGCGATCAAGTCACAACCACAGTTGCATTTGAGTGTTATTGGAGGCGAAGAAGATAGAGATGATCCTGAATAAGATTGGATAGATTAGAGTCAGTTTGGATATTTGTCATACTGGATAGAACACTTTTACGATACATATGAACAGCGAATACACTGCCTTGCATAGAACGCTCACTGTTAAAACAGACGAATAGCTGACTGATTTCCTGTCAGTGGCATAGACATTCAATGATAATACCTGGAAGGAGCGAGCGAACTGGCACTGCCATGACAATGCACGTAAATGACAGTGCCACCTGCGCATATAGAGATAGATAGTCCTCGTACTTTCTTCCTCTTCCCGACCATACAACACCAAAAACCAAACACTAGACGTCAAACCCAGACATCAAACATCAGGCATCAAACATCAAACATCAAAGCCAGCAAGACAACTTATCCCCTCCAACATTGAACGATTCTAACTGACCAACATGTGTTACCACTACGACGTTCACATTGCTTGCCCTACCTGCAACAACGAAAACAAGGCACCGCCCGAATACGAAAAATGCTCCACGGCCCAGGCCAGCGGGAAGGTCTGCGAATCTGGGTACGCAAAGCGAAAGCTTTTCCGCAAAGGCGAGGAATGCAAGAAGTGCGCCAAGATCCGGGAGATGAAGGATGCCGCGGCGGTCAAGTTGACCGAGGAACTTCGAGCCAAGGGATACGATGTTTAGTCTTCGCTGGATGTGATGTCTAGTCATCTCTGAATGACGAGTTGTCGAGAGAGCGACCGGTTTCTTACAGGACAGGAACTTGATGCAGGATGTTCCCTTAGTACCGAATGGTTCCAGGTCTGAATAGCTGGGTGACTATCCACTCTACATAGTCAATGTACAAAGGCTTGAGCGGAACAAACGGTTTATATTGATTGTGGAAAGTGATAGATGTTTTACTAATATTCTTCTCAAAGTAGAAATTTCACGACGATACAGGTAAGACAAATGGTTTTCTCCTACTGATACCGACTAGGTGCCCCATGATGCAAAGGTTTCAAGCCAAAGGTTGTCGTCAGTCAGACGTAAGCCTCACTTCATAATGAGCAATATCGAAACTTCGAAATTGTTGTTGTGGTCTCCTAAAATCAAGCGCAGGGAAGTCGCATCTTCTGTGACACAGTGACCTAAGTGACCCGAGGGAGCTGGTTGCCAATTGGCTGGAGTACATAGTATTGTGTGTGAGATCAGTGAAACATAATTAGTCAGCGGGTTTAGCTCAGTTGGGAGAGCGTCAGACTGAAGTCAAACTTCAATCATCCGATATCTGAAGGTCGTGTGTTCGATCCACACAAACCGCAAACCTTTCTTTTTGCGTTTTTCTCGAAGAAAGTTTTCTTTTATACTTTCAGGTATGTATGTATATATATGTATGTATGTATGTGTTGTTGCATACTCTCTCCCTTCAGCCGAAATGAATGAAACTGTCTACTCTTGGCTCTAGAGATCTTTTACGATTCGAGGTGGATATTCTTTGGGAAAGTCCCACCCACATAAGAGACGAACCTATTTAAGGTTTTTGAAGGTCAGTTATCAAATCACAAGAGACGAACAGCCAGGTCCCCAAGCAAGCTCAATCCACCAGGTATTTCTTCTATAGAGATGTAAAGAAGTTACAAGTGTAGTTGCATGATGCACCATACATAGCCCATCTACTTCCCGTATACCAATAATCTTTATGCCCGAGTATTCTTTAGATCGGTACATCGTACCTTGATAGGTGCTGCTAATTTTAACATCCGATGGTCCTCTGCTATGCATGGGTGAGTCGCTACCCTTGAGATCCAGATGCGCATCACTCCTCATCCATGGCATTCCGCTGGTTCTAGCTAGGTACCTACCTACGGCACGTAGTTACAGGGCAGTACCACAGTGGAGTGGGGAAGATCTTCCAGGCACAAGATGGGGCCAACCCAACCTTAATTTTAGCAAGCCAGACCGTGGGTTCAATGTTTTGACCTTCCCTCTAAGTTTGCTTTTCTTTTCTATTCTTTTCTGTCTACTTTTTGTACCAAGAAGGAGCGATTGGCGTAATATGATTGAACCTTTCTGAGCCCCACTTTCCAGTCGCGACGTGACGTGACGCGATGTCGGGTGTGACAATCACAGAAAGCCGTCATAATTAGGCCACTTTATTTTAGTTGCCGAAGAACCTACCTACCTATGGAAGGGCAGTCTGTCTGCTACCCACCTGAAAGCCTCCAGGCCTATCTTGACTTCGCTCATAACAAACAATCATTTTCGCATGTTCTCTTTACACTACTATTCACCCAACTCCAGCACAGTTATCGAGTCAATGTTCAGTTTTACAACATGAATGAAACACCAACAGAACAACGTGCCCAAACGGCGGCACCCGCATTACCACAACAACAGCCAGCGCCCCCTTCTCAAGCACCATCATGGACGCCATATGACTGGTGGGTCAATACGGCAGATTACGGCGCCGTGAGTTCATCCCAATCGCCTTCATTCTCATGTATCCTAACATTATTTCATAGACAATCCGAGCATTCTTGTCCCTGGTTTCCGGACCGACGGATGCAAAGTATGCTCAACGACTGTTCCAACATGAGCTCTCAAAATTTCATGATCATCAGAAAGTCCTCGACGAAATCATCAGACAATGCCCCGGCCATTACCTCCACAAATTAGCCTCCAAGGCCCTGACGGACGGAACTGTTGACCCTGTGGTTCGTCGGAACAACCCTCCTTCTGCACCACCGCGGTCATTGTCTGCCCCTCTTGATCCAAGTTTGCAAGACACGAATAGCGAATTAGCTGTCAACAAGCGGATACCCTACTACGAGATGGGCCGACCGGCCACCCAGGCACGGGCTTTTGACAGGCGAAGTAGTGCTTCAGCTGCCAGTGGCTCGACCCATCCCGAAGTCAGCAGCCAGCGAATTGCCGATCATCCGGTCGCAGATGATCCGATGCGTGACAGAGAAGAGAGCGATCCATTCGCAAACCACAAGGTCAACTTCAGTCGTATCAACAAGAGAATCGAGGCTGCTGTGGAGGCCGAGGATTATTCCAACAGGACTATGGCAGACGGCCTGGGCGAGTCCGGCGAGTCCGGCGGTGACAACTTATCATCTCCCGATGTCGTACCTGTTCACGACGTACCCATGGACGACCTACCTGTTGTCGACTTATCTCTCAACGATCCACCCCCGGAAAACCCAACACAGAACGAAACAGATCCTCAAGAGAAACCTGCCGATACAAACCCACAGTCGTCCATGATCACAGACGAAGCGGTACCATCACGGGGTAGCAAGCGCACACACGACGAGATGACTGGCAACCCATCCGCAGCATTCAGGAAGTACAAGGATTTCGTCGCCCAACTACATAAGGGCGACCTGAAGGTCCTCGAAGACAACGCCAATAAGGATCTTGCGCAAGCGGAAGCAGACAAAGCCGCCGCGGACCTCGCACTGGGTGTGTTGGAAGGGAGAGCTCAAGCGCGACCAGACGACCTCCCCGACAAATCAGAAGTCGATAGAGCCTTTAGTAAACACGAAAAGGCAGCACAGGCTGTGACGGGAGCAAAGAAACGTGTCGCCGCGCTAGGCCATATTGCGAGAGCGCTCTGGCTTCACGCATCCTGCTTAGACGCGAAGGATTACAGAATCAAGATACAGGGATTGCTGAATGAAAATCAGGAGAAGATTACGGAGTTGGAAGAGGCATATCATAAAGTTCTCAGCTTTGCGCAAGATGAGTACTGGGCGGGCTTGCTTGCTGCTGAGCGGGCGAGGCAGAGCAATTGATAGACCAAGCTCTGACAGCTCGGTGGATACGGCGTTATTGGCGATAGTTATACCCTGGAAGGTTTTCGATTACCACTGTTTTGTCGACTTATTCTGCGCCAACAGACGCGGCATCTGATCACGAGACCGAATGGTTGAAGTGAAAAATGAAGTGTAATTAGTATTTGCTCAAGCAGCTTTTTCTTGATGGTTGGTAGCCAATCAGCTCACTGAAGCCAGCACGTGGGACCAACCACCACTACTTGGCATCCATAACAATTAATTAATTTTCGTTGTCCAGATCCTTTTCTCATTCTTTTCAATTTCATCTCAACCCAGAAAAATGGACAAATACATTGAGCCCATCGTGGAATGGGTTGTGGCCGCGGTCAAGGCCCAACCTTATGTCTGGTGTGCAGCCGCTCTCACCTTTCTCATCGGCGTCCAATTAGCCCTGGCAGCCAGCATTGCCCATGGCGATGAAGCCACGGTTCGCAGACAGCTTACTTCTCTTCAACGTGTCGACATTACTGGAGATACCAAAACTGAGGGAAAGCGCCAATTGGTGACCGTCATCCCAGTTGCTGGATGCGCCCCAGTCAAAATCGACGCAGATGCTCATCCGGATGGCCACACGGCGTACAACAATATCTACATGCTCGGTCTCGAGTCAACGGAGACAGACGCACAGGGCTACACTATTTGGAAATCCCTCACTCAACAAGACAAGCGCGACCTCTTAAAGATGAAAACAGAAATCTGGATCCCCAAACCCAACGCCAACGAGACTGACCCGCTGGTCAAATCTGGCGGTTGCATCATCATGTCCTTCCCAGACCCCAGTATCCCAAGCTGGTTGAACATGATCGGAGGCTACACTGCGACGCCGCAGGTTGCGGCTATCTTACCGTTGAAGCTTACGGAGGAGGAAATTCAGGAGCATAAGATTAAGATGAGGCCTTTTCGCATCGATGGACAGGATGGGAAGGGGTTGGATCTGGAGAAGTTGCCAGCCGTTGATGATGTTATGTCGAGGTTGAGGCTGTTTCTGGGTGTAAAGGATGTGAAGGGTAGGAAGGGAATCCCGCAGGGTCTCACTGTCTTCAAGCGCGGTTAGACAGAGACGACAGACGGGGGCGAGACTCATAGTTGGAAGGCATCTTAATCACTGTATTACTATGTAGTCGAAACTCATGGCTGATTTGACATCACTTTCGCTCGATCAATCAAGCTAGATTACTCGTGTCCAATGAGCCACACCATGTCAACTTCATGAGCTCAAGCCTAGATATTTCCTCCTCAAACTTCTCCCCAAGCTTTAGGCGAAAATGCTCCTTCAAGCGAGTAATTACCGCCATGATCGTTCCTCTTGATAATCATCATATCTTTCGACGTAAATCTCTCCGTAGTAGGGCCAACAGAGGCTTGTGTCATCTGACCGATACTATTTTTCCTCCTTGTGCTAGTATCACCTCTTTTCAACACAGCTGCGGTTAAGTCCGCTGCCTGAGTGAGATACGCCTTTGTCCGGTTCGTCATAATGATCAAAAGCATGTTCGGCTCACCGAACAACATGGCATCGATACCGTTCGCACTTTCTGCGATGAACGTTCGTAGGTAAGCCCGAATCTGAGCCTGCGCTGTTTGTTCGGTAAGGTGTTTGCGGCTTTCGAAGGCCATCAGGCCAGACGACCCTGATTGTGGATGGGAATATGAAGGTAAAGGTGCAAAGAACGAGACCTCGGCCATTAATACCCATACTGTTACGGTGACTCGACTAAAGGGGCGAGGTACTGAATGATCTTACTGCATCAGAACATATCTGTAATCACTATTTCGTGCTGATGGTTAAATCGTGCCGTCTGTTGGTTGGGGGCTGAGGTATCACTGCAGCAGACGTTGCAGGGGCTCATCAGGGTCAAGTTGTTTGATTCGTTCCCAGCTCTAAAGATCACCCGGACTGCATTCTTCCGGTTCCATAGAAATAAAGCTATGCTTCCCTGTAGCTTTGTGGTAAGTGTAAAGATAGAAATTCCTGATATCTCTGTCTATCATGCAAATCGTTGCAATTATGACGTTCAGTCATGTACAAAAGACCCAGACAGGACTAGCACAAACTGTAGTGTGACAATCGATTCGATTAGCTCTACCCAGGATAAACAGCCATTGGCTAGTGATAACTGTGACAGGCGCCTAGAATCGTCATCTATCTCGCGAAGAACAAGATTTTGGTCTGTTTCCCCTTCTCTTATTATGATCGAGGGCTTGGCTTAACTTTGATCAATTATATCCGTGATACTCTCCGCTCTTAATTTCAGATGACGAAGTAAGACTGCGTTTTTTTTTTTTTTTTTAACTTAGGACAAAGTTGTATGGAGGATCTAATATCGTCATGACTTCGAAAATACTTCCTGTTATTGAGACTGTTCCTCTCAAGTCGGGCTCACAAGACTACGAGAACCTCCGAACATCCATCTTGGAAGAGTTTGCTAGTACAGTCCCACAGGATTTACGTCTCCCAAAGGATCTCATCGACAATCCTGCAAAGAACGTAACCAATATTCCACGAACATGTGGCATCCTCACTGAACAAGAGCTCGATATCACGGAGAACTACGATGCAACAGCACTTGCCGCAGCCATTGCATCAAAGAAATTCACATCCGTGGCCGTTGTCACAGCATTCGCTAAAAGAGCCATCGTTGCGCATCAGCTCACATGTTGTTTGACGCAGTGGTTCATGGAGAAGGCCGTCTTGACGGCTCAGCGATATGATGACTACCTTGAAGAGACGGGCAGAACTGTTGGTCCCTTGCACGGCGTCCCGATCAGTATCAAAGAACATATGCCAATCAAGGACCAGTGGTCTAATGTCGGATTCTTGAATACACGAGTCTTTGACAGAGACGATTGTCAGATGACGGAGATCCTTCGTAAAGCTGGAGCGGTCTTCTACTGCAAGACGAACCAGCCTCAAGCTATCATGCATCTCGAAACTACGTCGCCTTGGGGCCGAACGTTAAACCCACACAACATTAACCTTTCGTCGGGAGGTTCCACTGGAGGTGAGGCTGCACTTATAGCTCTTCGTGGCTCTGTTTTGGGTGTTGGAACAGACATTGGTGGAAGTGTCCGTGGCCCAGCTGGCTTCTGCGGTATCTACGGCTACAAGACCACCTCATACATGTTTCCTCAAAAGGGCTTTCTTCCTGCCGGATTTGCCGCAGAACTTAATGTCCTTTGCTCAGCTGGACCTATGTGCACTTCACTACGGGACGTTGATCTGATGATGTCCGTCATCTCAGGTTCTCAACCTTGGCTCAAGGATCCAAGACTTGTTCCTATTCCTTGGGCGGGCAAGATGACCGAAAAGAAGCCTTTAAAACTCGGTATCATGATGAATGATGGTGTCATCACACCACAACCTCCGGTCACAAGAGCCCTGGAGTGGGCGGTCAGTAAACTACGCTCGAAAGGTTTCGATGTAAGGCCTTTCCAACCTTATGGAGCGAAAGAAGCAATGGAGGGCATTCGTCGTGCATACTGGCCCGATGGCGGCAAAGCAGTCAGAGAAGCTCTAGAAGCTAAACAAGAGCCAATGCACGATTTGACCCAGTGGATTCTCAAAGACGCCGAAGGCCCAGGCCTAGACACAGCCGGCATCCTGAAGCTGCGTCTGGCCCGGGATGACTTCAGATGCCGCTTTGCAGAGCACTGGGAGTCGCAGGATGTTGACTTTGTCATATGTCCAGTTTTCGTTGGGCCAGCATGTTCGCATGAAACAGCATTCTACTGGAATTATACTGCGTTTTGGAACTATGTAGACTATCCTGGCATCACCATCCCAACGCCCATCAAGGCTGGTGCGAAGGGTAGTGGGGACTATCCTGCTGATAGTGTACCGTTAAGTGAGGACGAGGAACATGTGAGGAGGCTGTGGGCTGAGGGGGATTTTGAAGGGGCGCCGATCAATTTGCAGGTCGTGGGGAGGAAGTATCATGACAATGATCTGTTTGCAGCGGTCACTGAGATTGACAAGGCCATTAATTCTTCCTGATCAAGATCTTCACGCCGGTTCAAATGGGTTGGGAATTTCGCGAGGTTGGTAGATCATCTATCATGCAGAAAGAAGTACATAACCAAAGTTACCCTCCCATTTCGTGTACGTATATTCCCCGTTTAAAAACAGTCCCAGCACTACTCTTGGGCACGGCTTTCAGCCTCAAAATGCCAGCTTCTCCTTCTTGACTCCAAATAGTGACAGTCCATTCTCATAAGCACTCTCTCTATCGTCAAGACCACTTTCCTTCTCGTCTGCAATAATTCGCTCTCGACTCTTCAAAAGCTCAAGCGCAACATCGCGCCATTCAATCTCTTCCCTATCCTGCTTCAGCTCTGGTGCCAAATCAAAGTTAAGCTTGATCCATCCCAGTCGTCCATCACGCTTCTTGAATTGACCATCAACAATCACTGCGTCGATATCCGAAGGTGAAGAATGCGCAATAATAGCGCCGATAGGATCTTCCTCGGCTGCACAGATCATACCAGGGCTGAGAGTATCCCAGATAACAAGATCAGCAATCTTGCCTTCTTCTAGAGACCCAAGCTGGTCTTCCATGTGGATAGCTCTGGCACCGCGAATGGTAGCCAACTGGAACGCTTCCTGGACTTTCAGTTGAATCCTGCCGGGGAACTTTCCAGTGTCGAGGATCTTGTTGTTGCGACGGGAGCGTTCAGCTTGGACTGCAATTCTCATCTGTGAGGCGATGCTACCGCTGTTGTTGCTATGGCAGTCAATGCCTAGAGAGGCGATGGACTTGGCATTTTCTTGGAAACACACAGGCCAGCCGTGGGACATTTGGAGCTCGGTCTCTGGTGTTGATGAGATGGCTGCTCCGACTTTTTTGAGCTTTTCGGAATCGGAGTCGCTCAGGGGAGTTGCGTGGGAAAGCAAGATGTCCTTCTCGAGGAGACCATAGGCTTCGAGTAAATCTACAAGCGATTGCTCTATATCGAGGTCAGTTAGTCAGAATCTCAATTAGAAACGAGCAGCTTACCGAGTAGACTCCCCACGTAGTGAGAGGTAATAGTCTTGATGCCTAAGCTTCGAACCTTGCTGAAGATGCCGACAATGACTTCCTTTGGAAGAAAGTAGAAGTCAAATCCGAAGCCCATGGTAACACGTCCATCACCAAAAGGACCACCTTCACAAAGCTGAGTCAGTTGTTCAAAGACCCAATCAGGAAGCAGATTCTGTTCTAAGACAAAAGGTTTCCATGTCTTGACTCGGCCTGTGGGGGTGTAGCAGTAGATAGAGCGGACGCCGGATGAGATGGTCGCCGATAAGGCTGCACTGTCTTTTTATGCGTCAGTTAATACTAAAGTATCTGTTGGTGATTTAACTCACTGTGCTCTGAGCTGTATGAGATGTGGGCGTGGTCGACGATGGTGGTTGTTCCAGCTTCTAGAGCTTCGAGACATCCACCGAGCTGGCCCCAGAAAACGTCTTCGGGTTTGTAGCTGTGCGACACCATGTTTCCTTTCCACAAGTCAGCATCGCCATTAGAACTAGACCGGTCTTTCACGAACCAGGCGCCATGTACTCGAGCAACCCATGATCTGCATGTCTGCCCTTTACCTGAGTTTGCCAAACATGATGATGCGTATCAATAAAGCCCGGCGTAATAAGCTTGTCTGTACAATCGATAACTTCAGTTGACTCAGAAGGAGGGTCAATCTGGGCAGCAATGCGAGTGATTTTGTTCCCTTCGATCAGAAGTGAGTGGTTCTTCAGAGGTACAATAGTATCATCTCCGGACCCACGAGGGACCAACAAAGTGGCATTCTTCAATAGAATGGAAGCCATTTTAGTGTCGTTTCTGGTCGCACTGCGGATAAGATAAGACAATGTAGAATAAGATGAGTGATACGAAATTGTTTGGTTGCACAAGCTCTATATATACGATTTTCCAACAACCTATTCAGTGATGATTCTCACCTCATTCCAGATGAGGGGTTACTGCATTATGGTGGGTTAACTGGGCCTACGATTGGTTGTTGATAGCCTATTCGTCCTTTGTAGGATTTCTCGGATTCCTCTCGCGACGCGAGATCAAGCAGCGATTGGAGCGAGACAAAGATATCACGTCAGCTCTCTGTATCAAAGCATTGTTTCCTGCAGTGGGTTGCAATTCAATTAGCATCAGTTCTGCGTCGCTGTAACGTTATTCAATGCTACAGTATAATTTTACGTGATTATGTTCACTATCATGCTCGATACAAAACTCATAGGCTACTCTTCATGATGTTTATAACCGTCAAGTCCGTCAGGCTTATTGGAATTGCCCGTCGTGGTGTTCGGCATTTTAGACAATAAAGCCGACAGTTCCGATAAGATCTAAGCGGGTCCGAGAAGCACAGAGAGTCGTCCGCAGGAAGACGTAAAATCATGGAATGGATGAATATGATGAGCATCACTATTGGCGATCTCGATTGAGGCACCAATGGACAAACCTCTACCGCGCGCGCTGACTTCTCTGATTATCAATCAGAATAAGCTTATCAGCACTACCAGCTCATCACCTAAAACTGACAACAGATCTTACCGGCCATTCACGGAAACACACTCACGTCCAATAGCTACAGGTCGGCATATTATAGTTGATCAGAGTCTGACAATTTTCACGAATTTTTTGTTCTAGAACAAAGGTTTAGTGATCCGCGTCTCGGAGTTTGTAAGACACGCGCGCTTGTCAACTCGCCACGCTGAGCTGTATGAGGCGTAATAAGACCGCGCTTTCTTAACAATGGGGGCTTGGTGTAGGGGTATCACGTTCGCTTTGCATTGTTCCAAATGCTTGCGAAAGGCCGGGGGTTCAAATCCCTCAGCCTCCATTTTTTGCTTATGTCTCTGTCTTTTCACCTTTTGTTTTTGCCTTTTCCATGCTTGGACTAGGGGATTGACGAGACCCTCGGGTGGAGTGTCCAAAAAGCTGTGGAACTTGGGTTGTGTGTGCTTACGCCGGAGAGCTATCGCGTCTACGGAAACTCAGGTGTTGACGCGACGCGGCAAAATGAAGGTATCGTGGTAACCATGAGCAGAGAACAGTTGTGAATTTTGGAGGCTATACCAAAAAACATGGCGTCTGATACAACGTCCAGCCACCGACTCACGTAACAAGCCATCCCGGAAAATGGGGCACGATTAGAGAGTCCTTCGTCAAACGGACTCTTTGTTCCTGCGCGTCAAGATAACTCTGGAAAAGGTTCAAAAAATAGCAAAAGAAACTCCGGTGCGGGGAATCGAACCCCGCTCGCCGCGGATTTTCAGTGATGAAAACGCGGTATGCTAACCGATACACCACACCGGATGTTTGATGTTAGTCAGCACCGTAATTGGATCCTATATACTCCGGCTCAAGCAAGATCTAAGAACGCGGCATCATGCATCCTGTCAGTGCTGAGCGACGAGAGATGCAAAAAATGAATAGTACAACTCGCCTGTAGGTTTGTTAAATCTGACTAAGTAATTGTGTTTTGCTGCCTCTATTAAACATTCTTGGCGATTCCGTGCTGATTTCAGAAATCATGGTCAGCATCATCGAAATTGCTTGATGAGCGACTGTTGCTGTTGATCTATCCAAATCTACCAGGTACCAAATTTTTACTCTCAGCTTTACAAAACTACGGGATTGCAAGTAAAATAATATTTTCTTTCGTACAGTAAAGTTTTACCACATAATACTCGTAAAATAACAAGCAGCTGTGGAAAAAACGAGGGCATCTTTATGGTTCAGGGTAGCGATCGACAGGGGTCCTCAGCCCAAGGAGATAACCGACAAATGATTCATCACGAGTCTGAAGCCAGTCCCAAAGATCTTTGCTCCACAGAATTAACAATAAGCCTCGGCGTTCCCTAAATGCGAATAAGCTACAGCCCAACCTTGAAACAGGTCCAACCTCGGACATCTCACCAAAGGGTCCCGCGCTAAATGCCGCCACAGCCGTAGCGCCTCCCACGATCCCTGCCATGTAGGGCTGTGATTTCAAACATCGGGACCGAAACCACAAGAGACCCCTGCATAAGATCTCTCGGGACCGAAAAAATGCCCATCAACAAAAGATCTGCCTTCCAGGGTTGCTTTTTCGCTGGATCGAGTAGCAGCGGTCCGGCAGGCTAATCGTTAGTCTGGTAGATGTCACTGTATCACTGGTTGGAAACCGAATCATCTGAAATTGCTATTCAGAATGAAACGGCTAATTTCTTACCGTAATCTACCCGTAGTGACCGTTGAGAATCTCGGTTCCGAAGAGACTGTTCATGTATGCGATGATGACCGGTATCATTGTAAGTGGCGATGGTAACAAAACATATATAATCAGTTGAGCATCTTGGCTCTAAGTGTTACCAAACAGCTCAACAGACACTCTTTCTTTGACTTTGTCTTCTTCATTCATCACAAACACCAACACAATGAAGGGAAGCTCCACTTTCCTCCTCGCCTCCAGCACTTTGCTGAGCGCTGCAAGTGGTCTACAACTCCACAAGCGCGACAACCCAGCCGTCGTGCCTGTCAACTTCGAGAGACAAATCAGAGATGCCTCTGAATCTCTAAGAAGGCGAGCAGACGATAAGACCACTGAGATGAAGGTTGACAAACATGGCTTGACCTGGCTCTACTGGGCTAACTTCACTATCGGCACACCACCCCAACAGCTCTACTCTGAGATCGACACTGGCAGCGCTGACCTTCTTGTCCTGACGGACGAGATTGAAGCTTGCACGGGCAAGGAAGTCCAGTGTACCGGAAATGTCTTCAGCACCGGCAAGTCGAGGACTTTTGGCTGGGTTGACAGTGAGTCTGAAGCTTCCGGAAGCTTTGGAAGTGGCGAGACTTGGGCTGGATATTACGGCACCGATAGTTTCACGCTCGGCGACGCGACACTTGATAACTTTCAATTTATTGCAACAACCGAATTCAAAGCTACTGGGTCTGGTATCTTCAGTATCTTTGGCATTGGTCTTGCTGGACTTGAGCTTGCGAAGAACAAATACGCCAATCTTCCGTATGCCCTAGCTGAAGCTGGAGAGATCAACACACCCGCCTACAGTCTTTGGCTCGACAGCGACCAGAAGGGTCAATTTCTTTTTGGTGGTGTCAACAAGGCCAGGTACAAGGGTCCTCTCGTTTCGTTCCCTATCCCCAAGAACAACCAGAACGGCAAGACAGACAGACTCCTGGTCGTCATGGAAGGCTTCGGCGTGAGTAGCAATGGCAAGTACTCCGGAATGGACTTCACGCCTCGCCCCGTTCTTTTAGACTCTGGAAGCGTTAGAAGTCAGCTGAATGCAGAGATGCTCATGCACATAGTTGAGACGTTTGACGACATTGGATTCGTCGCGACTCCTATTGGCGGGCAGGTACCCTGCAATGTCAGTGAGAAGTATACTGTGGACTTTACATTTGGAGAGCTCACCTTCAAAATCCCTCTCAAGGATTTCCTCATACAACCTTCTCAAGAGTACGGTCTGGACGGCGTACCTTACTGCGCGCTCAACTTCAATCCTGACGCCACCCTACTTCTCTTGGGCGACGACTTCCTTCGGTCAACCTACCTTGTGTACGACTACGAGAACATGGAGATCTCAATGGCTGAGTACAACCCCGACGGAGGCAAGGATGACATCCACGAGATCGTTAAGAAGGTTCCTGGTGCCGAGAAGCTCAAGGATGTGCCCATGTCATTTGACGTCTGGGATGGAACCGCATTTGGTGACCCGACCACAGCCCCTACATATGTTACGGCGGCTACTATGACTCTTCTCAACGGCGGGACTGCTACGGAGGCTACTGTGACCGGCGACCCCAGGGAGACTAACGCGGGCCTTAAGGTGGCTAAGCCAACCGAGACTGGGGACTCCAAGGACAAGAAGGATGATGAGGATAATGCGGCGACAAGGTGTTTGCCTGGAAACGCTATGGCTGCTGTTGTTATGGGCGCTATTGCCGGAGCCATGTTCCTGTGGTAGAGTTATGAGCAATAGAAGAAGCATACAGTAGCGTGTTAAATACCTCTTACTAATGAATATCTATACAAACATAAAATCTTGAAGTCAATTGGTGTTTCGTCTGTCTATTCTTCCAACGGTGGAGATGTTATGTGAATGAGATACAACGACAATTGAGTTTCCGATTTTGTTGAAAGAAATATCCCTCGCCGACGTCCAATTCCGGGGAGAAGATTCTAAGAGAGAAGTGAAAAAGAAAAACCAATTGGAGACGGGTGGAGCAAAAAGAATGATCACGCTGGGGATCGAACCCAGAATCTTCTGATTCGTAGTCAGACGCCTTGCCATTGGGCCACGCGACCGTATCTCGCTTGGAGAAAGTTGATCAGTTTTGACACTAAGTTGGTCGCCAAAGCAAAACATCGTCCTTGGACTAGAGCGGCAAGATCTGGAGAACGATTGTGTGACTCTAGGCCCACTGGCGCTTCGTCTCAAGCAATTGCCACTACAGAAGAAATCTTATCGGCCGGGGCGCGAGGACTCAGCATCATCAACTAATCGCAAAATCTTAAACTGAGTTGGTATGAGCTAAAGTATGACACTTTGTTGTACTCTCAAAAGGGTAATAAGCTCGCTGAAGATCAGCCTGTCAGCCATCACCAGGTCGGTCCACTAAGACGTCCGCAACGCTCAGATCGAGGAGACAAATGCGGGTGAACATTTCCGTTTACTTCTACGGCTGTTAGTATCCACTGTCTCGGAGAAGTGCCCGGCTTAGAATGACCGTCCAGAGTCAATGCTTGTAATGAGTTATAGGCTGAGTTCCACGTTATGCACTCAATAGAAGACCCGTATTATTTTCTCACAAAACCAACACTTCTGACTTAACTTCGCCATTTAATTCTCTTAATGTTGAAGATCCAGAATCCCATCTCTTGAAATTGCCTGACTGCGGCAAGAGTCTTGGTTATTACCTGAGGCTGGAATGCTGTGACGCCTCAATTCCAGCCCCGCGCAAATTAGCGACGTTGCAACTTTCTGCAGTGACTTAATTGACGGTGCTGGAACGAATCCGGAAATGGAACGCCCTGGCCATCACGTTTGATGCAGGTACACTCCGTAGCGGGACAGAACCTCAGAGTCTAGATCAGGATGGGCAGCCAACGTCTTAGAGTTCCATACGTATCAAGCGGCATAATAAGGGTGGTATGCCCTGTTGGTCTCCCGCGTTCTGGTTCGAGGTTTTGGGTATGTGCAGTGTCATCTTGGCACAGTTACCTTTCCAGTCACGACATTATGGTTCGAGTCCTTACCTTTCTTACTTTGATGTTGAGCTTGGCACTATTCGCACAAGCTCAAGAACCTGTCTCTCCCGGAGGAAACGCCAGTGACACCGCCACCTCTCCCTGTTTTGTAGGCACTAACCGGTAGTCGCGCCTCGGTGGATATCTGCTAACCGTCACAGTCGTCCTGCCTCGAAGAGGTATATAACGACAACCCACAATACGAACGAAACATCACCAGAATATGCGACGACAAAGCCTTCTTCAAACAATTAGACTCATGCATGGACGGCGATTGCAGCATTGGTGATGACTTGCGTACGAATAACCGGCATCTATTGAAAAGCTAAGAACTAAACCGATTTAGGGTTCCATTTCTGGAAAGAGCTGAAGTGCCACTTACCAGTCACGGATCGACGGCATGTAGTTAACGTGACTGCCGTGGTGTTTGGAGTTCTGGCACTCGTATTCTTTAGTATGAGAGTTATCTCGAAGATTATTGGATTCGTGCCATATGGAACTGACGATAGTCTAATTCTGGCAGCATTTGTACGGCACTACTATCATATTCAAAGTTTTGCGCTGACATCAGATAGTCATTTGCAGTCGCTTCAATTGTGGGAACTTTCATTTGTGTGTGCCCTCACCACTTGCTGGCATTACTATACTGACGGGTGGGTAGTAACATCGAAAGGCCTTGGACTCGATATCTGGCACGTACGTGACAAGAACATCACAGCACATTACCAGGTCAGCAGATAAGTTCCCCTAGAGTGGGTAGTGGATACTGATAACAACGCTCCAGTTCATTATGGTCTTTGCCATTTGTTACATAATGGCGCTTACTCTAATCAAATTGTCCATCCTAGCCTTCTTCCTGCGCGTATTTCCCGACCCTAAATTTCGACGTGTGGTACATCTGACTATGGCTTTCATCGTAGTAATTACAATCACATATGGTGTGGTATTTGCCCTGCAACGGAAACCGCTATGGATGTTCTGGGAGGGATGGAAGGACAAAAACGCTCGTGGGATGATGTTGGACACGAATGCTTCAGCCACAAGCCATGGCTCGATAAACGTTGCGTTGGATGTCTGGATGATGATCCTTCCCATGACACAGCTTTGGAAAATTGGCATTAAACAGAAGAAGAAGTTTGGCATTATTGCTATGTTTAGTGTAGGAATTTTGTAAGTCTGATGACGTCCATGCAAGCCAGGCACGATACTGATGAAATCGCCCAGTCTTACTGCTGTCAGTACAGTACGAATTCCATACATTACGAAGTTTGAAACATCAAAGAATTCAACTGGTATGTACCGGTTAAAATTGAGAATAGCAGTTCTAACAGAGGAAACAGCGGACTCGGTTGAGAGCATTGTCTGGTCTGTGGTAGAGGCATATGTGGGAGTCATGGTGGCTTGCATGCCTGGTACGCGTCAGTGTGTGCGAGATATAACGGCACGTGTGAGAAGACGGAGAGCCGAGGATGGAGAGAACAGGACGAGTATTTTCGTTGATCGGTCTTTGGCGACAACTGTTATGACCAAGCAGCAGACAACATCCGGGACGAGAAGTTCTGATTCGGGGAGCGTCGTAAAGTCCTATACTACAGCTGAAATACGTAGATAGAGGAGAGTGTAAATTGTTAGCAACTGAAGATTGATTAAGAGGTTTCGTATTAAGTGATATCTAAACATTTGCGATAAAAGCTATCTGTAATCCAATTATCGAGCAACCAATTCTCAAGACCGACAAGCTATCCGCATCCCTTGAATGCCAACTAAGCCCCACTAAAGTTCTTATGCACTACTGCCCTTGAAAGCTCCCTCGTCGCGAATCCTGTTCAAAAATCTCAAAACTGCCGGTGTGACTTCCTCAGGCTTCTCAAGTTGAGGTGCATGTCCAGCACCCTTAACAGCAACAACCTCGCTATCCTTGAAGTTGGAAGCGACCCAGCGAGCCTCCTCAAGAGGATCACTCCAATCAGGATCCGCATCGCCATAGACAGCAAGCACAGGAGCCTTCACCTTGCTAAGGTAAGGCTCAACGACAGCGTGGTCTGTGGATAGAGTAGCATGGAATGCTTTCCAGCGACCAGGACCGGTAAGCATCTTGATGGATCGATCTACTCGCTCCTGCTTCTTATCGCCAAGACCAGGCCAAAGCTTAGGAGCGTAGGATTTCCAGATAATAGGACCGGTGGGACAGTTCATTGAAAGACGGAAGAGACTCGCGACTAGCTTGCCTGTGCCGGGACGGAGGAATGCGCCGATGAGGACGAGACCAGCGACCTTGTGAGGTTGACTTCCAGAGGCGATTGTAGCAGCTGCGCCAGATAGTGAAGCGCCGACAAGAACGGCAGGACTCCCGCCGTAGGCATCAATGAGAGTGATGAGATCGTCGGCTGTAGCTTCGTCGCCGTAACGTTTGAAGGTAGTGGAGCTGTCGCCGTGACCCCGGAGATCCACTGTGGCTACTCGGTACCCAGCTTTACGGAGTTCGGTAGCGAGAGGATCATATGCATCTCGGAAATCACCCATTGCTGGGGAGCAGATGACGAGAGGGCCTTCGCCGGAAATGTCGACGGCGAGCTTACCACCGTCGGTCTCGATGTAAGTGAGAGGCATTGTGGAGTTGTGAACTAAGATGAGATTGAATGAGATAAGATGCGAGTATTTGAGTAGATGGTAGAAGTCTGGTGTAAACTGTTGTCTGGTGGAAACAATCTTTTAAAACTAGCGGGACGTAGAGTATATATAGTCATTTCTATTTAATCAAATGCCGGGTCATGCAGCAGTGTTTGCATCTCTTGAAGGCGAGACTCGGCCGATGCTGACAGTCTTATCATTGATTGGGTCGCCCAAAAGCACGAGAATATGCCGAAACTAACGCGAGAGCGAAACATCAGCGACATCTCAACTCTGATTGGCTAAATCAGGTGGAATATCCTTACTCCGCGTTAAAACCGATTGACTAACCCGAGATGGCATTTGCACTTATTGGAAGATCTTATCAAGCTGGGTAATCTTAATTTCCCGAGTCCCGCGGAACCTTTGATATGCATTGATAGGTCGCATTCTTGATGGCTCAGTGCCAAGATCAAGGTCGAAGCAAAGGTATCATAGCGCATCATTGGTACTATCATGATTAGACTGGGAAGAGAACCAAAAACTGCTGTCATCATCAAGCAAAATTATAATTATATCCTTTCTGTCTCCGACTTATTTCAACAACTGTTTAAGCACTTCACAAACAGCATTGCCAACCTCGCTACACTTGGCAGTCCCTCCCAAATCCCCCGTTCTTGTCTCCAATCCGCCGTTATCCTTTGTATCCAAGACCTTGACAATAGCTTGCTCAATTGCAGAAGCCTCCTTCTCCATAAGAAACGAGTAACGGAGCATCATAGCCAAACTCAGAATCTGTGCGACAGGATTGGCGAGATCCTTCCCCGAGATGTCTGGCGCACTGCCGTGGACTGGCTCATAAATACCCTTACACGGTCCATCCCCAGGGATGCCGGCAAGACTGGCACTAGGTAGCACGCCCAGTGTGCCGGTCAGGCCACCTGAGATATCGGAGATAATGTCCCCGAAGGTGTTGTCGGTATGGATAACGCTGTGGTTGAAGCGTGCGGCGTCTTTGACCATGAGCATCGCCAAGCTATCGGCAAGTTGATGTTTTAATTCCACGTCGGTGAGTTCCTTTTCGAAGATCTCTGTCGTCACACGACGCCAAAGCCGTCCGCTCGCGAGAACATTGGCCTTGTCAGCACTCCAAACAATAGGCTTTCCTCCAGCGCCGGTGCTGCTATGCAAGATTCTTGCAACAGCCGCACTCACGCGGGCTAGTCTTTCAACCTCTGCACGTGAGTACACCCAAAGATCAGATGCCACGTCCACATCTTCCTTCTTCTCGCCAAAATAGGCACCACCGCAGTTCTCTCTCACCACTATGAACTTGAGACCCTCAACGAGCTCGGGTTTGATAGGCGATGCGCCGATGAGACTCGGAACAAGAATCTCACAAGGTCTCAGATTGGCGAATGCATCAAGCTTTTGACGCAGTTTCAAAAGTCCAGACTCAGGCGTAGGATCAGCACCAGCCCACTCTGGACCGCCGATGCTTCCGAAGAGCACGGCGTCGCTTGCAAGTGCCTTTTCAAGGACACTCTCGGTGACGGGTGTGCCGTGCTTGTCAATACTGCAGCCACCGACGATGTCTGTGTCTCTTTCAAAGTGTAGGTCTGGACGGCTGGCTTCAATTACGTCGAGGACTTTGAGAGCCTCTGCCATGATTTCGGGGCCGACATGATCGCCGGGGAGAATGAGGATGCGAAGTGTTTTGGGAGACATTGTGATAGATGGGTTACTTTCTTAGTGAATGACAATCTGGAGATATTGGGGGAGCAGATACAATGGTGTCTCTTATCTTCACATGGCCTTGGGGTCGGTTATCTTACTTTTCCGATGTCGGAACAGCTTACTGTAACATCCGGTTCCGGGAAAGTTTGCATGTTCCTGTGATGGAATTTTGAGGGGAAACAAGAAGAGGGGGCTCCACTATCACTGTTGGTGATGGAGTGTGCCGCCTGATCTGAGGGTGTGGGGTTGGATTGGCGTCGTCCATGGAACCGACAAGAGCTGCTAATTATAAGCGGCTATATCAATGTGTTAGACTTTCTTGAACAATTCTGTTTCTGAATTATCGAATCACCATCTTTCAAATATCCTTTACATATCCTTTGCTCACCATGTCTACTCGTCTTCAAGGAAAGGTTGCCATCGTTACTGGCGGTGCATCAGGGTTCGGCAAAGGTGTCGCAGCCAAATTTGTCTCCGAAGGCGCCAACGTCATCATCACCGACCTCTCCAAAGACGCAGGTGAAGCTGTCGCGTCAGAACTCAATTGTCTCTTCTTTCGAGCCGACGTTACCAAGCCTGATGACTGGCGCGCAGTACTATCTCTTGCGCTTGAAAAGTTTAACCAGCTAGACATCGTGGTCAACAATGCTGGCGCGACTTATGCCAATAAGCCAACCCAGGATGCCACCGAGGCAGACTTTGACTTGGTGATGAATGTCAATGTTAAGAGTGTGTTTCACTCGACAAATATTCTTGTACCATATTTCATGAAAGAGAAGAGGCCCGGATGCTTTATTCAGGTTGCTTCGACGGCGGGGACTCGACCCAGACCCAACTTGACGTGGTACAATGCTTCCAAGGCGGCTGTTATCAACGCGACCAAGACCATGGCCGTTGAGTATGGGCCTCATCAGATTCGCTTCAACTCGGTTTCACCGGTAGTGGGAAGCACCGGAATGTGAGTCAGAAATGAAGAGAGAGTAATAAACATACTGATTTAGACAGGACACACCTCTTCATCGGCAAACCTGATACAGAGGAAAATCGAAAGGGATTCGTGTCTACTATTCCTTTGGGACGACCATCAACACCTAGCGACATCGCCAACGCTTGCTGTTATTTGGCTAGCGACGAGGCCAACTTCATTACTGGAGTCAATTTAGAGGTATGTGCTACTGCTGGTTCGGACCTTTTTTCTTTTTTACAATGTTGACATTTGGACCTAGGTCGATGGAGGACGTTGTGTGTGATGATTGGAAATGGATGGCTTTACTTAGAATACACATGATGGTTGATTTGAGAGATTCTCACGATGAAATTGCTTTAACAAAGTCTGTGTGTCTTTGAATCTCTTCCACTCCATCTACTCGGGGTCTGCAGGTGACACATCTGTTGATAAAGATGCCCGATGTGTACTTAATAAAACAACACTATTCCACACCATGAATTTGTACAAGTTGACTAGGTCCTAAAGTCCCGCCGTCTCAACTTTTCTCAACACACTCATATGTCGTCTGCAACCCCCGAGATCATGCTGTGTCCCATTATACTTTGTTCGTGGTCCTGCAACATCAGTCCATTCAGAAGAAGCCCCGAGGTGCCCGGCATCGGAACGGGCACAAGAATTAGCGCCCGCTTGCTGTGAAATAGGCTATTGATCCCCTGTATCACCAACAAGGCGGGGTAATCACAGGGACCCGGGCTTCCCCGCCGGACGTGATAGCGCCCATGATAGGGAGCTGTAGCACCGGCCCCGCTTTATGTTCCTGTGAGCTTCAGAGATTACGTCAAGCTCTCCTCCTCAATTCTCATACGATGTAAAGCTGCTGTATATCAGGTCAACTGAAGAGAGACTGTTGGAAGGTCTATTGATCTTGTATCATCTTTTCATATCGCTGATACGTACATCCACACCTACACAATGGCCAGCCCATACTCCCTTCCTTTCACACTCCAGGAGACCGATCTCCTTCATCTCAAGTCCTATGTTCATGGTGAATTCGTCTCGGCGAAAGATAACAAGACTTTCGATATCATCGACCCAGGAACTGGCGATCCTTGGGCAACATGTCCTGACTGTACCGTCGCCGATGTTGAGCCCGCCATAGCCTCTTGCTATGATACCTTCCAGACCTACTCCAAGACGACACCCCGTCAGAGAGCCAAACTTCTCATGAAGTGGCATGAGCTCATACTAGAGTCCAAAGAGGACCTCGCCAAGATTCTTGTTCATGAGACCGGAAAGACACTGGCTGAGGCTCGTGGTGAGATCGACTATGCTCTTACCTTCGTCTGGTGGTTCTCTGGCGAGGCAGACCGAGGAGAACATGGAACAACCATGACCTGCAGTGTTCCGGGTCGCAGGGGTATGACGACTAAGCGACCTATTGGTGTTGCGGCAGCTCTCGTACCCTGGAATTTCCCCATCGCGCTCGCCCTTCGTAAGGCAGCGGCAGCGTTGGCAGCTGGATGCACCATGGTCGTCAAAACATCACCCGAAACTCCTCTGACAGCTGTCTCTGTCGCCCACCTCGCCACAAAAGCAGGCTTTCCAGCAGGTGCGCTCAACGTGCTCACTACAAGCCTTGAGAACACACCTGCTGTGGCTGAGGCGATGTGCCTGGACCCAAGGGTTAAGAAAGTCAGCTTTACGGGTAGCACAAGAGTAGGCAAATTGATCTCAACCCTATGCGCAAAGGACCTCAAGAAAACGACACTTGAGCTTGGTGGGAATTGCCCTTTTATTGTCTTCGATGACGCCAACGTCGACCAGGCGATGGAGCAGCTTATGAATCTCAAGTGGCGACATGCTGGTCAGGCTTGTGTGTCATCGAACCGACTATTCGTACAGAGCGGTATCTATGATTCCTTTGTTGAGAAGCTCGTCAACCAGGCGAAGGCGTTGAACACTGGTCATGGCATGGGCGAGGGTACTACTATGGGTGCCCTCACAACCCCAAGAGGGTTGGACAAGGCAGAAGAGCTGTACAAGGAAGCCGTCGAGAAGGGTGCCAAGACGGTCCTAGGTAATGGACAGCGAGAAGATGGACGTGGCTACTTTATGAAACCCACGATTCTTATCAACATGACCGACGATATGGCCATAACAAATGAAGAGATATTTGCGCCTATCCTGGGTGTATATCGCTTTGGCACCGAGGAAGAGGTTACGAAGAGAGCAAATGACACGCCGTATGGGCTGACGAGCTACGTATTCACTAAGAATGTCGATAGACTGATGAGAATGTTTGAGAACCTGGATGCTGGCATGGTGGGACTGGTAAGGTGTCTCCATATTCTTTTACTGCAGTGATACTGACTTGAAGTAGAACGTTGGAAACTGCTCTTCAGCTGAAGCACCTTTTGGGGGTATTAATGACAGTGGACATGGCAAGGAAAGTGGAAAGGACGTTGCCATTAATGAGTTCCTTATTACGAAGACTGGGACTCTATCTATTGAAGGACACTACTGAACTACTTGTATGGAGGTTCATCAACAACGATCAGTTATTTTCTGTTCTCTATTGTACGATAAATAACCCCAAATGCGTTGGTTTTATTGTGCCATGTTAGCAAAAGTACTTCAAAAGCTTAGACTGGATAAGTGATGCCATGATGTTTCTATCGGTGCCATCTTCCAGACGCTTGGATACGTCCTTCATTGGATCTGTGAAGTTAACCGCTAGGCCAAGTACCCAAGAACAGAGACCCTGTTACTTGCGGTAACAGTGACTTAGGGCTAAGTATTCTTCGTGACAGGATCATTCTCCATTGAGAAAACATGGCAGCTAGCTTCAATAATAGCTCTACCACTCCACATGTACAACAATGGAGGAATGGAACCGCGGGACAGCTCCGAATCATTGACTCGGTAGATGTGATATTGTGGCACGCTCCGGAGGCTGACCAGCCATCTCGGACAACCCCGCCCCCTAGAGTGCCCTAGTTCATGCAGCTGCCAATGTAGATCACGAGAACCGTGCTTATGGGTCAAGAATCTGGGGTTGCGGGGCCCCTCAAACTGCCTTTAGCATGGTCTGTATGCTCGATGTCGCGTTGTTTCAAACGATGATAAAGGAGCGTGGTATGGAGGTCATGAAATTGCATTCAAGCAAGATCACAGGAACTCGCGTCTAACATCGTCTTTACACGTCAATTATTGAAATTCCACGACCATTCCTTAATTGTCAATGGCTAAGCACACAACCGCCTACAACAGGCTGGTCACTGTTGCTGTCGCATTCGGTTCTCTTGTAAGCCATTACCTTAGTCTTTCAAGTACGGTACTAACCAATCCACAGACCTATGGTTATTGTTCGTCAGTAATCGGAAGCACAATCGGACAACCGGGATGGTACAACTTCTTTGACCTTCCCATGCAGGGCGAACCGGGCTACGGAACGACGACTACACAAGCTATCTCCACAGCGAACGGCATATACAGCGCAGGCGGTGCAATCGGTACCTTGTTCATAATGTGGGCTGCGACTGCCCTCGGAAGAAAGACTTCGATTCAGATTGGAGGTGCCTTCGCCTTGTTGGGAGGAGCTTTGCAGGGCGGTGCAGCCAACTTGGGGTAAGTGTTGACAATGCCTCTACGACAAGCGAAAGCTAACGGGAATGTTCAGTATGTTCCAGGCTGGACGAATCTTGGCAGGTATCGGCATCGGTATTCTCGTCACAGTCTGTCCAATGTACATGGGCGAGCTCGCACCACACGACAAACGAGGCTGGCTGGTAGGCCACCACGCCATCTTCCTCGTCTTCGGATACATGCTTTCCGGCTGGCTTGGGTACGCATGCTACTTCACCACAGAAAGCATGCCAGACTTTGCTTGGAGATTCCCATTGTGCATGCAATGCCTCGCCCCCTTAGTACTGCTCATAACATCCGCCTGGATCCCTGAGTCTCCACGTTGGCTGTTGCAGAAACGTCGCGTTGAGGATGCGTGGAAAGTTATCCGTAACCTGCGAGCGTCGCCGGAGGACCCTGATGAGCAGGTCGCTCGGGAGGAAATCTACCAGATCAAAGAACAGCTTGCTTTGGATACCGCTAAGCTTGAAACTCTTGGATGTGGGCCTTGGTTGGCTGTGTTCAAGAAGAAGAGCTATCGTAAGCGCATGGCGATTGGTTTCCTTACTCAATGGGGTGCCGAGTTCGCTGGCCCTCTTATCATTGTGCGTTGCTGACTTTTAACTCCATTTAAAATATGTCGCTGACCTGTCTAGAACAACTACTCAGTGATTCTTTATACCAACCTCGGCCAGACTGGATCTATGCCTCTCCTTCTTTCCGCCCTCTGGCTCACCACTGCCGGCATCATCTACAACCCGTTGGGCGCCTGGCTCCACGACAAGATCAATTCGCGTCGCTGGATGTTCATGGCTGGTCTCTTTGGTTGCCTGATTACTACCAGCGGCCTGGCTGCCTGTATTGCCGAATTCTCTGGAACGGCGAATAAGGCAGGTAACGCAGCGGGCGTATTCTTCGTTTTCCTCTATCTAGCATTCCAAGGGTAAGTTTCACTTCTCCATGTCAGTCTGGCTGTTCTCTAACAAAAGTGATCAGAACTCTGTGCGACACAACCATGTATATCTATGTGTCAGAAATCTTCCCAACCGAGATTCGGCCCATTGGCATGGGTTTCTCCCTGTTCGGTCAGTTTGCGAGTACCCTCATCCTGCTTCAAACAGCCCCAATTGGATTTGTCAACGTCGGTTGGAAGTACTACCTGGTCATCATTGTTTGGTGCATCTTCTTCATTCCCATCGTCTACTTTTATTTCCCCGAGACGGCCAACCTGTCTCTTGAGGAGATCTCGGCCCGATTCGGCGATGATGTCGCTGTCCATGTTCACGACGTTCCGGAGGAGCAACGCAAGGAGCTTGATAACTATCTCACCAAGGTTGATGTTGCACACATGGAGGACTCGGGACCAAAGAGCAAAGTCGGAGCTTAAAGTGGTCTACAGGGGATAAGGCGAAGAGGCAGTTTGGACGTTGGTGCACAGTTTGTGAATTTATTTTATGATTCCAATTTTATATTTACTGTCATACATGTTTTGAACCTTCGCATATTCATGTCTAGTAATAATTACATTCGGGATGTTGTTTGTGATGGTGAATCATCTCCCATTGCTAGCTGTCGTATGCCTGGTCTTCCTGATCACAGCTTGTTAGTAAGGCTCGAAGTCGCTTATTTTTCAAAAACTAATATTGTTGTTGCACGTCAACATTAACCGGGACTCATGCACAAATTATAAGATGTGACTCAGTGTTGATTGTGATAGTCATTATGTACGCCAAGAATTCACCTCCACTGAAATCTCGCAATCTCGGCAGTTAGACATGCAACTGCAACACAACAGATCAAGCGATTTTGGAAAGACAACCGGGGAAACTAGATCAGCTCCGTCAATACTTTTGGACGCCTCCACATCTGGAGGAGGCTGGGGAACAAGTGCTTCTTGGCTGGTGTAGCGTTGAACCACTAGTCGATCCCGGAGCGCCCCCGCAGTGGTACGCTCCAGATGTTCACCCTTGGATCAATCAGACCATCAAATGTAAGAACCGAGGAGCATGCCGAATCGTTAGCGGTCTCCATACCCCATAGAATGGGGAGCGGGGAATGAGATCATGGGGTCTGGTATCAGAAGTCAACTCCGGGGCTGAGGGTATAGAAGGACCTGCCAAGTTCAAGTCACAGGATCACAACCTGCTTGTTTGTCAATAACACTTCCAGCCCTAGACAACACCGAACATGGGCAACGCTATATTACCAGAAGATATGTCTCTTCACTACAAAGACTATGATAGTCTTCCTGACCCTCGAAGAGTCTGGTCTGGCGCCCCAGGGTCTCGTGAAGAGGGTCTGGGCCGTCTTGTCCTTCTCACGCCAGAGGTGGTTGCCAATGCAGCAGCTACATGCATCAAAACAGGACGCCGAACGTCATTGAACTGGGACTTGACGAAGCTGGATATTGCCAACTTCAATCGGGCCCCAGCACAGCACCACATCATCTCGCTATTTGACGGTGTTGCGTATGACGATGTTTATATCTTCAATCCACAACAGTCGTCTCAATGGGACGGTCTCCGCCATTTTTCAGCCCCAGCGCCTACCAAGTCAGACCCAAATCGTCGCCTATTTTACGGTGGCATGACTTCGGTTGAGATACAAGACAGAAGCAATACACGCATAGGCATACAACACTGGGCCAAGGAAGGAATCTGTGGTCGTGGTGTTTTGCTAGATTATGTTGAATACGCCGCACGGCATTCGATAGCGTACTCAACATTTTCAAACCACTCAATACCACTCCATACTCTGCTTGATATTGCGAAGGAACAAAATTCTCAGTTTCGTCGAGGAGATATCCTTTTTGTTAGAGTCGGAATCACCAAGGAGTGGGATCAACAGATGAGTGAGGCTGATAAGCTTGCATACGGCCAGAGCACCGACCCTCAACATGCCGGTCTCGAGGGCACAGAAGAGATGCTGAAATGGATCTGGAACGAAGGCTTCTCCGCAGTAGCCAGCGATTCCATCTCTTTTGAAGTCTATCCCAAGCAGCCATTTTACAAGCGAGAGGGAACAGATGCTACAGTGCCGGGGCTGTTTATGCATGAGTACTTACTTGCGGGGTGGGGAATGCCCGTTGGTGAGCTCTTTGATCTAGAAGGGCTAAGTCAAATTTGTAAGGAAGAGAAGAGGTGGGAGTTTTTTGTGACATCGGCGCCTCTCAATATGCCTGGAGGCGTAAGTAGTCCTCCCAATTGCATAGCTATTTTCTAAATGCCAGCAAATATCTCGACAGATTAAGGTTCCACGTATTATAGCCTCCTACTAGATTAGAAACCTTTTGATTCCAACACTTGGAAGATTCTGACAAACTTCGTAGCTAAGCCCCAGCAGTTCAACTTCTGCAGCATCTTTTGGGCATCGTTGCTAATAGCAGGAGTGGAGCCGGGAGCACCGATATCCTGGACTGATCCACAGCTCGCTGGCCCTCCTGCTTCAATCCATTTCACTACAACCCGCCTCTGAGATATGTTATGGTCATGGAGATCAAGCCGGACAATGTGATTACTCTCACTGAGCACTAATGTTCCGTGAGGACCGTACGTAGAGTAAGCAATGATGAAAATGTAGCCCATAAAGACCCGCATGATCTCGCATGGTGCAGAGACTAGATAATCATTCGCGATCGCAACGATCTGAGCTGCGTGCCAGCACAACCTTCTTGCTGTCTTGGGATCTCTGGCAAATGTTGACTTCAGACGCTCGCGAGCGACCTTAATTCCGTCATGTTGTTGCGGTGTGGACGATATGAGATTGCGTACGATGTAGACTATCATGTCCAGGATACCATTTGCAGCGCACAGGTGCGAGTAGTGACAAAGAAGACTGGCAATGCTGTTCTAGTTGTTAGTTTGTTCAGTATCATGAGCAGTGGTTTCACTCACTTGTAGCTGATCAGATCACCAGTTGTGGACGGTGCCCGTAAGGATTCTACCAGCGTATTGAGTCCTTTCAAAAGCGATCTTTTTGTTTCTCGATGTGCGCTTATAATTGAGCTCAGTCCAAGGAACTCGGGCATGGCGACAACTTCCAATTGCCAGAGGTCCCACAGCATGCGCCCCATGACCTGAGCACAGAGCCTCTTGGCCCATGATCCCAAATATGACGGTGCTTCTCTTCCAGCTAGTGTGAGCTTGATCACCACTGACAGATTGGGGCCAGAACTGTCAGTCCCAAGTCGAGAGACAAGGGCATACCAGGCCTGTGCCGAGTTCGCGTTCCATATTGATTCGGGACATGGGAGGAGAGAAGGCAGCTCATTCAGATCGACGACACCTCGGCGACTTGTGAGAGTGCAGAGACTGCAGTCGTATTCGAACGCTGCCCAGGCTGCTCTACGTCCAGATTCCCTGACTATCCAGCTTCTCCACTCATGGCTTAGATCTTGTCCATTCTCTGGGCTGGGAACACTTTCCTGTCTCTCGTCTGAGCTGACGGCGTTACGAGGTTTCAACAGACCAATGCCCCGTAGGCCGCCTATTAGTATACCGCGAGATCTGTCTGCGTTTTGGTAGAGTTGTCTATTTCCAGATCCTAGAGAATATATCTGGTGGAGGCAGAGCGCATTGAGATATGATACTTCATTGTAGCTGGTGTTATCGGATGCACCCATCCAGGTAATTATAGTAGAACAAAGGTCGCTCAGAACAAATGAGAGGTCAACATCGCTCGGGCTATCCGATAGCAGAGCACCAATGCAAGCCATGGCAGTCAACATAGCTGGCGGACAAGATGACATGGTCCAAGTAGGCTTATGAAGAATCGACTGAACATCATGGAACCGAGCGAAGTAAGAGTCTGATAGGCGTTGTAGATGGCAGAAAGCTTGAACCGAATGGCTGTCTCGTATTGTTGTAAGCTGTGGCATGGGAGTCTCGGATAAGATCTGGATAAAGCCGTCCACAAGTTGTGACCGACCAGTTCGCGAGCGACTGTTCAGAAGTTCACGCAGAGGAGGCAGCCGATACTGATGCGGAACGGAGTCATTGCCTTGGTCGAATGGCCATGCAAGGCTGGCGTGGTGGGGATTTGACGATCTTCTCGCTTCATCAGACGATCTTCTGCCTTCAGCTTCGCGCGTCCACGTCGATTCCGCAGCTTCCGGTATTTGCTGTGTCGCTTCGTCGGGAAAGCAGCCATTGGTAGCTACCGTCTCGGGACCCCGTTGCTCCATATTTGAAGACCATGGTTCTTGGACGTAGAGACCTTCCAAAGCCGCCAATTGGGCAGGTTGTAGGCCGTCGTCAACATTGGAGCCGAGCCAGTCAAATCCGCCAGTCCGAAAATTAGGTTGCATTAGAGCCATGTAAGAAGGTGAAATGGCGAAATCATTGCTGAAGACGGCGTCGCCAGGGTCTGTTTGTAGAGTATCAAAGGACTGTGGTATGTCGATCGCGGAGCCAATCGTGGAGTTTTCATCGATATTGTTAAATGCATCAACTTGACAGGCTTGACTCAAAGATTGAGTATCGTCAGTTTCACGTGTCAAGGTAGAGCCGGGAGAAGAGGTTGAGGGCGGTAAAGTCGCTATTGGGACACTCATGTTAAAAGCCGGCTGCCATGCATCGGTCTGAGGAAGCGTAGATTCATCGGGTTGGCTCTGCGCTTGCTCATCAGGAGGATGATCAGGTCGATCAGTGCTCGCATCGCTGTCCAGAATTACCAGACCATCTTGTTCAATCGGGTTAGGATACGAGCAAGCATCGCCCGCCCGAGAGCAACCGTTGCAGCAAGGCCTTTTACGGTCGCATTTTAGTTTCTTCACGACACATCGATAACACGACTTCTGAACCGATTTCTTTGCATGTCCTTTGACACGATGTGTAGAGCGTAAATGGCGCAAGAGAACGTCGCGTCGACTGAAAGTCTTTTGACACTGAGGACAGGGAATAAAGTCTTTGTGGGAAGATGCTACGTGCGTGAGTTGATGGCGACTGAGATGACTAGGCCGTGAGAACTTTTGAGGGCATTCCGGGCATTGAAGTTGACGTTGCTGAGGCAATATTAGAAATTGGAAACAAGGCAGAAGAAGGCAAATTTACATTTGAGTCTGCTCCAGTCATGGCGAGCTTGGACGACACTTCACGGTTGGAAGGGAAGAGTGGCAGTATTATTGGGGCCAGCAATCGAGTCCTGGGGTAAGATGCGGGGAGCAATCACGTGTTGCTCAATAAGGACAGGGCGTAATCATAACATCAGAGATAAAGTTTGCCCTTAAGGTGGCTGACCCCTTGCATCGAGTGCTGCTAGGGTTTGGAGCCAATTGACGGCTTCTGTAGACGCGACATCCAAATATTTGCGTTGCTCACTACGTCTTAAGTACTGTCCATACATCACGCATGGTAAGGATCGGTCAGCGCGCAGGTGTGGGAGCCCCAAAAAGTTTACCGTGGAGTGAGTTCACCATTGGAACACGATGATTAGCACGCTTGGACAGGGGACGCAAATACGAGAGCCGACTCTTAGATCAAGCAAATCCCGTTCGTCAACCAATAAAGGTCCAATGGCAGGCTCACATCGAGTACCCACTTCACTAATCCTTAACTTCGTCCAGCGGCTTCGTAAATACCTTAAATAGACCTCCCTTTACCAAGCTGATTGAAGAAAAAAGACTTCAATTTGAACGAAAGTGCTGCTATTTTTCCTCTCCTGTCGAGGGGTGCTAGCTATAGGATAAGTGGTAAACATGGTAAATGTTCTTTGTGGTCATACCAGCAAGGACAGTTGTGGCTACCTGGGAACTTAACAAAGATAACAAGGGTGCGTTGGTGGACTTATATCAGAGTCTCAGGCATGATAAAATATCCATATAAACTCAAATTATTTCGCGCTGCCTTTGTATCGTCTTACGCAATCCTCTTTATTCAGGCAACACAACTTGATATGGTTTACAATGTGACTTGGAGGAAACACGCTGAGCTCTATTAGTTTATTTTAAATAGTATTGTTAATATTTAACAAAGGGAAAATCAGAGAATGTTAAGCCATCCACTGTGTATATTGACTACGCGATCTAGAAAGAAAACGATTCTCCATTTTGAGCGACATTATCTAGAAAGATCATTTCTTCTAAGCGTGGGGCGACCACTCTAACCTGCGCTGCTTCCGGCACTTTTGCTGCAAGATTAAAATCTATGACGAAGTCGCCGAAGTCTCCCCTTAATCCTGCTGTATCGTGATGATTTGAATGAGCTTGTAACGAATTAGCCAGCTCAAGAGCCTCATCAATCGATAAAGCGCCCACTTGTAATGCCATTCCCAGCAGACCACGACCGACTGAGACGGAAACCGGACAGCAAATGGCAAGCTCTTGGCATCTTGTAATACAGAGAACAAGGTAAAAGTGTAAGTCCGATCCGTGGACTCCTTCCATCTTTTCGGTATCAACAATACCGCTTGTCGTTCGGATATCCCAATTGCTGTCTGATGTAAACTCTTCCAGCACCTGATTGAAGATGTGGAGCAACGCGGTGCCAGTAATCATAGACTTAAGTATGCTATGACGCTCGGCATGGCATTTTAGTAGGATTCGTTTGAGCTGGTTTGCAGATGCTCGGACGACAGATGTAGCAGTGCTATCGGGGGACGAGAAGGAACGAAGAGTTTGGGCGGGTTTTCTCAAATAGAAGGGCCTGAAGATATTGATGACGGTGCAATGAAATGTGATACTATATAATACTCATCAATAAAGGGGATAACTCGAAAACGACTTCGCCTTAAGCTCTTAAGCGAGCAAGACTAAGGGTTCACTTACTGTAAGAAAAGAACTTGATTGGAATCATGTTCTCCTCGGACTAAATCGTCATCGAGCGTATCTGCCCAGTGGAGCAGCTTCTGATATCTGGATTCAACGAAAGAGAGAGGCAGGGTTCCATCGGACGCAGGACGGTAGAGAGAATACACGGCGGCGACTTCCTGAACAATAATCCAGAGCTTACTAAGAACCCCAAAGCCTTTGCCGATCAGCTGCCTTTCAGTAACCTTATGGATGCCCTCTCCAGGAACCGGGACCGTAGGGGGACAGGGGATCGGCTTAACCGGCAAGTAGTATGTATTGCGTCTGTCAAGGATATTATAAGATTGCAAGGCCCATCCAGAACACGGCATACGTACGATAACCAATTGTAGGCTCCCCAGGCGACCTGAGTAGTCTGTCTTTTTAATTGAGCAGAAAGCTCTTGCCAATTGGCTGCATTTTTTCCGCAGTTCTTCCCGCCAAACAAGCCCAAACGCTCGGCCATATCTTGCGCGTCTTGAAACAACTCAACAACGCGAATGTTGCTAACTTGAATTTCGCATGCAACACTAGTTACCATCAATGCTGCCACATTCAACAACGAATCAGATTGGCGTTCTGCGAGCCACAACGCTTCAGCAACATTCAAGAATGCTTTACTCAAGCTCGACGAGCTAGGGTCAATGGAGCAGTACCAAAGCTATAAGAACGGATCAGCATGGGAATTGGACTTTGTTTCTGGAAGGGGCTTACACAGGCGCAGCTGAATACTGAGTTCACAAGAAATGCGGAGCAGAAATCCAACTTTCTTTCCAACAAGTCATTTAAAAACAGTTCAGCGTCGAAAAAACCAAACATGTGATGGTTCTCTGACAGATATGTTGTTATGATAGTAATGGCCAATTCATTGCGTATGGGTATAGTCGTCCAGTAACTCATATCTAGAGACCGAAAGTGATCCGGCTTCGGCGGAAGGGTCTCTCGGTCCCATATGCTAGGTTTGTTGGTGGGACCTGCATTCATTCCTGCCACCCCGTCGTTTGCGATGCTAAAGGGCTCTAGCTCAATATTTGATACGTCGGCGGGAAGAATACGAGGGTAGGCGTTTTGGTGATGAGCAGTGAGCTCAAACTCAAAGGTGGAAAACCCAGAGGGTGGTACAGCACGATCTAGACTGCTATTTGAGGGTTCATCCAGAGCCAAATCGGAAGAGGGCAATGTAACCGCTCGCAGCTTCCTCAGTTTCTCTATGGCCTCATCTTCTGGCCCCGAGGTGAGCTGGCGAAGGATCTTTGCAGACTCTTTATGCTGATTTACTGAAGCCGCATTCTGATACTCGCATGGTACACTTAGCCCCATGCATAAATCACAGCTTGGACGACCTCTATCACACTTCGTTCAAATAACTGTTAGCAAGCTTTTCGGGAATATAGGAAGCGAAACGGACAGCATAGCCCTTTAGACAGCAAACAAACAAGAGGGATAGGAGACCTTTAGTTTCTTCAATCGACATCGGTCACATGACCCGACGCCTCTCCACACTCTTTTAGGTGGAATTTCCCGCGTGCGCCTACTTGATTGGTTGCTTTCCAAATTATGTGAATGGCTAGGTAAAAGCGGGCGATTATTTTTGCTCATTGTAAGGGAGTAAGAGTGAGCAGACAATTACGGTAGTTGGGTGACATTGGTGGAGAACGAAGGTAATTGGGTTCTGTATGGGGATCGTGGGGAGATAACTTAGCTTTTCAGACGACTCGCTGAGCTTATGCCTCAGGCACTTACTTGTCTTTGAAGCTTGGCAACAATTGGATAGGATAGACAGGGAAAACATTAGTCCTTGACAGTAGATGACGCGATTCGCACGTCAATTCTTGAAAGAATGCGTCGGCCAGCCTCCGCATCAATCAGCTCGCGCAGGACATATTTTCCCTAGCCTTTGTCGGTTCAGCCTCTGCAAATTCATAGGCTAATTCAGCATCATGGATAATCCTGGACAGCCGTTGCCGACGCCTTTGGGGACAAATGGCCAAGACAAACAACACAAGTGTGATCACTGTCGTTTGAACAGAATTCAGGTACGAACCTCTACAATCCATGCCTTTCTGCGTCATTTCCATAAACTAACAACCTCATGGAAAGTGCAATGGCGGACGACCAGCGTGTACTCAATGTCTCGCGAGATCATTGACATGTTCATATGATAAAGATAGCTCCGGATTAGACCATGAACTCCGTCTCCAACAACAAATAGCTGATTATAGAAATTTTCGAAGGCGCCTACAGACCATGTCCACAGATGAAGCCTTCCAAGCTGTCCATCAAATGAGGGCGGCAAGGTCTGGTTTATCTGTACCAGAAACCGCTATAGCCAGACAACCCCAACTATATCGCCCTTCTCAACTCCGCACAACTCGTAGTATATTACCCCCAACCGAGTCTGTCCTAGAGTTCGAGCTTAATGTACGCCATCCATTCGCCTATCCTCCACTAGAGCCACTGGATTTGAAATCTATAGCCATCGATGGCTGGTTCTGTTTCGAGGATCAACCGTTCGCTCGAAATAGATCTAGCCCGCGTAACCGCTCAACACCCGAGGAGACAGGCACCAGGATTTTGTCTGTAACCACTTCTGAACCAGTGCCGGATTGGCAGCTTTGCGATTCCCGACTCACATTTCTCGACATGGCCGATTGGAGCAAGATACCTATCGACAATCCATTTGCTTCCAGGATCCTTTCTCATTTCCTTACGGCACACTTTCCTTTATTTCCTTGCTTTGATATAGATCTTTTCCTCGACGACATGATTCAGCGGAATAGTGATTATTGTTCGACATTCCTCGTTGCAAGTATAATGTCGATTGCATGCGTAAGTCACGATATTCGTCAAAGATTTCACAAGACTCGACTGACAGCTGCCACCAGCAATCCTTTAGCGCATTCGATATTCGTTCAGCCCCTCTCAGTATTTTATTTGAGCAAGAGGCTCGGCTGTTATGGGAAATTGAGCGACATAACGATTCTTCGACCAATTTGGCTGCGATGGTGTTTTTGTCCATGTCCGGCGGGATGGCTGGTCGTGAGGATTTAATGCTGCAGACACTTGCAGATATTCGAGCTATGGCAGCAAGGATGAATTTATTCGGAATACGGGTCAGCGAAGAAGCGCTCAAATCGTTTCATGAGGTCCCACCGGACAAGTTCAGGGCATTAGCATCTGCGGCTTGGGGGGCGTATGGGTGGTTAACGTAAGTCGACAGGCTTTTTGTCCTTCTTCTGGCTGCTCAGGTTAACGGAGATCAGGTTCTATTCTACCCACTATGCCGCTGATCCAATTGCGTATCCACCCACACTGCCTGTTCCTGGCGATACAAACAGGCAAAGTGGGAGGTTGGTTTGGCCACCTCATCCAATGCCTGAGTTTCTAGGACATAACATAACAAACATCTGCAAGCTATGGCCCATCATCCAGGACTTTGGACATGTTTATTCGTTTACGAATCCTGTACCGCTATCAGAAAGGGTGACTCTGGCTTTTGCTGAATCTACGTACCAGAAGTTTCTGGCTTGGGCAGATGCTCTCGATTTGAAAATGAAACGCAATGACAACAGCGTCTCTCATGTCTATTTCTTCCAGTAAGTGCACTTCATCATGGGCAAAACTGAAGTCGTCAAGCTCATTAGTTTAGTGCGCTCTACCATGCTAGTATTGTCAGGTTATTTCAACCTTTTCTTCATGCCTCGGCGCATACACGACTCAAGAGCTTCAATTCAAGAGATTGCACCCCAGCCTCGATATACATGGCATCCATACGGCAGCTTAAACGTTTACTCATCTGGTATTTGACTAACGCCGGTCGACATTCTGATAATGGCTGGTTCACCGTTGCTGTGCTCCAAGTCATGAGTGCAACACTGTGGAACACCAATGCTGCAGATTGGAAAGTCTATTTCCAGCTCTGCTTCAATTTCTGGAAAGAAGCATACATACGCTATCGCATTTACTTGAACATTGCCAAGGCAAATTTGTACTTCGCCCTTCAACTCGGGGCAATTGAAAGGGACACGGCCGTTGCCATGGTTAATGAACTACGTGCGGTCGGCGCGCACCATGTTGATCCTGAAAATGCCATAAATAGAGCCATTGCAGATCATCAGATGGCCGCCAAGGACCTCAAAGATTCCAAGGTGGACGCCATGGCAAACGAGTTTACGGGCCTGACTGTGTCGCACCGTACCGGCGATGTTGAATGCAATACGGCCGACGCGGCCTCTTCTCAGGAAAGCGAGGTAGCGCCCTCTCATAACTGGCTCAAGACTGTATTGAACTAGAAAGCCCTTAATTAGAGTTGGACTAGTGAAAATTTCCTCAGAATACGACGACTATCGTGGTGAGGGGCTTGACTAGTTTCTAATAGCTATGAAGACGGAATCCTCACAATTACTCTCCAAGTCTATCCATCTAAATCCTAACTATTGCTATTGTTAAAACTCCTACCGATCGCTTTTGAAATTGGGCTCCAACAAGGTTGAGTTGTGAGAGTTGTTTAAATATTAGTACACCAGGTTTGACAAGCAATATAAACAGAATAAGACACATACCATTACTGATACGGAATAAGAATTCGAATTGTTCAGCCACTGTTGTTATGCATTCTGGGAAAGCCGCCACGTTTATTTGGGTGTGATCCATTGACTGCCCGCGTTAAGTGTTGGGCAAACCGCGTCGCATTTAGATCAAAGCGAGACGTGTAGTTGAAACTTGAAAAGAGAACGAATTCTGTCAACAACTACCTTTCGAGAGACACTAATTTTTAAGCGTGTAAGCAGAGGATTAGATGATAGATTCAAAGGGCTACGGAGGCTATCAGATGAATAGGGTAACTGCTTCTAGAACTAGCCTAGGACCCCTAATTGACCACGGGTCGCGAAGCTAAAATTACCTAAAAGCATTATTGCATTTAGCGCCAATAGTGAGTGCATGTAAGAATGACCTGACTTCCAGTAGTAATTTGAAGAGTTGACATGGATAAAGCAAACAAAAAAAAGGTCAACCGACCTCCAGGGCTCTGATTAAGCATTGCATTATTTAATTAATTATTTACCCCCATTTTCTTTCTTTCAAAACATTCTCCATCAATTCCAGGATGCGGTACTCAATCCTAATGTCGCTTGCTCTCAGCGGTTATGGCGCGTGGGCAAGTCCATGCAAGCCCTCTCGTTCAGGTATGTACTGAACTTCCAACTACTACGACTCCATTGACATTTTGGAATCCTCAGTCATTGCTTCATCCGAGGCTTCCTCATTCATCGTAGAGACCTATACAACTGATAACGAATGGTCATCCGCTACTACTCCGACGACAGATGAAGAAAAGACGGATGGCACTCTCTTGACTGGCCTCTTGAGCAACACTATCGATCTTCCTCCGCCATCGCTGTCAGAATACTCCTTCACACCAACCTATGTTCTATCGACAGAGCTATCACCAACCTTGACCATTGACTCGACGTCTCAGACAACGTCAAGGTTCGATGGGTCTACAACGTCTATTTTAACACAGACCCCCGGAACCAACTCCGCGTCGTTGTCTCAAGACCCAATCATTGTGTCTACCGATAGTTCCATGGCTGACTTTGACACCCTTACTACAACTGGATCCGACATCCCGTTACCTTCAGATATGTCATCAATCTCTACTCAAATAACAGAACCGACCGAAGCATCTGTACCTGTTTCAGTATCGACAACAACAGACTTGACGTCTTCATATACCGAATATCCGACATCACATACGACCGCAATGCACACTACAGACTCTGCAGCTTTGTCAATCACAACCTCGGTCTCTTCTGACGTGACAAGCTCTTTGCCAGCCACAACATCATCTGCGGTCCCCTTCATGTTCAAAATCATTGCCAGGGACGGATTTCGTGACGGCTCAGAAATGCGTGCATTCAACGCGGGTGCCCGTTGGTGGGGCACTGGCAGATGGCTCCTCTTGGTCCCGACTATTCTGACAGTTGAGACCAGCACCAGCCATCTCATCGCAGGAGGTGTTCCGGTTTGCGCAGAATTCTCCCGGGCCGGTACCCAGGCCGCTCTACAGGCCGTTCTCCGAGGATGTGCTACTCCTATGCTTCATAATCACGAACACGTTATGTGTGAACCTGCAATTGATGGCGGAGAGCTACGGTGCAGCGTGCCTGAGCTGAATTGTGTTAGTGATATTTGCGCGCGTACTGGACAGCTATGGACTCAGTTCTACTCTCGTAACTGGCTAGAAGGGACCCGTGCGGTCAGCCTGGTTCCAGCGGTCAACAGCCTTGATCCAATCTACACGATAAAATATATGATACAGGAGGTTCAATCAGAGAAGACTGTCGTTTGAGCGGGATACAAAACGTTGACACTCCAGATTTAAACTCCTGGTTTGTCATTTATTCTTCGAATCGGTATGACCGTTTGAGTGGTGCTTTCTGGTGCTTTGGGAGGAAAGGAGATCCGAGGTCGGGCCCTAGAGATTGATACTGCTTGCCAAGTCCAATAGTTCATGGCACTAGCAAGTACAACAGGGGTACTGCAGGCACAAAACTTATGTCCAGAAATTCCAGACCAGGCGATTGTTTATTTATACTGGTTTAGTGCATTCAATAGTCGGATTTAAATTGGGAAAGCGGGTATAACCGTGCGCCACACACCTCTAAATCTTACGATATCGATATCTTATAACAGTACTCAACGGCAAGTTGCTCTCTTCTACTTGTGTCATTTATTCGATATAGTAAGAAGTATCTTCGGACATTTCTCTTCATCGGCCTTGTCGGCAGGGGCACATTGGCTGGCCCATGTAAGCCAAGCAGATCAGGTCAAACACCCATCAACTTTACCCCTTCTGGACCTTTTCAACTCACGATGAAAGCAACCACGACTAGTGAGATAACCTTTCGAGAATCTCGACCGCCTCTGTAGTATTGGACTGAAGGTCAACATTAGAGATGCCTTCAAGCAAATCAGTTGCTTTTAGGAATTTGTACAGTAGACAGATTTTGGACGCTAGAACAGAATGAGTTGCAATCAAGTACGTTGCACACAACAAATTAGTCCCCAACTTCGCCATACCCCATCTCCCAATTAGTATCAACAACTCGACAATTCTGCATAGGCGAATGGAACATTAACGGCTATCTCGGCCATCAAACAGTTGGTGCCAAGCGACCGGTATAGTTACAAAATTAAATCCTTTCTTTGACATCGGGAAAATCCCGACGCCCTTGACAAACGTCTCCATGCTAGCGCTACCGACGTGAGGGGAAATCGCGACGTTGACTCGAGTACCGTCGTACGAGTCAGGACAAGATCTCTCAGCCGTACAAGGGAGATCACGAGAGATGCGGGGTCCCCATGGGGATAGAACGGACAGTCAAGGGCATCGTCGGAGGAGATCCGATGAGTGCAACATTCTGGCATGTGCGACCGTATATATGACTTTGTATTGGGCACCTCAGTATCTTGATGAGAACACCTCATCTTGTTACTCTCTAAGCATTGTTCGCCATGGACCAAAATAACAGCAAAGGCGTCGAGCCTATGAAGGTTGACGACAAATTCATCGAAAATGCCCCCGACGCCTATTCCGGGCTACTGCCTGAAGATGCAGACTTTATGCGCGGATGGGAGGGCAAGGCTGGCAAGAAGGTCGTGAGAAAGGTATGGCTCCCAGACCTTTCGAGTATCTTGTGTTGCTAATTGATTCAGATTGACTTTCGACTTCTTCCCATCATGGCCATTCTGTACCTACTCGCCCACATCGATCGAGGAAATATTGGAAATGCGAAGATTGAAGGAATGGATAAGGACTTGGGCCTTGTCGGAAACCAGTACAACATCGCTAGTACTATCTTCTTTGTTCCATACATCATCTTCGGTAGGTGCCACAGCGATCTCGTCTCTTGGGCCTCACTGACTAGCCGCAGAGGTCCCTTCCAACATCATTCTCAAGAAGGTCCGCCCTAGTATCTGGCTTTCATTCTTGGTCCTTAGCTGGGGTATTGTCATGACATGCATGGGTGTCGTAAAGAACTTCGAAGGTCTTGTCGCCTGCCGTGTCATTCTCGGAATCTTTGAGGTACGTAAATCCATCCAACGTCTTCCGATATACTAACCAATATTAGGCTGGTTTCTTTCCTGGAGCTGTCTACATCGTCTCGAGTTGGTACCCACGTCACGAGCTCCAACAACGACTAGCCATCTTCTATACCGCCTCTGCTTTCTCCGGTGCTCTCAGTGGCCTTCTTGCTTTTGGCATCGCCCGGCTCGACGGTGCGAGAGGCATTGCTGGCTGGCGCTGGATCTTTCTCATCGAGGGAGCCGTCACGGTGGCAGCTGCTCTGGTCATGCCATTGCTCATCATTGATACCCCCGAACGAGCGAAGTGGCTGTCTGACGAAGAGAAGCGCTACATCGACTTGCGTCTCAGAATGTCTGGTGTTAGGGCAAGCACTGAGGAGGGTGACAAGTTCTCTTGTAAGTTGTTATTCAAGACAATGACAGACTGGAAGGTCATGCTTGGTGTTGTTCTGGCTTGGGCGAACTCTGTTCCCAACGCCGCGTTCAAGTTCACCATGCCTCAGATCATCAAGCAACTTGGCTTCTCTACCGCCAATGCCCAGCTGCTCACCATGCCACCGTATGTGTGTGGTGGTATTGCTGCATGGCTCACTGGAAGGTTCTCTGATCGTCTCGCCTGGCGTATGCCTTTCATTGTCGGACCGATGTCAATTCTTCTGGTAGCGATGGCTGTCTTGTTCAACTACTCTAAGGATGTCGGAAACAATGTTCCAGCCATGTATATCGGTGTGATTCTGGCTCAAATCGGTATCTACCCCCTCTTGCCTGGTATCACGGCTTGGACAGGAAACAACCTCGCCCCATCTTGGAAGCGATCCATTGGTCTTGCTTGGCTGTTGGCAGCTGGAAACCTTGGCAGTATCATCGGTACCAACATCTTCCTCGACAGAGAGGGACCTCAGTACCCCACTGGGTACGGCACCGCACTCGGTATCATTTGTCTGGGTGCTTCTTGCGCCTTGTTCATGGAGTTCTGTCTTTGGCGATCAAACAAGGCACGAGCCAAGATTTCCGAGGCAGAAGTTCGCCAAAAGTATTCTCAGGAAGAACTGGACGCTATGGGAGAGAAGAGCCCTCTGTACAAGTATACTCTGTAAAGGTCCGAGTGGTAAAGGGTGATTTAGTTACGTGGTGGTGGATAAAGTGCCAGTGGTCATAAAAGTTGACGTGGAGGGCCTCAGAGAGGCATGTAGTCTATTAATAGAGTCTTACGCCTGTTGAACAATATGTCTCTAAAAGAGTGACAATGTCGCCATTCATGACTGTCTGATATATCTGTATGATAGGCCTTTCAATCTGTCTTGTGGAACTCTATAATCGTCTGCCTAACTTTGGACAAAGTAAGATAACTTTCTGGCTCAAGAGATGCTCGGAAAGGTCTTGGTCAATTCACATCGCGAACTGGCACGCGTATGTTCTTCACAACATGACATATGGAAATGCATCCTGTCCTCAAACATGTTCTCTTTTTTAATTGAATTTAACATTTCCTGTGGATGTCTCTTTACTGCTCGATCTAGAAAAACGCCAGAGCGTTGGGTGGACTTGCAACAGCTCCCGGCACCTGTTTCCAAGTCAATTTCGTCCATATTTGCTATACAAGGGCAGCTCAACTTACATTCATCGGGGAACTCGACATGAAGAAAGTATAACGACCCAGCGCTTTGCACTTCTTCGAAAGTTCCTCTAGGTAGAACAACTCACCAATCGGCATACCCCAACCAGCTAAAAGCCACTCATGCAAATGCCATTCAAGATCTTTGCACGGCCAGACCTCCAATGACCGTGCATCGCCACAGATGGCAGCAATCTTAGTGTTCCAAAGGAATTTGAGCAGCTCTTTGGAGGGCTTCAGACCGATGTTATCCGGCTTTTGAGTCTTGTACAGCTCGTTGAGATGCTCGCGCTTGGTAGTGTCCATGTTCTCATACTGGGCTAGGTAGCCGAAGCGAATGACGATGATATCGCCGGCGCGAAGTGAGTCGAGGCTCATGTTTTGGTACTCAAGAGTTTTAGTGATCTGGTCGAAGGGAATTTCGTGGGATGTCATGCCGTCGATTTGGATGCCTTCGTTTAGAGCCCAGGAATACCAGTCGACGAAGACGGCCCGTCCAGCAATGCCCTTCTCCGAGACATCTGCGCACCTGTCAATAAAAAACCTAGTTCGAGCTAGTGAGGTACGCACGGTGAATGCTGTTTGGATAGTCTGAGGCAGCAAATTCTTCGGCTTTGCGGCCCATATAGTATAACTATCGGGTCTGTCAGAAGCATTTCAGGGCGTCTCCAGTCATACTTACTGCCTCTTCCTGATAAGCGTAATGTCGAAAGCCATCCCATTGAGAACTGCATTGCGAATTGAAGCTCCACTAGCGTTGACGTTAGCTATCTGCCATCCATTTAAACTTGGTTAGGTTACCTCGTCGTCGTGCGCATGCTTCAGCGGCGCCTTGTTTATCAGCTTCAGTTCAAGGTTCTTCCGTGCGAATTTCGGATTTGAGGCTCCCGTCATCGACCAACTGTCTCATGGTTAGCCTTTATTGCCAGATTGGTAGGATCACTTACTTCAAAGACAACCTTGATCCCGTCTTGATGTTCTCTCTGGCCGCTTGACTGATCACATCATCGTTCAAATGATTCAGGGTACCAAGCTGGTCATCAGGACCCCAGCGACCCCATGCATTTCCCCGAGGACCATTTTTGTCCAAGGGCAATTCGTCAAAGTTGGGATGTTTCTGGGACGCCATTGTTGTTGAATATGCAACTGTAAATTGGGCAAGTCCTTTTTGCTGGTAACACAGGCAACTTGAGCTATTCTCACAATTATTAATACTAATGCCGGCAACTTTGCCGTGGCTACCAGTATTTAGTCTTACGCGGGGTATGATGATCGGGAGGGGTGTCTCCGAACGGCGCACGGAAAACCCCCGACGTAACTTCAGCCATCGGACCCAGTCCGAAGTGACACTATCCACAGTCTTTGCAACGGCAAGCATCAAGTAACTAAATTCATAAAATTTCACTAGCTTAAAATGCAACCCGTTTGCTAACAACGTTTCCGGTCAGTCTCGCCTCGTGTTTACGCCCCTGTCAATTGCTACCGTTCGTTGCAAGCTCCTCTTCAAGTTGTCTGTCTCGAATCCAACGCACTATATCAAGTATGGCGGGATCATCCGGATCAAGGTATGATACCCAGTGACAGTCTCTCCGAAAGTACAACGGTTTGGGATAGCTTCCTCTACCAATTTGGTGAGGTCGGGATCCTCGTCCACATCTACCATGATCTCAGTTCCTTCAGGCACAAGGCGTTTGATAACCTCTAGCCTCCGTTTTAACAGGGTGTTCCATTCGGCATCGTTTATGAGTCCTGCTCCTGGCAGATAGCCGTTTGTGCAGTAGAAGGACATAGGGTGTTGTATGACAATCTCCAGAGTAGATAGTCCCCCAAGCAAGTCTGCCCACATCGGGTCGATCGTGTCTGGATCCTTTGGATCCTCAGGATTCTTGCAGAGCATAACCAATGCGATATGGCGGATTTCCTTTTGCAAGTAGGGCTCGGAAATCTTCAATTGATGCCATTGCCTATCGATATAGACGTCAATCTCAAAAGTGTTGCAGCGGTATAAGAGTGGTGCCGCCTCATTTTTTATTTGACGACAGGTTTGAACAAGTCGAAAGAGAGTGCCCGGGTTGTATTCTCTGTCTCTTAACCAGGCTGGCTCCCCAGGCTCTTGTGTTGTTGTTGGGCTAATCCTGCCAGCGGTAGCCGATTGGGGTGCAAAAGCCGTAAATCTTTTGGCGTAGTTCAGGCGGTAGATCTAGAAGGGGGAAAGTGTCTTAAGACGACGAAGTTGATGTCGACATTCTGCTGTTCGATATTTTTCGCGTTTTGGAGGGTATGATACAAAGAGAAGAGAAACGGTGTTCTTGTTCACTTTGGTTTTGGTGTGAAAGGATCGCGTTACTAGGAATGACAGGCGTGTGAGTCGTGAGGGGTGTAGCCAACGGCAAGGGAAAACGAGGTGTCCGTAGTCCCGTGACTAACGCGTATTAATAAGATGCCACCTGAAACCACCACTCAAACATTACTGAGCACTAATCAGACTAGCTTAGCATGTGTCATCTACATCCGTTTACAAAATTCCTAATCAAACATTGTCCAGCATTCTCGCTCTTGTGCACCACTTTCCTCCGTCATTAGACGCTCTCAAGTCTCTTTATCCCTCTCCAACTTCACTGATACAAGGAATAGTAAGGGTCGTCTTCATCGATGAACTCATCGTCTTCAGATGAATCCGTGTCCAAGTCGGTGGCGTCGCCGAGATTAGCGAATACCCCTCGTCCGAAGACATCGTCTCCAGCAGCGAGTTGCTCAAAAGTGCAGTAGTTTAAGATAATCTCGTCTACTAGCTGGTCGATAGATTCATCCCCGTCCGTGTCTACCACTACCTTCATTTGTGGAGGGATATGTTGCTTAATGAATTCTAGCTGTGGTTTCAACAATTCGTGCCATTCATTGAGAGGGAACGTATACACGGCATGGTATCCTACAACAAGTTGCAGAGTGAACAGTCCGCTGAGCAGCTCCGCCCATGTCCCAAGATACCAACTATCCTGTGCGGGGAGGCGAAGCTGAAGGTAATCCCACTCTAGAGCTAGTGCCAGATGTCGGATCTCTTTTCGGGATTCTGGTCGAAACATATCCAGGTCCCCCCCCCCCAAAGTTGATTTTAAAGTAGTTGCTGTTGTACAAAAGTGTTTTCGCCTCATTGTGTATCTGGCGGCATGTTCGAAGGAGTTGAGGGAGAGCGCTCCGGCGGTCGGTGTGTGCGGACGTGGCTGGTCCTTCAGGAGCAGGATTCTGTTCCGAGCAAGCATCCGTTTCGGATTCAGACGAAGTATCTGTTCCAGGCCCAAAAATAGACCGGAGTTTATCTTCTATGTCCGAGGCTCTGATGCAATCTGGACATGGCATAAATCGACATCGAATTGTAAAGCGCGTGCTTTGTGGAGAGCAAAAACGATAGATTCTGTTGCGTAATTCGGGCGGAAGTGCCAGAAACGGGAAGGTTTCTCCAGACGATGGAGTCGACATTGTGCCGGTCAGTAGTCCTCAATGTGGGAAGTCTTGAATAAATAGAAAGAGGGGGTCGTTGTTGATTGATGTTCTGGGCAGGATTAAATATCCTCTCTATTGGAACTCACGTGGGATGATGTCTGGGGAGGATAATGCCGGCCTGCTCCGTGAATGACAAGAACAAAAAGTTGGGTTTGTCACATGTACGACACGAGAAAGCCAATGAGATGCAATCTCGCAAGCAACTTGCACCTTTTACACAAAGGTTTTTACTTGTTTGTCGGTCACTGGTTTGCTAACTAAACCTCGATTTTGCTCGGAAACACTGCTTGGAGTTGCCCGGGCCATTTCAAGAGGGGCTGTTCAAAACAAACTGCTCAAGATTTCATATTTCAAGGATTCTCAATACATCCTGTTTGCATCGTTCGCCTGATAATACTCCCTTCTATCGTTGGTCATCCAGTCATCAATAGAGACAAACCAATGCCACTTGAATTACATCACTGTACCCACAATCATTAATTTGTTGTTTCATAGTCTTCTGATCTTCAGTGAAGCCAGGATACCGGTTATTTACCCTGCGTGGGTGTCAGGCAACCGGGACGTTTGTTCAACTACAATTTCACAACGACGACATGCTAAACAAGCAAAGGTGGGAGCTGATCTCGTAGGTCTATGGGATGATTGGGATCAAGGCAACTGAGAAATTCATCGTCTTCGACAAGACTCTCGCTATCCACCACCGCGTAGCCAGGTTTGCGGTGGCAAGTCCGGATGGCAATCCAGCTGCGGCTTTCAAGTGGGAAAGCTTCGACTCAGTCAGATTGTCTCCAGCAAGGACAAGGATGTCGTTTGGGCTTTCTTTGTTCTCTTCATCAGTTTTACACTCTTCCGAATTCCACTTCCTCCGCTTCCTCCTCTACACTCCCTGAACCTCCTGTAGAAATGTAGACTGTTACATTGATGTAAAGTATGATTCTAGTAGAGCAAATATGCGGAATTTCGTGTATACTCTCATTCATGACATTCAACTGTATCGTATACTCATATCTACCTCAAAACGCCTTACCCAAAACTCCAAACAAAACCTCCAAATTATGTATATCTATGCGTCATCCTAGGCGCAGTGGGCATCTGCGTCGTCTCTCTCGCCTGATCAAAAGAAGGAGGATTCGATCCATCACTCATACTCCTCAACTTGGCCTCCTTCTGTTTTCTCGCCTTGCTCCTCCTTCTCAAACATGATAGTAGACAACACAGGGTGAGAAGGACAATGAAACCACCGACTGAAGCAGCTGTTGCGATAACAGCCGTGCGGTTTCGATCAAACCAGCTTCTATCATCACCGCTAAAGTCGTCATCGTCGGTACAGTTTTGTACGTCGATGGGACATTGGCCTGAACTTCCGTCGCAGCGCTCTTCAGGGTCGCAGTCGGCTGTGCTTTCTCTGCAGACCAAGCCGCTGTCTGCGACGCGGCATTCTTCAGTGCAGCACCCATCGCTGACGGGATCGCATTCGGCGCCTTCACGGAGTTGGCATGTTTCGGGGTTGCAGCATGAATCAGAGGGACAACGTCTTGAACCGCCGCAGTCGCATGTTTCTCCAGGCTCGACAATGCCGTTACCGCATTGACTGTCGTTGATATCTGGCACATCATCCTCGGACACAAGACAACTTGTGTCGATGTGCTCCTCTCCAATGCCAGTGCAGATAGTACCGATGGTACAGGGCGAGAATTCTTCAATTCCTGGGCTGCTTTGCGGGTTCATAATGTACTGGTTTCGCGCGTCGCATGTCGAGCGACTAAGCGGACAACAGTCATCACTGCGGGAATATCCATCGCTGCATTCACTGGACGTGCAGTCATGAGCAGCACCAAAGTTATGTGCCAGCTCATGCGCAAAGACTTGCCATTCATTGCTTGTGCGAACGACCACGTTTGCGGATGCGGTACCTCCGCCGCCGTAGATAGATCTTCCCGATCGGTTGCAAATACTTCCAATCCAAGCGATGCCAACCGTTGAACCGCTTCTGCAGGCTGTCAAAAGGGACCAAACAGCGTTGTTATCACGCATCCTGTTTCTCCACCTGGTGAAGAGGTTGAGCCGGGTGTTGATGTCAACGTTGGCAGTGCAGGGGAGGTTCCAGGGCATTGAGGTTGGTGCGTCAGCGGGGCAGGATGGGTCGGACATGGTCAAGTTCTGGATTGCCAAGGCGATGTTGAAAGTATCCTCGTAGACCTGAGAAGCAACGTTGACCATCGAAATAATGTTGTCGCGAGCATCTTGCATGTCGTCGAACTCGGCTGTGTATGAACAATCGGCTGCGATACCGACCAAGGCAACTCGTCGAGATGAAGGACAGCCATCTGTGTCGCCGACATGATTGGCCGGATCGAACCAGTCGCTGGGGTTTTGTCGACGGGTGATTCCAAGTGGAGGATGAGACTCGTCCCTCTTCTTCATGCCTTCGTAGTTTTCGGCTTCTTCGAAAGCGAATTGTTCCGGGTTAAACCTATGGGCTCCACAGGATGGCTTCTCTGTCGCGGATCGCTTAAGAATGGCATCATGCTCAGGGCCCACCAATTCCTTCCAGACTCTCATGTTTCGCTTGGCTTCCTTCGATTCGCTGTTATCCAGTCGTCGCGTCTGTCGATAATTCGAGTCGAGAGAAATGTGATGATAAGCGCCATCATTCGTAAATGTACCTTCAATAACATGTCTTCCCTCTCGGTATCGCACCATCATTCGCGCCCATCCCACTTTTCGTCGCGTTTGCTTCTCATCATCGTTCACCCAAGCGACTCCCTTGTACAACAACGGGCTAGAGCCTTTGAGGTCCAGAGTTTGTCCATATTTCTTATTGGGCTTGACATGCTCAATATTCGTGTTTTGCGTTAACACATGTCTTGAAGGCTGCAAGTTGAGTGTAATTCGTTGACGCTCATAAGGAACATCAAACTCGACTTGAAATGAAGATGCAGAGCCAATAGTATGCGGATCCTGTGAAAATTCAAGCTTCTCAATAACCGCTGACTTATCAACGGTGTCTCTAGCTCTTGAATGTGCTGGGGGCAGTGATGTCAGTAAATATGGACCAGGCCTAACATGTCTTGGCATGACATACCTTGCACTTGGAAAACCTGCAAGACAAGCAATAATAAAAAGGTCAGGAGACTCATAGCTGCTCACTTTCCACGATGAGAAAGGAAAGCAGATCTTTCTGAAACAAGCACTGGAATTGGGAGGTTAGTTAAACATATACATATCATTTTCCGTTCCAAGACAAGGGTCGCCCCCCATGTCGTTCTATGACACAGGGACTGTCTTGGCCAGTTAGCGAAGCCAAGACGTTAAGTCGCCTGGGCGGGATCGGCTTATTCCAAGGCAGCTGAGCCACTTGGGTTTCGTCAGAGTGCGTGCAGTTCTGTGTGTTTCACAAGGCTTCGGGGAGCCGAGAGCGCGAGGTTTCCACTATATCGAGTCAGATTGAGCGCTGCTTTCTCATTACATCAGAGCCCATCACATGTGTATTTACTATGAACATCTAATCAATTGAATTATTGTACTGTTGAATGATTATCCGGTAGTTGAGTCTCTACTGTTCCTGTCTCAAAAACAACCTTGTTTGTCGCAAATTCCCGTGGATTAAGCTTAAATTGTTTCTGATACACTACATCATCCGGCACCTCCGGAACCCGGACCCCGCCATGGAGTTTGGAGATGAAGGTCGGTAGAGGTGGGATGAGACGGAGATGCTGACAAAAGTCTTGGCTTAAATCCGAAATACAAAAAAGACAAAAAAGACAAAAAAGACCCTTACCCACTTGTAGAGTTCAATGACGCCCGAGCTGACGTATGCCCATTCTTGGCATTTCAGTCCGCGTGGTCCCCTTCTTACTAAACAATTAACAAGAAAAGCCACGTTCCTCTAGACTGGAATTCCAAGACTTTTTAACTACATTTTAAGCATCATCTCGCATTTCTTGGTACCTGATTGGAAACTGGAAGTCTGATCTGAGGCTATAAAGGATCAGATACTCGAATCGCCGAGACTTTGTAGCTAATTGTCTTGGGTGAAACTGAGCATGTGGGAGATTCGTCAACGTGGCGAGGAATAAGCCATATCCCGTGTCGCACAGCCGTGTTAGACTCTAACAAATTACAAAATGTCCGCGTAAGCATAAGCGTTTTAACATTTTTAAGTTCAAGATCCCGGTACTGTTACTGTTACTGTACATGGGCGGCGTTAAAAGGTATGCACCGAAGTATGCATCGAAGAGGTAAACTTCTATGACGCCAGAAGCCACGGGGGCATGATCTACGCCCAGGGACGGTACTGCACTGCGCTGCACAATCCTTCAGAAATCCTGCAACTGCAGGACTTCCAATCAAAAGCATTTTCTGGGCACTCGGCCTGTTCTTGTCGTCATTTGGTTGGTGAGATTTCTCGGCGGTGAGAAGCAGCCAAGAACGGGCTTTGTGTCATCATCTTGAATCCCCGAGTCATCAAGGAAGATTTCTGAAGGCCAGCTGATACATTTTCAATGGTAACACTGCCTCAGACAATTTTCGGGGAATTGTTCCTGACACCCTTTGGTTCAAGTAACGTGGAGTGTATGACGATCATGTCTGGGGTAGCGTATCTTATCTGATAAGATAACGTCAGATAACGATTACAGAGGTGAATATCTTGAGATCTACTGCGAATGATGCGTAGATAATTGTTTGTCGCAATTCTAGATGTTCTTGTGACTCTTTTCCAATGTACTGCGAGTAATGCAGCAGCACTTCGGTCATAGAAGTATGTTGTTGTGATTGTGTCGCGCGTACTCTTATTACCTGCACTGCGGGCTCAAGATCGTTCTTTGACCTCTTGACAACAGATGGGTAAAAGCTTTCGAGGTACCCAGCTCGCAGATTTCTTCAATCGAGACCGAAGTGATGACTTAAATTTTTAGTTTTATTTTACCTTTTCCAGTCTGTTTTCTCTTCTCTAATCCCCTTGGATAGTGAGTAACTCTGGTACAACTGACTCGTAAACGCTTTCCCATGCGATTTACCCTGTACCACGGGTCCAAGAAGTTCGTGACGCCATCTTTTTTCGCCCCTTGTTAAGGACACATGACATCATGAACTTGGTCCCTTGGCTTTCAACACCAAGTTTATGGTCCTACTAAGCCAATCCCACTTGAGGATAGCCTCACATTTAAACGACATGCTTATTAACCTCAAAAGCTAACTCAATAGAAAGCTTTGTTTTGCTAAAGGCTCAACACGTACAACAAAATCTCTATATCAAAGATTCCAGTCCGATAGATACTTAATAATGGAAGCTGGTAATGACTTTGGTATAGATGTTTAGCTGTCTATATCGACCCTATGCTCCTGAGATGCCTACACTTCCACTGATTAACGCCAATGATTCTGCTATTGACTATCCACCAAGGTCGCTATAAACTTCGAGCTACCAATAGGGCGTATCATCTCCTTTCCTCTCTTTGGAATGCCATTGACTGCCGACTGGACCTGGCTCTTAAAAATAAGAAAATCCTGTTAGCTGGTCAGTTTTCGCATTCAAGCCGAGGAACCCCGACGGACAAAATAACTATAAGAGAAGGGACTTCCGGATAATATAACCTCCAGTTAATCCACCCTGGGCCTGCAATTCTTCTGTCCTTAATTGATGTGACCTTCCCAATATGCTAATATTCTTGTTGGTCACTTGATGCAGCGTTCGTGCAGAGAATTTGAAGGACGAATGAGAATATGTTGACAAGACCGAACCGGTAATAGCAGAGATTGAAATAAATAAACGTGGGAGTGTTCCCTCATCCAACTTCAGGTGTGGCTCTCCATGCATAGCTGCCAATACTACTCGGCATCCCGTTCGAGTAATCACATCATCGGCTAAATAAGATCAGGCAACTGGATGCATGTCCGCGATCCTAGACACGGCACACTAATTCACGGCTTCCCCGCATGCGCGCGGGAGCGAGTTTAAAGTACCATTAATATTAGATGTCCTTTCGGCGATCCCGCTCTACGATCCCACCCTAGCGTAGTAACTGCAGGGGTAACCGACCACAATCCTTGTGATGTCAGGCTTCTTCAGCAGGTATGGTCCCTTGAATGGTGCGGTTGTTATCTGGGCGACCTGAAGGTCCTCCCATTTGGGGTTTCTATCAAGGAAGAAACGTTGGATCTCCACTAATATATGTTTATATAGGGCGGAGTATGCCTACCAGATATGGGGTATAGTGCAACCTGGCGAGGTGTGTTGCCAGAAACTTGCATTATGATGAGGGGCTTATTGCCATGCGATTAAACACAACATCGGAGGAATCCCTGGATGAGGATTGTATAGTTTTCGTAATGATTATGAAGCTTTGTTTACAAGTACTGAGCAGGACGTGTGAGCTTGCCGAGCCGACAGCTAGATGGATATAAAAGAGCTATCTGTCTACTCAGTCAGTTGACATTCTTGACCTTCATCCTGTCACATTAAACTGCCTGATTCAATCACAAATCAACCCTCCTCACCACTCCTCTACCTTCATCCACCGCAGCCATGTCTCTCAAGAGCCTCTTCACCATTATTCTCGCCGCCCCCGCAATCATGGCAGCCCCCACCGCGGAAGCCAAAGTGGCTGGCAGAGAGGTCCTAGCCTGCGCTTGTGCCAACGCGGCAGGCGAGACCAAGATCGATGGCTACTGTCCATATATTGCCGGCAGCAATGTCGAAGTCGACGGCCAAGACTACGTAAGTCAACTTTGATCAGATTTGTTAAATTGGGACGCTAACAAGAATACCTACAGTGCTTCCCTGCCGCTACATGGTCGGAGTACATGGATACTCGCTTCACAGATGATTTCTGCCCTGGCTACTACCCTGGGTATCCTAAGGGTGTTTGCAAGACCGTTTCAGTTTGCCCGCTTATTGGTGACTACCAGCAAATTTGCTAAACTTGCTATCATGAAGATGTTATGACGGTCTTTCCAAAGTAATGGTGTCGGAACATATTCTACTTCGCTATATAAACTTTGTATTCTAAATGGACATATTTGATTTTTTGGCTGACTGCCCTTACTCCTAATGTTTGAGATGGCCTGAGGAGGCTAACACGAATTGTTCCACACAAATTTCCATCCGTGCTCGAGTCGAGACAACGTGGTTTAAGTCTGATTCTCACCCATACCGACGACTCTTGAGATGGCTCAACTGCCGGCTTGACTAATTAGCCAAGGAAAAAGTTCCTGATTTCCCCGAAAGTGCCAGCCTCCTTAAATCCGATCACGATGATTTGCAACATTGAGCACTCTCATTCAATGTTATGGAAATCGCCGTTCGGTTGGTTCGGTGGGTTCCAGGGTATCACGAGACGTACGATCATCTACACAATTGGAGATTTGATCAATTGACAATTACTGACCGCAGGATGATCCAAAGTCTACGTCACCATAGAGGGTACGCATCACCGAATAGTTGTCAATAAAGACGATAAGTCGCATGGCAACAATAACAATATAGATAAAGCTACGAGTCCTCTCGTCACAGTCTGATCAGACAAGTGCAGATTATCGCGTAACACATTCTTTTTCAACTTTTCACTCATAAACCTCATTTTTGCGCACGTCTCAAAAAGTGCCGTCATTTACCGAGAGCCGCTGGCGAAAGTTAATCTGCGGTAAATTTGCAGACCGTCGTATCAAAGCCACTGAATCCGATCTCAAAGAGCCGATATCTCTCAGCTGTACTGTCGGTTCAGAACGCAGCCCACCTGATCAGACAGCGATCACCTCGTATAAATCCGACAAGGCGTCCTCTTGCTCAACCTATGAGCTTCAACTCAACGATTTGACAAACGAGGAGGACGAACACGATGCTTTTAATAATGAGCGAGACTCGCAAGTGACAGATGGTAATGGATTTGGAAGGAAATATATACTGGAATTTAGCGCCGGCAGACCAATCATTACCGAAGTCATAGGAACTGAACCGGGTCATCGGTTACCTTTGAGCAAGGGCCATAGAAATGGGAGAAGATTTGACCAAAAGTGAAGAGGTTCAATATGGTTAGTCCTTAACTTTTTACCAATATCTTCGGCTCTGGCAAACTTGAGAATGCCATCCATGATATTCACAACACCCACGATTCACCTCATCGTTGTTCTATCGTCAAGAAAGCCTGCGAGCCAGTTGTCCTCAATATTCGTAACGATATCTTCAGCGCGTCTTTGTTTCATTGTCTCGACAGCTTCAGTGCAGATATCCCCGAGCATATCGGACATGGTAGTTGACTTATCTTTAAAGAAGTCCTGAAACCACACAAGCGCCTTATCAACATGCATTATGTCTTGTTGAAACTCTACTTCGTCAGAGTTGTTGAGGTTATTCGCCATTAGTAGGACCATCGATGAGATGTATGTGCAAGCAGCGAACCTATATATGTTAGCTGGGTCATGTGTGAAGTGAAGTCTGACTCACCATTTCAACCAGTTGTACTTTTGGTGTAGCTGCTCATATAATATCATGTAATTCCTCGCATCTTCGACCATTGTCTTCCACTCGATGGGTAGCTCCAATGAGCCAGTCCCTCGTCCATGGTCGCGTATACCAACGACCCACTGTTCATCCCAGGCATGAGCTCGAGTTATGAGAGTCATGCATAGGAGACTCCGTGTATGAAGGATGCAAAGGAACGTGGCTGTAGAGGGATTGTTGTTTGTAGTTGCCACGACGTTTGCCCCATTAAACTCTACTGGAACAGTGGTTTTCCATTGGTCCAGTGCTTTGACGATCCTGTCCCTCGATATCCTTCTTTCTTCGGGTGTTCTTTTTGATGCGCGAGTCGAGTACAAGTAATCGTAGACATCGCCTTGGATACTGGCAAGCTGAATTCGAGAAAGCAGGTAGTTCATCTTGGTGTTACCATCAATTGTGGTAACTATACCGGCCTGGGCATCACCTTCGTTGATGCCAGATAGCTGCATAGGCAGATCAAGATCAATGTCGTCGTCAGCTTGAACGGAAGGTTGTTGGGCACGCAGACTTAGATCCTTATCCACAATGTAAGCCAACCAAAAGACACGAGCATGCTGTCTCTGCACAACGGGATTCAAATGCTCCGTGGAGATTCTGTTATGCAATCCCATCTTGTGGATTAGCCGCATGGTAGCCGATATGATGACTAAAGCCGGCGTCATATCACTTCCCGCTTGTAACAACATGGCCATGCCAATTAATGTCTGGATATTGAGCAGTCGAGTTTCGCCTAGTGTAACAGCCCATACCACTGACTGTGCTTTGTTGACATAATCACTGATAGTTCCGAATTGAGCGTCTGCGTCGCTATCATCCGGCATTTGTTGCCGTGCCAAGGCGAGAACAACGTTGATGGCAGCCCATGCCACGGGATCTCGCTCACGGGGCTGTGTAGCGTATGTTTCTCCGACGAGCTGCAGAAGGGAATCAGGATCAAACAAAGGCATCATGGAGTTGAAGGTATTGAGATAAATCCCGATCATGTGCATGGTTAGTTGCAGCGCGGGGAGTCTCATGCTGCCGCTTGCATTGTTCGTATGCCCAAAGTCCACGGCCTGAGTCTCGGTCGCATACTCTTGATCCTGATACTGAGCCTTCATTGGCACATTAGTGGCCCGTCGTGCCATCTAGATTAGGTAACGTACGAGTTGACCTTGCAGCTGCTGCAGTTGCGCTTTTAGGTTCCGGATCTCTCTAGCTTCCGGAGGTTCGGCATCTTGCTGAGCTCTGGGTGGCTTCCACTTCCTGCTTTGGGCAGTATGTGTACATGATGTCTTGTAGGTGATACAGTTAGAGCAACGCGGCTGCTGTCCGTCGCACTTGATTTTGCGTGTATAGCACAGATCGCAAGCCTATGTCAATTAGTAATGCTCTGCTGGCGTCTCCTCGGAAGCACCCCACCTTTCTTGGACGGTTACTGGACTGCATTTTCAACCACAACACAATATCTTGCTAGCGGATAGAAGAAATTAGTCCAGAATTGACTCGATCAACTTTGGAAATCTTCCGTGGAAGTTTGTTTGGGGCGGGATATATGTCAGACGGAGGGCGTCAGCGCTTCCGCGGAAGCTGACCAAGCACGAGTCTCAGATAAGCATTAGCCAATCACTCACAAATCGGAACCGCTATGCCTATTGCGGACTCTGGGGACTTTCATACAAATAGCAATCAATTGTTATCAGTTCGCGACTACAACGAAGGAATTTACATCTATCTATCTCTCATTCCGTACGGTAGAGTGTAACTCAAAGGTCAAACGGTCTGCTTTCAGCATCCATGGATGGATGTCTCGTGAGGGCCAGACGATCCTACTTGCGTTCAACATCCGTCTTAACCTGCTCAACATCTGAAACAATCTCAGGATATCCCGAGTCGTCGCCAAGTCGTTTCCAATCGCCAAAGAATAGGGGTCCCGGGTGGCAAATAGTAAGTGCAAGAAGGGCCGCCATAATCATTGGCCCATCGAGGACCATTAGAGAGGGCTCATCATTGGCAGCCTCAGACTTGAAGCCACCAGAAAGTTCAACGACACGATAGATACATCTAATAGTGATCGTGATAGTAGCAATGCTAAGGGCTGCAAGTTGTTAGCCTAGTGTTCAAAATAATGGAAGCATTAACTTACCCCAGATAAACGACCTGAACTGTCTAGAAGCCCGCAGCTCTTTGAACCTAGGGTTGGCATTCTCTGTGCCTTTGCGGATTCGAGTCCAGAGATGTGTTGCTAGACCCATGAAGACACCCAAGGATAGCACTTGATATGCCAAACCCGCTACCAGGATGTATACACCTCTGTCAACCTTCTTTTGCGTCTTTCCAACTGCGGCCATTCCACCTCCCATGGCTTGGAGGACTAGTGACACAACATCAGAGCATATGAAGATAATCGCGTATGTTCTGGGAGCCATGAGCGAGTATTGTCTTCCGTATGCTTTGACGACTCGTCCGAGGGAGAGATAAATTGGCGCAGAGATGAGAGCAGGTGCAATAGTAAGGCACACGAGCTGAATAACAAAGTATCTAAGAAAGGATATCTGTTAGTTCATGGGTCTAAGAAAATAGGAGCATACAAACTTTTTCTTGAATATGCCATCGCCTCGGGCTTGCATAACGCGACCGGCATAACCAATCGCTTCTACAACGCAACCCAGTACCAGACCACCTGCAAAGGTGCCCCAAACTTTGTATCGAATTGCCAGGTAGAGCTGAATGATAGCGAAAATGGCAAAAACTGCGAGGTAAAAGGCGTTTGCGCCAAGGTTGGGGACATAGTGATACCACCCGTATTGTTCGACGCTACAAGTAGCCATCGTACAAAGACTGCGGTCGAACGCCATGATGAATTTTCTAAGGTGGTACAGATGAGTAGAACGAATGTATAGGTGGGTGGGGGATTGAATGTTTGGAATGAATGGCATCTGGACTTTTAAACGATTCTCAACACTCACAACGCAGGCCTCTTCACGCTTCTTGTTGCCCTAATTGTTTCGGATGATCAGCCACGAAAGTGCCTTGTGCGCCTATCCTTCTAACCTCAAAGAGACACAAGACTCAATGCAGTTGTTTCTGTTGTGTTGAGCTGTCGGATTCGCCAGCCAATGATAGCCTTATTCCCGAAGATCTAACTTCTCAAGATGGTAATATTCCTCGAGCTGAATATGTTCCGACCCCACTCGGGACATACCTGACCTCTAAGGTGAAAGTTATGGAGCGTTTATCAAAGCTGACATTCCTGCCTAATTTAGATGAGTGCAGATCCTGTGGTGCTTAGGTATCATGTATTTTTGTTAACCACAGTTTTGGGCCTTTCTCGACGAGAACGTTGAGCTACGTAACGGTGGCCCATATTCGTAACGTTCGCAAGCATACATTGAAGCTTTCAATTGAGTTCAGTCTGTTTACTCTCGTCGTCAGGTCATGTTAATGGAGCATGGGCGGCAGAGCCCACGACAGCTATTGCAAAAATGAGCGTTTCGTATTGAAACGACTCCGCACCTGATCAACGAAGCTATCGATCCTCATGAAAGTCTGCCTAGCAGCTCTTGAGACCCGTCAAGTTTTGCAAGTATTAGGTAAGATTTTAAATGAGTCTGAAAAGGACTTTGTGTGACCTTATGAATTGAGTCTTGGTACCTAACTGGGACAACAAGGCCACATGTAAGCAATTGGTACCACCCCCTGCATGACCTCTGATGGGTTGTGTTGTCCCACAGGATAGAGGGGGCAATGATGAGTCAAGTTTCGTAAAAGAACTTAGTTCAAGATGCTATAGCAATAATCAATTAAACAGAATCCGACATTGACGTACTGATGATGAAGTGGTTGGAAGTGGCTGTCTCAGTACTGGGCCTATGTGAGTAACTGGGTGGCCTCCTGCTAAAGCTTCGGAGGACTACTGGAGGTTGGTTGGTTGAAGCCGGGAATCAGATCACTGCTTGTAAATATAAAGTTTTCATCCTCCTCTCTTCCGCCTATCCTCAAGTACTCCTGACTTTTCAATGATGTCTGCAATGAACTTTCAACCACTTCCACCATTCCTCGTGGAACATCAGAGCCGGAAGAAAGGGTTTCCATCATGGATCCGATGCCCCTCTCGTTGCGGACCTGTTATTTCGATTTAAGATTTCGGTCCTGTTGGCAGGTGAGTCTTGTGGCCCTACTGTAACTTTGATACTGTCCTCTCTACCGTTCAATGACTGGTCTCCTGTTTTGATGATCGCCTCTCATTCTTTATCACCAAATTCGCACGAAATGACTCCAATGTTCACATGGGACCTTTTCCCGCCTGATCTTTGAGCATAAAATGCGTTACTTCCATCCGGTGTCGTCCCCTATTTTTAACATCAACCGTTCAGCTCGCCGACTTGAATGAAACCATCCAATACAGAACCTCAGAGCAAGTCACAAATAATTGGATCCAAGCCAAAGGTTATGCTTTCTCTCAGAGTTGGTTGTTTCCAAACCCATTATCGAAGTAGTAACTAACCGATGAAGACTGCAATTTCTCTCGTGCTTGCCGCCGTCCCAGTAGTACTGGCGGGCACATGTAGCAAAGGATGGAAGACCGAAAAGGGACCGTGGTGCACTGGAGGATCGTACATCAATTGTGTCAAATTTCGGGACAGCGAATGCTGGAGGCCGTGCAACGACCCTTTGTTGGGAATTGATAGAAAGTGCCATGAATTCTGTCGCCAGCTTATCAAATACGCATGTTCAGGCCGGTGCGCGAGTGTTCGCAACTGTTCCGACTGCATGAATGCTATCCAGCGTGCAAACGTCACTAGTAACCCAGAGTCGGGCCTAGACTACATGTATTGTTCCGAAGAAGGATGTAAGTTCTCTATCAGATTAGCCTACACACCAGTACAGTCTCTGACGGTTCGCTTTAGCGAACCACAATTTCTGTGGTTGCGATGTAAAAAATTAATTGTGTAAGGAAGTTGTTGGTGGAGGAAGACGGGCAGCTCCCCGAAGTACAGTACAGGAGAAAGTGCCTGGAGTTTTAGTGGGACACCCGCTATGATGCCCCTTACACCAAAATAAGGTCAATGGCGAAAAAGCGAGCTCGGGTAGATTGCAGGCACTGCGATAAAAGTGTTGGAAATAGTATGATGCTCGGAATAAAAATAAATCGATTCTGATTTGCAAATATTGAAGCCCTGGCTATTTTGACGTCCAAGTTCGCATTTCTCAATCGCCGAGAAAGCTGCTGTCGCTGCGGTCGGGGACTGAAAGTCGATGGTTATTGGCCAGGTGTCAGATAACCAAGAGCCGGATGTACCCGCTTCTGCCCTCGGTCGGCGATTGAACTGCCGAAGGAGAAAGGGGTTACCTCTGTACAGCAATCCAGCTTTCGCTTATTTAGTAGAAAGATGTCTTACGATTATCTAAAGTTCCAAGAAATAATTCTTCTACCTCTATCTGTGTATTTCCCTAACTCAGGTAGCCTACAAGGACGATGTCATGTACGACCCTCGGCTTAGACTTCGTATTGTCTTGGAAAGATGTGGGGACACTGTAGCTTATCGATGGCTTCTTATTGGTAGACAACCTGACTCAGCTGAGCTTATCTACTCAGCAGCCAGTTAGAATGCTTACAACAAGTCGGTGAGCATCCACCTGCAAAGTCGGAGTTTGATTCTTGATTCTGCTTCTGCTTCTGCTTCTGCTTCTTTGAGATAACATGATACTTATGCATCCTCATAATAATCCGACATTTACTCCGTACAATCATACCAAGCTTAGAATCAGTTCATAGGACTAATCTGAGCTCTTATCAGCCAATGTAATAATTGTTTGCCTTATCTCGCTTCCCGTCACACCTTGTCCTACCAAGCCCTCCCGCTTATCTTTCAATCGCCGACTCATCCTCACCCACTTTCACTTCCTCTAACCATCTTACATCGCCCGCCATCACAATGACAGTCTCTTCATCATCGCCGTCAATTAAACCATCCGGTATAGCAACCCTCGCCTGTACCGTTTGCAGAAAACAGCACCTCAAATGCGATGCGGGGAAACCTTCCTGTTCACGATGCACAGAGACCGACCAGGTGTGCTTCTACGAGCCGTCGCGGCGTGGCGGGCGGAGAAAGAAGCTTCGCTCTGACACCCAGCCGAAAAGAATAATGATGAGGTCGAGTCAGAGTGAACCCGCCGGATTTATGGAGAGTGTAAATGTGAACCCAATCAGTTTGCCCATTACGCCGACTTCCTCGTCACAGGAGGGCATTCCTGGCAATGGATTGGCACAGCTTACGCCGCGACCGGCTCATCAAGGTTCGGTGTCGGATAGTTCGAGCGAGAGAAGGGCGAGCGATCATCAAACTCAAGTACCTCCTGCTCCAGTGCAGCAGCCTTTGAATGATCCTGCGATGTCATTCTACCACCACCTGGACCCAGGCCTAATATCGCAAGCAATAGAAAGCACGAATCTGGGCAGTATCAACACGCATGCGCCCGCCCAGACCTCATCTGAAAACGACCGTCTACTACGTCTTTACTACGAAAACTTCCACAACGCACATCCATTTTTGGTTCCCAGCTCCGCCTTCACATCTCGAAATTACCCGCCATATCTTCGGCGCATGGTGGACTTTGCTGGCTCTCACTACTCCCCATCAGGAGCCAATGCGCAGCTCAGAGCTTCTGTCGCGACGGACATGCTGTCGATTACGGACAATTCTACGTCCATGGTGCAGTCACTTCTTATTTACTCGATACTACTCTTCTTTGGCGGCGATCTCGACACCGCTGGTAAAACGTTTGAGCAGTGCACAAGAACGGCTATGGATCTGGGTATGCATCTCAACGACTTTGCAGTAGCTAGGCAACTGGACAATCCGATTGAGGCAGAGAGTTTGAGACGGACGTGGTGGGAGATTTATGTCACGGATATTCTCATGGCTGTGCCGCCCAAAACGATGAATCTTCGATGCAGCAATGTTCCACCGAAAGTCTGCTTACCATGTGAAGAGGCCTTCTACAATGGACGTCTGGATATTCCTCCACCGCATCATGTCCTAGAGTTCAAAAGACGGGTTCTTTTGACCGGCGACGTCACGTTCTCGTCGTACAGTTATCGCATCGAAGCAGCAACGATTCTAGGTCGAGTTTTGTTGCTAAACCAGAAGAAGAGTACCAGTCATGATCATTCACAATCAATTGAGAACGCTCTCCTCAGCTGGTCAAACCACTTACCTCCCGGCAAACTGGAAATCGTGGACTCTTACGGAAACATTGACGAGATGATGTTTCAAGCACATATGATCATCGCTCTCGCGAGCATGCTCTTACACCTCCCTCGCAGCAATCTCCACTCTCTTCTAGCGGACTCCAAAGACCCGTTCATCCCAGTCGCACAAAACCACCCGCTTTCATCATCCACGACATTAATTCAAGGCATAAAAGCAACAGATGCATCGCGACGCATATCTGACTGCATATCCCTCTGCCCAAACGTTCCCAAACATACACCTTTCGTTATCCCCGCCCTCGCTCTTTGTGGCTTCATCCAACTCGCCACCACCCAAGGCCATCCCGATGAATGCTTCGAGCATCACTACAACCGTGTGACTTTAGTGTTAGGCTGTTTGAAAAGCGCGCGACGTATGTGGCGCATGGCGGAATCTGAGTACGATCGTCTTCGGTGCTGTGCCTCAGAACTTATCGCAGATGCTATGGATAGGATGAATGCATTGCCTTTGTGTCAGACTCTACCTAATACTACGCCTGCATTAACTGGTACGGCTGATCAGGGAGGGAGTCTGTCGCTGTTATCCCCGACGCGTGGAAATATGGATTCTGCGATGCCACGATTTGATCCGTTGTTTTTGGATTCGGTTTGTTATGATTATTCGTTATTTAGCGCTTTGCCAGATTTCCATAGCTCTTAGACATTATTTAATTCTGCCCTGGATGGTTTTAGGAAGGATACCCAGTCAGGTCAATTGATTTACTCCCCTCAATCTACGCTGGTCTGAAGTGACTGTTCGGACGTACCGGCACTGGACAAACCTAGCCGACGGAGTGGATCGCAGATTCAGCCTTACGAGGCCGCCCGTGAGATCATTTTCGATGACAGGAACACGACGATCTCGATCATATTTTATGAAATTCCGATTGGACGTTATTTGGGGCCCACAGAGGCATAGCCCCGTTTGATTTAAGAAGGACATTACAGATTGCCAGAATCGGGTAAATGCAACTATTCTCGGTCCCGAGACACATCGAAATACGCTCATATGACTCAGAGAAGAATGTCAGATTTCATGCTCGAGGTTATCAGTTCCTAGCCAACAAGAATATCATGTTGTATAGAAAACATGTCGACGTTTCAGTATCAACGCCTGCACGAAGGTCTCAATGAGATTCGCGTCGTCACAATATGGCCTGGTAGATTCGACGACCCTATCAAAATCGACATTTCCCATCATTCGTTTGTTCCATCGTCTGTCGACAATAACTCACCATTGATCTCAATCGAGGAGATAAAAAAGACTATACCGGAGGAATCACCCTGGGACGTATTTACTACACTAGAGGGTCGAACAATATTCGTCAACAATGACACAGATGAGACTTCATGGAGTCATCCGGATCCACTCGTGGACCGAAGCCTATACGATCGCGAATATGTATCTGAGAACAATAAAGCGCAGCCTGTCTATGAGGCACTCTCGTATACTTGGGGGACTGAGATTGCTTCTTCGCTAGTGAAGGTTGAAGCAATCGGAGATAGGACCGGGTCGTCGTATCAAGGGTCACTGCGTATAGGCAAGAACTTGGATGAAGCGCTCCGATATTTACGGTATCTTCACAGCCCCCGGGCAATGTGGATCGACGCACTATCTATCGATCAAAGCGACATCGAAGAACGCAACCACGAAGTCAAACGCATGGGTGACATCTTCAGACTTGCGACAAGAGTCGTTGCCTGGATAGGACCAGCCTTCTTAGGAAGCACCTTGGCTTTGTCTACACTGAATGACATCGCTCAGAATATAGTATGGACGTCAAATAGAGCATGCAAAGCCAGACCAAGTTGCTCTGACCCTTCATGGCACAAATGCGACATTCCTGCACAATTCAATACTCTCACCGAAATAACCATCGGAAACCTGTTTTCTCGACTCTGGTTCCGAAGGCTATGGGTGGTACAAGAGATTCATCTCTCAAGTCCGTCATCAATAGTCCAATGCGGTCGTGAGACTATCCTCTGGACGGATTTGCAGGGCGCTGCTATGATCCTGATATCTAAGCACGACGACGGAACAAAAGGACACTTGCAGCGCCATTTGTGGGAAATGGCCAGGATCTGCTTCTACGTCAAGGGTACCAGACTTGATGATATTCTTTGGAAGTATCATGATCTTGGTTGCCAACTTCCCCATGATAGGATCTATGGGTTGATGAATCTTGCGCCACATGGATGGGCGAGCCGCATCGAACCAGATTACTCAAAATCTGTTCTGGAAGTTTACAGAGAGGCTTTCTTGGAGTATTCCCGATTTTATGGACGTCTTGATCTCTTACTGCAGACGGGAGTCAATGGAGTTGGGACAGTATCGTGTGATGAGAATTGGCCATCTTGGGTTCCGGATTGGACTGCGCGAGCTCTTGATACGATTCCACCAGGTAATGGTTTTAGCGCAGCAAGTTTCTCCCCGTCGCATTCAGCTCTCCACGGTCCCAATGAACTGGAAGTGGCGGGTATTCGTCTGGATACCATCGCCTACGTATACCGACTCGAGGTCAAAAGCTTCCAAGACTTGGCAGACTACTTCAACGAACTTGATCTCGAGAAGATTATTGAGAAGCGTTATCGAACAGGGGAATCCTTTTTTGACGCGCACCTACATGTTCTTACACATTCCAGGTTCAAGGAGAGGGTTCCTCATGTTGGAAGGCCTAAGTTTGCGCTTGTGCGAGAACATATAATAGCTCTGGCTCAAGGCAAAGAAAGCCCGTATGACTTGACGCAATATGAGAACGAAATGATAGTTGGACTAGAGGACTCATATTGCTTCCTTACTAGCGATGGATATCTCGGCCATTGTCGGACGAGAGGAACAGTAGAGAAAGGTAGGTCTTTTCCATCCTCTACAGACACAGTAATTAATTGTTTCACAGGTGATGAAGTATTCATCCCCCTCGGCTGTCAAGTCCCCATCCTCGTCCGCCCAACAGCCAACAACAAGCATAGATCTCTGGGCGACTGCTTCGTGCACGGCGTCATGCATGGAGAGACACTTCTAGGCCCTCTTCCTCCCAGCTACAGTGTCCAAGAGATTAAACGTAGTGACGGAACCACCCGAACCCATTTTCTAAACCACGACACAGGGGAGCATACCATGGGAGATCCGCGATTAGTACCTATCCCTTTTCCAAAAGGATGGCTATTCTCGGGATGGGGCATGGAAACCGACGATCCTATTTACTGTCCTCTTTTCGTACATGAGACAGGCAAGATTGTTCCCCACGATCCACGGTTGGAGATGTGTGCCTTGATAGAGAGAGGTGTTGATGTGCAGACAGTAAGACTTGTATAGCTTCTCTCAGTTTTGATAGCGTAAGAAGAACTCACTATTGGTCTTTGTTTCAATTCCTTCCGACACGTTTTCGGTTATTACAGGGCCAGGCGGTTATGGCTGTGCCTCGGCATTCGGGTGTGTTCATGATTGGTGGTGTTTCATGAGGCAGCTGGCGAACCGTCAGCTGAAAGTGCACTTGGGGCTGAAAGGTGACGTTTCACCGCCGGTATCACAGCCCGTTCCTTTTAAACTTTACAAAGAACATCACATCTAGATACCTATAAACTCAATCGAATACTATAAAAGCTATGAATAGCGAGCCGCAGGCCCAGCAAACATATTCATCATATTTTCCCACCGGTATGGAGATTATACATGATGACGCCGATGCTATCGCCGACATATGTCTTATACACGGTGCAGCAGGGGACCCCAAATCTGCATGCACAGAGTCTGCACCATGGCTAAAGTCGCTCCTGCCTTCCCAAATTGACAAAGTCCGTATCCTCAGTTATGGATACGGCCCGTATGATGGACCCGGTGAAAGACAATTCGACGTCTTTGATTGCACCAGCGATCTTCGTCACGGTCTCATATACCATCGGCAGAACACACCACTACGTCCACTCATTTTCGTGGCGCATTGTGTTGGTGGATTAGTCCTCAAGGAAGTAGTTAATTACTGTTACTACAGCCGCCCCACAAGTCATGACGCCGCGATTTACTCAGTGCTCAAGGGAATTATCTTCATCGGAACTCCTCATAAAGCGGAATGGAAGCCGGTCATGAATACTCGGATCGCGAGGTTATACGCCGGGTCTACTGATGTAGTGGTGGCAGACGCCTCCATTGACCTATATACAGATGTTAAGCAGGATCGCGCCACGTCAACACACATAGAATCGGTCGGGGATATCAGCGACAATGATCATCCAAATAAAGTGGAAGCAGTATCTTTCTTGACATATCGTCCTGAACTCGCAACGACAAGGCCCTCTGTTCCAGAATTGCTAGCTACCATTGATACCATTGACGAATACGAAGCCATTCCCATCATCGTCGATCATATACAAATGATCAAACTTAGCCCCTCGGATGAAGGAACCAGACAGATTGCCGAGACACTAGACGAGTGGACATCACAAATCAGTAATTGAGACGACCCCTACAGGAGTTTGTACACTAACCTTTTCCAGAATTATCACAACAGACCCCAACATCTGTCGATACATCAACAATGGCGACCTTCCAAACAGGCCGCAGCACTCGAAGCATTGGTTTCCAGCGCCAACGTCGCCATGAACGGTCTACAACCACACTTGTTGAACACATATCAGAGCCAGACAGTCTTCCGCAAGTGTCATATGAAATGCTCGGTCCATCATCGTTCCCGGAATCAGCCAAACCACCGGCAAGTTTCTACTTGCCGCGGCCCTGCTACATATTCTGTTTCTTGATGTTCCTCATTGTCGCGGGTAGTGCTAGCTTGGGGATATACTACAGCGTGCGCTATGATAAGATGGGAGATGGGTTTACGGCTGCTGGGTGGATTGTTGCTACTGGTGCCTTGCTACTGGCTGGTCCATTGGCTCGGCATTATCCGACTTGTTCGTGTTGGGGTACGAAAAGGTCTTTCTCTTATGAGTTTATTTGCATGGATACTCTGCCACATTCGTTGTCAGCGAGTACGCCTCCAAGATATTCATTAACAAGCGCTCACGCTGCGCGTCAACACCCGACCAGCACATGACAAAAGAATTATAAGAAGATTTCTTCTTCACTACCGAAGCAAGCCTCAGTAAGCAATGAAAAAACAAAAGCCTGTCAGACGTCCATCAGCACCCGTCCCGAAAGCGCGCCCAAAGGCAAGACCACTCTCAGGACCGAGATCATCAAGCAAACCTCTCTATACAGTCACCGCAAAGCAGTAGCCGCCGTCCTTGCGGACAGATCGAGAGGACCAAAAAGTGTTATTCACTCTAGGGTGCCGAGGATATACATTCATCAACCAGGGTGGGATCTGTGGCTCTTTTGGAGAACCAAGAGAAGGTCGAATACTATAGAAATGATTCTCTGAAGTATTGTCGACATGAAGAAGAAAGGAAAAAAAAATTCGAAAAGGTCGGCGGCTTTCGAGACTTTTATAGATGGTTGGTGTGGAGTACGTGACTAAGCTCGGAGCAGAGTTTTCTGTTATGGGGTCTGTTGACTCGGCGGTATTCACGATGAGGCTGACTAGCGAAGGGGCACGGTTGTGAAAATTCTTTGAAAATTCTTTTTGGTATTTTGGAACATCCATTTGTTTGGTGATTGTTATGTTTTATTCGCTGGTTTTGAAGTTTTTTCTTCATGTTGAGAAATTGAGAGTCAAGATAGAGATCTTATTGGTCGATGAGTTTTTCCATGCACGGAGACTTATTCTTCCGTCGATGTCATGGCCTCAGCCAATCAATGTCTGATATTGCTTGATGACTGTATCACAGCGCGTTGATGTGAATGCTGATAATGTTCCAGACAAAGCATCAACGCATTAAAGAAGCCAATGTCTAGCAGGAGCAAGGAGAATTGACACAAGTCTTGTGAAGTACTAAAATATGTTTAAACCACTCATCAATAGCTTGTACTGCTGATCAAGAGACAATTCAAGACGCAATACAGGAAGTACAGGGTAACTAGAGTCCCACTTCAGCACCTCAGCGCTCACATCAGATATTAAGAACTGCACCACACTTGTGATAAGAGCCGAAAGGACCGATAAGACATACACGTCGGCAATATTTAACCCGCAATGGTCGGACTGATGGAAGTGTTGAGGAACATTCGGGACAAGGCATCAGCTCAACTCCTCAGCAGTAAAAGACCACTCATGATTGGCTCACACCTCGACGTCGCCAAGCATAGCAGGTCATCCTCAACATCCAGTTTGTTGGTATTTCAGAGGCAACATGCACATATCCCAAGCCATGGCAATTTCGGGTATCCCATAAAACCGGTAGCCGAAACAATGGTATTCTTTCTCCAGGTTTCCGGTGCAACTACGTATAGCCAAGTCTTATGTTAACTCGTCGAGGAATGGAAGCTAAACTGCAATTGGTCCCCACCTCCGATCTCCCCAAGATGCCAAGTTTATCTGTGCTGCTGCTGCATCAGCGCCAAGTTGACTCGAGAATCAGCCCGTTTGCAAAAGAGCCAAGATCTCATGTACGCGGGTTGGCTCCCCCGCAAACTAAACCTTGAAGCTTATTCCAGGCAGATGCCAAGAGTGGTTGGCCGCCGGCAGTACGACACGGGTAATTTTCCAGCTCAGCTATTCAAAGTATCTTGTACCCAGTGTCTGTCTCCTTTGTCTCTATTCATAGCCCCGTATCACAACATGCAGTAGCCTCATTCTCTCCTGCATACAGCACACTTTTGTTGGTCTCCTGCGTCGAAGGCGCAACGTCCAAGCCCGGATTGCCCGTAAAGAAATTAACTGGCTTAAGCCCTACGGTGAGCTTTTCGCTTGGCATGACCGGCCAATCCTCAATCCTGGGATTATGCGTCGACCCGAAGGTATGCCAGATAACAATGTCTTGGTTCCTCACCGACTGAGCCACGCCTGTGTTTCGGCGCTTCGCAATTACTGACGCTAGCCCGTCACCGCCGGAAGACTGCATCGTGTATTTACCTGCGGGGAAATGGTCGTTGTCTTCGTGTCTTGTTACCCAGACTGCATGCTCGGCGAATTCGGAGCGCTTGGCGTGGAAGGAATCTGAGTGCGCGAGAAGCATTTGGCTGTAGAAGGGTATGAGCTTGAAGCCGATAGGTGTGCCTGTGATTGGATTGATTTTGTTCTCGTTGATGAATTTGAAGGTCCGCGCTTTGGTGAAGTCTAGATCAAACCCGCCTTCTTCCTCAATGGTCTGGCTCTCGGTGACATATCCAACTCCAAAAGGATTATGGACAGCCGGATCATCAATCGGAAGCGACTTTGACTCTTCCACCACGAGAGAATTTTCATGCCCGTCGATTGCGGGATCAATTCGAAGGCTGAAGAGATGTTGGTGGTATGGCGCCAAGACACCTGGTGCGACAACAGTTCCGTATGGGTAGCCGCTTTTGTGGTCCATGGAAGTTGGCGCAGTCGATAAGATACCTGTGGCACGGACTTCATAATTGATTGAAGCGTCTTGATAAAAGTGCCATGCAAAAATATACTCGTAGTTGCTAACGGTGATAATGGTCTGCAGAACAAGGACTCGAGACCTAGCGACGACAGGGTTGTTCGTGCGAAAATTCGTATGCTTCCATAAAATTCCATCATCTTGTTCGTGGCAGCAGACAACGTTTGGTAGTTTCAAAGGCTCGCCCGATGGTGTATTGTGGTAGGCATCGAAGTACTTGATCGTGCCTAGACAATCGCAACCAAGCTGTAAGTTATTGGCGTTGATGCCAGCTCCATCGTTACCAAGGTCGAAAGCAGCCTTGCGTGGGTATGGAGACCGCGGATCACCGTAGGGAACGAACATCTCAGCTAGCGAAAGACGATAGAAAAGGCTTCGTCCGTCGTATCGAATGTCGTGAAGAGTGAGGCCCTCTCGATAATTGAAGCCAACGCGAAGATCCCATTTCTCCCAGCGCAAGTGATTGCCGTCGATTTGGAATGAAGGGCCTTCGGGTTGGACAACTTGATATGTCTTGGTGCTAGCTCTGGGGCTTGGTCTCAAGTCAGGATGATACTCGCTCTTGGTAGTATTGTGAATCCTTCGACGATCAAACGGCCTCGTCTCGGTGTGAATTCTTTCGTCTGGTGTTGTTGGTAGCCGGTACACCTTTGTGACTTTGAGAGACTCCGAGACTTCAGCGCATATGTCCAAAGGGTAGGCGTAATAGTTCGCATCTGGGTTCTCCAACAGTCGCAGGTAAAACCAACACTAAACAGCATCAGCAATTACAGAACAGCCTGGTATAAGATATGGTATACCATAGTAACTCGATCAGTCATATCATTCATCCCATCCGTCGCATAAGCCCAAGGCTCAACAACCACAGTAGCCCCATCAGGAATGTCAAGAATCTTGATCTCAGCTTGGACCTTCTCATCAGCAAGACAAGCTTCTTCAACAGCTTTCATAAAGTTAGTATCGATGTAGGAATGTTTCCCTTTGACATGCTGTTTTTTGACAACGCTATTATTGCCCAGATCTACAATTAGCTCAAAGAGCTGGGTTCCGCTAGGATTCTTTTTGATGGAGACTTCGACTCGAGCATAGCGAGTTGGAGGTTCTGCCACTTGACCCATACGTTCTTGTTCGAGATAAGAGACCATTTCCTTCTTTGAGGGTTCGAAGAGAGTTATGACGCGAAAGTTTGGCTCTTGGCTTCCAAAGTGAGGACGCGCTATGCGCGAGGTCTAGAAAGTCCTTTAGTTGCCGATCAAGTTTGATGTAAATAGCGAACTGACTCTTGATATCTCCTCAGGCCTCAGAGGGTCAAACGGATGTGGTGGTGGTGCATTCATTGTAATAGCTGGATATAGACACTTTTGATTGAGTAGACGAAGATTGAATTGGCTCGTGAGATTTTGAAGAGTCGTGGTGGGCTTTAATTACATGGAAGAAAGACGTCAATGAAGTCGTTCAAATGAGGGGTCGAGATATCGCACGCCCTTCTAGTGGAACTTTATGTCTACTTAGATAATCGCGCCTTCCAACAACAACACCAAGATAATACCAAAATTAAAAATGCCTGATATGTCAATTATACGCATTTTACAGCTATTCTATAGAAGAACTTATATCTTGTATGTAGATGGGGCTCCTCACGGTTCCCCTCATGCTCCAAGTCACCACGTCACGCTAGCCAAGCTCGACTTGTCATGTGTCACTGCAAGACGCAGATCAAACGGTTCGAAATAAATCCCGGCCACATGGGAGAAGAGAGTTTTGGGAAGGTGAGTACCAGTGCGACGGGTCGGTAGCTTACTTAAATAAGGGTTCTGTGTTATGCATGTGAAACTGGAGCTTGACATATGTCAGGACACATTTTAGGATTGTATCGACAGCATTGGATAATAGCATGTATCTCGTTGCAGTTGAGAATATAAGGCTTTCTAAAGGATGGATTTGGACTGCCCAGCAGTTTGAACCAGACATTGCGCATGGGTTCACTCACTGGACAAATACGACTCTGCTGCCTCCATTCAGTGGGTTCAACCTTATTCTTAGTGAGGAGAGACTGCCAGTATCCAGATAGATTAGTCACAGAATTGAGAGTGCATGTGAAAAACCAGTAGGCACTATCGGCACTCCAGCATGGTGCCTTTGTTTGTCCTCCACAGACTCTCCTCCTGTATCAATTTGACCCCATATTACCTTCCCAAAGCCGCCCTTACCCTCCTGTGTCTCACTTGATTCGGACCGGTCTTGGCAGTCAAAGCGAAGAAGATATCTAGAAGATCCATCAAGGTACCATCTCCATTTCAACCGTTGAAATCTGATGCGGGTCATTTCATTCTTTATATCCACCTCGGTTAAGTCGGCAGTTTAGCAAAAAGATCATCACGACCTAGAAGATTCACAAATGATCAACGACGATCTCATGTCTCGTCTGCTCTGCGGTAAGACGTTTTCTCTACAGTGGAGATGGTTCTAAGCGAACCTAGCCACTCCAGGGCAGGTCAGTTTAGCCAGTGGGTAATTTGGGGGGAGATGGGGCAGTGGGGTAACGTTATCCTCTTCCCTGATTTACCCCCAAATTCCCGCTTTTTAAAGGCGGTAAACACGGGGAACTGTATGGGGTTTTCCATTGCCCTGCCCTGCCTTTGCCTTGTGGGACAGACACAGTTATCACATCAAGCGTCCAATGGGAGAAAGAGATGTGTCATCAAAGTCGAAACCCGCGTAAAAAAACCGATGTGACATGGGGGAGGAGAAATTACAGTCACGGACAAGTAACACCGAATGCGGAGAAGACAAGAAAGGAGGAGAGAAGAGACACAGAAAAAAAGCCACCCCTGACTCGTGCTACGGACGGAGTAGTCGGTGGATTTACCGCCCCCCCAGACCCAGGCGGGGTAAAAAAAGGCCGCCCAGTAGTAATTAAAAGCAATGGGAACCAACAAGGGGACAGGGAAGATCTTATTCAATCTTAGATATCTTACATACATCGAGATGCAGGCGGCAAGAAAGAGAAGAGAACAGACACAATCACAATCACGTATCTGCAGGCAGCCACGCGAGTTCCACGTGTCTCACCATAAAATGTGTTGGGAGAAGATGTGAAAGGGGAGGCAACAAGGAGGGAGTCTCAATAGACTAACAAGTCCAAGCCAATAATGAGGGGAATAATTAAGCATAATCTCATCTTACACATACACGTGGAGAATATGTCATATCAGAGATCGGTCTACATCCGCCCGGCTATAGATTCATCAATGACATAGGTTAAGAAACAGGAATAACCGAGAGATTTAAACTGAAAGAGGAAATCATTCCATCTGTCCGAGTGTAAAATACAGCCAAGCAACAACGACATTGGTAAACCAAGCTTACTCGCCAAGATTGGGATGCGTTGTTATGACTTCCCAAAGCAAAGTCGCCAAGTAACCGCCAAGATGTAGTTGGACTGGGGTAGCGTCACCTGATATAGCCTGTAGACTACTCAGAAATCAGTGGAGTAGCAACAAAAAGATATGCATCCAACTACTGTCTTGGCTATGCCTTGGCGAAATGCTCCCCCCCGGAGACTTGCAAAACGTAACAGAATTTCTCCACAAAGCTTAGCCCCCCCTAGATTTTGCAGTTTGTTCTTTCTTTCCCCAGTTTGCCCCAGTCTCTTCCCCGTCTTTGCTTCCTCTCCGCCTCCCACATCTAACCCACAACCCACAACCATAATAACCATGAAATCTTCTTGGCGTCTGGGGTGTCTTGGCCCTCCTTTGGACCGGGTTTCCTGCGTAATTTGGATTAGAATGTCTGGGCATTGATACCCCGCGCGGGTCTCTGCTTGCAACCATTACGACGGAGCGCGAGGTTATAAAAACAGGAGCTGCTCTGTCCCCCAGTCGCGTCTCGAGTCAGTCAGCTCTCTCTCCATCTTCTTCTTCTTTCCCCCTTTACCACTTTTTTCATTCCACTGCAAGCTTTGAGCCTTCTTCTTAGGCCCAATCCTTTTTTTTACCCATCATGGCGGTCGGTAATGAGAGTGATCGGTACTCCCCTACCACCAAGGAGGAGGAAGGTATCGCTACCAACAGCGATGGCCCCGTCAACGAGACCTCCGTTCCTTATGTCTCTGAAGAGACGGAGAACCGTATTTTGAAGAAGCTGGACAGACGTATCATTCCCATGGTCTGCTGGATCTATCTCATGAACTTTATGGATCGAGGTGAGTTTTCATCGGGATGACAGTCGGAGGTTCAAAGGCTGACAATGCTATAGTTGGTATCGGTAATGCTCGTCTCTACGGTATGGAGGATGAGCTCAACTTGGCACCCAATCAGTACCAACTTGCTGTGTCGATTCTCTTCGTCACCTATTGTGTAAGTCACAATCGTTTTCCACTCTGTGGAATTAATTGGCTGACCATTCAATCTCAGTTGTTCGAAACTCCCTCCAACCTCATCATCAAGAAGATGAAGCCCGCCCGATACCTCGCCGGTCTCTGCTTCTTCTGGGGTCTTGTCGCCTGCTTCACTGGTTTCGTCAACAACCTTGGCTCTTTGATTGCTTGCCGTCTTCTTCTCGGTACTTTCGAGGCCGGTCTCTTCCCTGGTATTATGTCAGTACAAATCCGCGATGGATGTAATGAACGCTTTGCTTATATTTCATAGGCTGTACCTCACCACCTTCTACCACAAGAAGCACATCTCGCTCCGCAATGCCTACTTCTACTCCATCTCTGCCATCTCTGGTGCTGTCGGTGGTCTTGTCGCCCTTGGTATCGGAGAGTTGGATGACTATGACTGTGACGAGTGTGGTGCCGGCGGATGGAGAGCCTGGCGATGGATCATCACCATCAATGGTATCCCCACTGTCCTGACTGCTCTCGCTGTTCCCTTCGTCCTTCCCAACGAACCTGCTACAGCCAAGTGTCTCACACCCGAGGACCGTCAGGCACTTATTGATCTTCGAAGCGCTGAAATTGGTCAGACCGCAGCTGGCCAGGAGATGCACAAGGAGGATGTCATTGCCGCCATCAAAGACTGGAAGATTTGGGCTCTCTCCATTGCTCAGTACTGCAGCCACTCTGTCCTGTACAGTTTCAGTGTCTTCTTGCCCACCATTATCAATGAGATGGGAACCTGGACTCCTAAGCAGGTTCAAGGTCTTACCGTCCCTGTCTACATCGTTGGCTTTGCCACCTACCTCATCTGCGCCCGAATCAGCGACCGCACTCAGCAGCGAGGCCTCTTCTGTATCGGTGGAGGACTCGTCATGATGCTCGGCTACATCCTTCTCATCATCAACTACAACCAAGCCATGAGTTTCGCTGGCTGCTTCATTGTCGCTATCGGTCTTTGGACTGGATCCGGATCCGGTATGGCTTGGATCACTGTCAACCAGCCCCGATACGGCAAGCGAGCGTTCGCCAGTGGCATCTTTATCACTATCGGAAACTCTGCTGGTGTTGCCGCCCCCTTCCTCTTCAGCGACGCCGATAAGCCTCACTACCGCCCCGGATACGGTGCCACCATCGGCATGCTGGCCCTCGCTGTGTGCATCCACACTACTGTCTACCTTCACTTCCGACGTCTTAACCACAGAAAGCTTTCTGGTCAGGAGGACTGGAGAATGGAGGGCAAGACTGAGGAGGAGATTAATGAGATGGGCGAGTACAACCCTCGCTACATGTATACCCTGTAAGGCCTCGCCTTGACGTTTATTCATTTTGACTAGATGAGTTTTGTTCGATTTCGAGTGTTGGCATACAATTTGGTGGACTTTCATATCTTGTACAGACTGCGATAGAAGATACCTACTACAATTGAAAAGTTTGCTCGAAGTTTTGACGTTGATGCAAAAAGTGACCATGCCCTTTCCACGTAAGCGCTTCTCCAACTTTAACTAAACGTCATCAATTGACACCTCAGATAGCCAATGATCTCTCGTGATGCGGTTGGCCTATAACCACGAGAGGTTTGGGGGACTTGAAACCATGCTGTTATGTGTGGATGCTTGTGATTCTGATGCCAAGCTTCTGATTTCGTCGCAGACATCCATAACAACTCTACTATCGTGATGTCTGTGAGACACTTCATTCAAGATTCGTGGCAATGAGATGACGCAATCGAAGCTATCGTATTGCTTGGCTTGGTAATACTCTTGGCTTTGCTCTCAACACGAGTCCTGTTGCCAGTTTTCTCGTTCACAAATCCCTTGGCGCTGATGCGATGTCTCGCACCATAATTATCGTGGCTTGTTAAATGATGAAAGCGGCGTCCAATAGTCATGGACCTAACGTTATGCTTACTTGGAGAAGAGGGGATGAGGGGATTAAGGTAATCGAGTGCGGAGTCAAAACTTGCTAAGGGAATAGCGTTTTATGTTTTATTCTCACGAGACCTTGTCTCTTGGGGTCAAGTGGGGGAATATTCTCCTTCGGAAATAAGCAGCAGTCACGACGACTCCAACTGCAGTACAATGACTCGTGAAGCATGGCGTTGCAAGGTATAAAGATTCATGGGGTAGACTAGCCACTAAACTACTGTACGTGTACAAGGATTCTGGCTTCCTTCTGCAAGACATCACAGCAAGTTGACTGTGCAAAGTGCTTGGCGGATATCATCAGCCAGTTGTGTGCTCATCGTCTCACCGTTACCAGACTGCCGATACATGCCCCCTGTTTCATCATGGTCGGCGGGTATGAATCGCATCAAGTGAAGCGAGCGGCGAAACTGCCCATATATCCACCATTTCTGTCTCTGGAGTTCATCCTCAGATGATGATAATGGTGGGCTGTGCTCCTCGAAGAGTCCAATGAGACTCGATAAAACGCTCAAGGCAGCGATAGGGCCGTGGATGACATTATGACGATTGTGGTCGATTCTAGAAACATAGTGGCTGCTCTTCTTGTAGGCGATGAAAGCCTCATCCCTCGGCAACAAGTTATGGAAGCAGGGGAAGTGAAGTTTCTGATCGTTGACGTCTGCAAAGCTCACCGGCTTGGAGAGATTTCCGAGGTAGAATGGTATACTTTGACAAATGGATTTGACCAGATCCTGTGTTTCCTGGCACCTTTTCTCCTTTGGATTTACACTTTCTGTGACCAAGTTGTGGAACAGGTCTCTTTTGACTTCCTCGACTATGAGACGATAGATCCGCCACATGTTCCATATGTTGGCGATTTGAATGCTCGGATATGCATCGACCAAGCCATCGTAGGTGTCTATTCCTGATTCCACGGCATCCTTGGTCCTTATGGTCTGAGGGTGCCAAATCTCAGGTACCGTATGCAGCCAAGCTTGGAGCTGTGCCTCAACCTCACAAATAATGGATGGGAGCTCTTGCAGTGCTGCCAATGACGTTTCCACTTTCGGAGATGCTGACAGATTGGCAACTGTCTGAAGTCTAGAAATAGACACGCCGATGATGTCGAGCGAGTAGCTAGGGTTTGCTGGTAGAGCTGGTATTATCTTAGTCTGAACCCATTCCAGCTCGCCTTCAGTCAATGGAACTTTGTGTCTCACACAGAACGATATCTTAGCGTGAAGAAGATTTCCCAGCAGATGTCCGTGATGCTTGAACTTTCCCATGCCATTTTGTGTCAGCAGAGCTAAGGCGCCCTTTCTGTGCGTAGTATTCGACTTGTTATGGCCAAATATGGCTGCCAAGGTATCACATTGCTGCAACATGAGCGCCGCAATGACGGTCGCATCTTTGCCTTGCTCTTCAGGGTCATACACAGCCTCTTGTAGCTTGATGAGCGCTTGGCTGTATAGCTTGATAGGTAAAGGGCTAGTGACACCAGTTGGTTGTAGTAGTGTCCAGAGTTTGACAGAAGTCGCATTGACTGCGGCGGATAGAGCGGAATCGTGAGATTCGGTGGCCAAGATGGGCCGGACAAACTCTAGAAACCCTCTCGTCGACTCCATGTTTCTACCAACGTCGGTGACATACGTGAGAAAGAACCCCACAGCCGCATCTTGTTGTTTTGGGGGGAGATTTGTTGGTAGTCCTGGAACTCTGAGAGTCTCTGCAACCGTTTCCACCATAATGATGGCGGTTGTTGTCGGATCAGGCGACTTAAACTTATTCAGACAACGAGAAGTTTCATCTTTAAATCGTAGGCGAACGGGCTGCTTTTTGTAACCTGCGCACTCGCGACCGACACGATTACAGGCTTTGCATGAAGGCTTCGTCTCGTCGCACTTTACGCGACGCTTTTTGCAGGTGATGCAAGCTCTGGAAGGGCCGCGATTGACCATGACTTAACGATATATAGTGTATTGAATAGAGATGAAAAGAAAAGGATGTTCGAGGCTCAGAGGCCAAGACCTTTATGTCTACCTTGTTTGATCTGCTTAGTCTAGAGTCGGGACAATACAGTATAAGCTTACCTTAGTGCTTACGTCATAGCATGCTCGCAAAAAGATTTCCTTTTCTGGCAAGATCTTCCGCTGTCGTATTTATGTACGAGTACGAGTGCACGACAAAGCGACACAGAAAGCAAACAGTTCATCTTGTGTCACGTGGAATACCCAACAATGAAAATCTACCTACAATCCAGAATCTCGTCGGGGTTGAAGACGAGGAGCCGTGAAGTCAACACCATTGCGGAGTTTCAGGGTCTCTTAGGGGACCGATCCCTGTAGCCTCGGCCTGCGCGGGGTCCGTTTCAGTGGAGGCTTCTAGCGCAGGTGCCCTAGGAATCAGTGTATTCGAATGCGAATTGTTTACCTATGGACGATGACTGATAAGATGGCACAAGGTTGCGCAATTGGAGACACAAGGCTCTCTAATATCATTCATCTATTCATTTCATCAGAGACTATAACCTTCCTCGCTCGGGCAATCCTTCGAATGACAAATCAGAATCCTGTTTGTAATTCCGCAACGTTGAAACGCCGCGCCAACACAAATTAGGAACCTGGTCCGCGGACACGAACCAGGCTGAGGACTGGATCCAGCATTGCATCACGTTAAGTGGTTGACCAGGGGGGATACTGCGGGGTTAGCGGAGTATTAAAAATACATAAATTGCGTGCCCATCAACATAGATAAGCTCAATATTTACAACTATCCATCAAAATGACTCCTCTCGATAACCCAGCTGTGCCCAAAGGCTCCATCGTCCTGGTTACAGGCGCCAACGGACTTCTCGGCTCTCACGTGGCCAAACAATTTCTTGAATTTGGCTACAAGGTCCGCGGTACTGTTCGAAACACTGAGAAGAATGCCTGGCTCTCGGCTGCTTTCGATAAGCAATATGGACAGGGAAACTTTGAGCTTGTCAAGCTAGAGGATATGGCTTCTGTCGATGCCTTGAAGGAGGTTGCAGAGGGTAACTTTTGTGACAATTCCTTGATGGACCGACACTGATATGATAATTCCAGGTGTCTCTGTGATCGCACACACCGCTTCCAACATGTCTCTCAACCCTGATCCCAACGTGGTCATCCCCGAAGCCATTGACGGAGCTCTGGCTTCGCTGAAGGTCGCATACAGCGTCCCAAGCGTCAAGCGCTTCGTACTCACTTCTTCATCTAGCGCAGCGACCATTTCGGTTCCCGGCAAGCCTCACACGCTGGTCAATGAGGAAAGCTGGTCTGAAGGTGCTGTCAAGATCGCTTGGGCGGATCCTCCATACACCACTAAGAGATCAGGTGCTGTTTATGCTGCCAGCAAGGTCCAGTCGGAGCAGGCTGTTTGGAAGTACCACAAGGAACACCAACATGAGAAGCCTGAGCTAGTTGTCAACACTGGTGAGATCTCCTCGAGGAATCACGATGGGACTTTGCTGATCAATTCTAGTGTTGCCCAACTACAACTGGGGTAAGTCTATCGACACTGTCAACCAAGGCTACCCGAGTAGCTCCGGTATGCCTGTTATGCTCTATCAAGGCAAGGTAGCCTACGTCCATCATGTCGTCGTACCTCGTAAGTCTCACGAACACCCAGAGACTCACCTCCATGCTGACTACGAACAGAATACTTCATCGACGTCGATGACACAGGACGACTCCACGTCGCCGCCGCCATCTTCGACCACGTCAAAGATCAACGCATCTTCGGCTTCGCGGGTCGTTTCAACTGGAACCAGGTTCTAGATATCCTTAGAAAGCACTACCCCGAGAAGACCTTCCCTGAGAACTTCCAAGATGGAGAGGATGCAAATGAGATTGAGCCTAGAGACAAGGCTGAGCAGCTGCTGAAGGACCTTGGTCGCCCTGGTTGGACTAGTCTGGAGGACTCGATCATTGCGAATGTAGAGGATGTTGACAGTGCTGGGGAGGGTCTGTATGTGAAAGACTACCGTGAGTTTGAGCCAAAGATTTAGAGTGTAGAAAGATTTAGGATAAGAGCTATACAAAGTATCAGAGAAAGAGAATCCTGTTACAAGAGCTTGAAGAACTTCTCCTGGAATTCTTGATGCTTAGAACCCTTGTCCTTTTCCCAAGCATCAATCACCTCCCCATCCATGATCTCATGAACATAAGCTGGTCCAAGGTACAAGTATTCATCTGTTGTAGATGTTGGTCGGATAACATATGCAGTTGAACCACCGAAGAGAACGCACACCTTGTCTCCTGCCTTCATGCAACGAGGGCCGACACCAACATAACCCTTCTCCGTAATGAAGAAGTTGTGGTCGTGAGAAACTGAGGTTGCTCCTATGAATCTGTGCCATCCCTGATTCTCGAGGGAAAGCCTCATTATCGTGATAAAAGTCTGGGTAGCAGATAAGCACACTGGGTTATCTGGGTATTTTCTCCTAACATAATCCAAGGTTACTTTATCCTCGGAGGCCATATTTGGCTCATCTTGAGCTATGGATGTGATCCCCCTAGTTTTTAATGCAAGGTTTAGAAGCTCAAAAAGTCTTTGATCGTAGCCTGTTGACGTCAAGACAATGGCAGCATATGCAATGAAGTTGTCGAGGTAGGATTCGTCTTTGGGACGCTTGGGATGAGATACCCAAAGAACATCTATCTCTCGACCGGCCATCATAGTCAGGATGATAACCTTGATGGCATCCAATTTGTATGTCTTTTCGAAAGAGACCTTGTTGTTCTCAATTATTTCCAAGGCATCCGAGACATCTTGATGTACTTCCGGTGATGGTGATCGATGATGCACAGCTTTCACCACATCAACTTCCAAGCCCCTCAACTCAAGGTGATTCACACCTCGCGATGGCTTCATTGCAGCCTTCGAGTCTTTCGACGCTTTGAATTCCCGGTGGAGAAAACCAATTGCGTTGTCCTCAGTCTGCCATCTCGGTGCCCAAAGAGGGGAACATTCTGGCTCATTCGGGTCTTCCACATACGCATGGTTCAGAATATCCAGGTTTTCGTTTGTAGATATAACCCTTGTAGCAAAGTCCGCGAATACTTCAGACTCAGGCTTGGAATAGTCTGGCTGTACATTGTAATGTCGTTGACCCGCGAGCCCGATTAATGCGTAGATCTTGTCCTGTTGGTATGTCGCCTTGGATCCTGACGCCAATTGAACAAGTTCCAAAAGGTCCTTATCATCCCATTTTTCCTTCCCAAGAAAGTTAAAAGGAACTGGTTTCCACCTGATGTCGGGGCAACTTTCTTTTCCATCTGATTGGGTCATAGAGAGAAACAGTATCTTATTTTTTAGTGACTCATATTCGTCTTCGGAAATTGTAATATCTCCCCATAGCAGTTGGAACTTGGACGATACTGCTAGCTCTTGTATAATCCACACCCTTGAGAAATATGAGACATCTAGCATCAAGTTCAAGTCGTTCCAAGCTCTTGAGTCTCGACGGGGAAGATTCAACGTCGCCAAGTGATCGTCATCTGGGAAGTGCTTCTCCTCAGAAGAATACTCTTGCAAGTTGTTCAAGGCAGTAAGGAGACTTTTCAGGGAATCCGCTGCTTCGGTATCCGCTGGACCAAGCCATGCAACAACCATGGCGGCATTGGAGTAGATCAATCTCATGATACTGACTTGTGTAGAACGCTCGTCGTATGAATCCTGATTGATGCATATTTGGTCAATCCAAAGAGCGCGGGGCTTATCGGTCAACCTCAGGCGGCGCAAGGCTATATCGAGATTCTGTGTAATCTTGAACCCGTAGTCGTTGCACTTCATGAACCTCATTTCAGACCTTTTTCCCCATTCGTAACTGAGTGCCTCATATTCCGGAGCTGCATCAAGGCGGTATGCTTCTAGAGAACCCTGGAGTCCGTCTTTCTCCTGTCCGGGGTTGAGGGTGAAAATGCGAAACGAATCGTTATTCAACTTTTCGGGGTATTGAAACAACATAATGAACCGAGCAAGCAAGCTTGATAAACGGTGGTATTTCGAGATTTGGTCTTGTGTTGGAAAAGAATATCGAAGTATGCAACTAGAGGGCAATAACGAAGATGAGACGAATTATATCTATTTTTCAACGCAGATAGCAACTTGTGATACATCGGGAATTTGGGCAAGAATGATCTTCGTACATGCAGTAAATGTTGATTCAGCTGGCTTGGCTGCATTTAGTGAGGCTGTCTGCACCGTCTCTTGCAACGAATAATCTTTCTTGCACGTTCAGCACAGCCACACAGGCCTCTTACATTTCTGGCATTTGTTGCGGAAACCAGCGGTGGAGGAGTAAGATCATGGTACGTAGCCGGCGAAGAGGCCACTGGGCTGTGCAACTCAAGACGGACATGTGGTGGCAGTGCTGTAGAGAGACAACTCGACATTACGTTGCTCCCTACATTATGTTCGAGCGCTGAGAGAAACATTATCTCAGATCCCTCAGATTCAGATACAAAAAATGACGTGGATGGAAATTCGATTGCTTAACACGATTTGAGAAGAACGTTAAAAAAAGGAAACCTGCATTTTGCAGGTGGCTGGATCTCTCCCGCCGGGAATTGAACCCGGGTCTCAAGCGTGACAAGCTTGCATACTGACCACTATACTACGGAAGATGAACAGTCTGATGACTGCTGTAGCGGGGTTGTTGGAGGCGAGTCCGCTGGACTACACTAAGAGCCCTTGACAAAACCCAACCTCAGCATTTTCAGCGTCAACGTCGTTGAAATATCATAAAAAACCGTTGAAAAGGCTGTTTCCAACTCATTTGATGTTCGCGCAAAGTCAAATTTAACTGCCATCTGTATCTTGAACTTTGATGTTGAATAACCTCAATTACGTGTATAATGACAAAAGTGTCATGAGCGCCAGACATTCTTACTCTGTCCACTCAATCAGACCACCATCATCTCGTCACAGTCCGACATAATACGCCTCATATGCATGGAGATAAGTTCTTATCGTGATGCATCTAAACCTCCATGAAAAAATGGACTTCATGACGTAGCTTGTGACGTCTTCCGTACGTGCTCATGATGTCCCCTCTACCCGTCATCCTCGTCCTCAACAACCTCACTCCAACATCAACACTTTATTAAGTACGCATTGCAGGCATCTTTATCACCACATGTGTCACTAGCAGACCTCGAGCAGACAGCATCAACACTCTTACAAAATGTCTAAAACAGTAGTCGTCAGCGGAGGTGCCCGCGGTATCGGGCGTACTCTCGCTCGATACTTCCTCGAGAAAGACTATCGCGTTTTCATCCTTGACATCGATGAGCAGGAACTCACACACACAACGCGCACTCATCTGAAATCTTACTACGATTCTAAACTTGTGGACTCGGCGCTTTGTGATTTGCGGAATACGGATGAGATCTTTGAGAAGGTTCAGCAAGCGGCCGAGTTTCTGGGAGGCAGGATTGATGTGTTGATTAACAATGGCGGTATTGCTTCGCCGCATTGGAAGGATGGGAAGACTATGCTTGATCGCGAGACGTTGGATCAGTGGCGAGCGTATATCGATACAAACCTCACCGCCCCGTTTGCTGTATCGCAAGCTTGTCTCCCTTTCATGAAGAATGAGAAAGATACCGAGCCTGTCACGGAGGACAGTCACAGCACAGCAGGACCATGTATCATCAACATCGGCTCCTTCCGCGCAATGCAAAGCGATCCCAACCAAGAAGGCTACGCATCTGCCAAATCCGGTCTTTTGGGTCTTACACACAGTATGGCTGTCAGTTTAAAGCAGTGGGGGATCCGTGTAAATCTCGTTGCGCCGGGTCGCATCAAGGCTACACATGAGTCCAAGGAGGGTGATGAGAAGGGCATTAAATGGGCGGATTTAAATGAGGATAAGGATGTGGATGATCATCTTACGAATCGTGCGGGAAGACCTTTGGATATTGCAATGGCAGTGGAGTATATGGTTAATGCTGGGTTTGTTACGGGTCAGGATCTTGTTGTTGATGGTGGTGCGGTCATGATCAAGTAGTTGTCACAAATAGTTCACAATGCAATCAGGAGACAGAGTTTTTGGTCAGATTCGTTCATGTTCGTATTAAACTCATGGACTCATATTGAGCGTGAGTTGAGTAGAGTTGAGTTAGAGTATTGAGTGGAGTTGGGACTACATCTGTAGTCAGGGTATAGGTGCTCTCTCCGAGCAGATTAGTCGGTAATAATAATAGTCGTCAGGCATTCTTTCATCCCGACATTAGAGTGGAGTGGTTGTGTTGTAGGTAGTTCATACACCAAGAGCCCTTCTCTTGGATCCGTCAAAATCATCCGTTAAACGCCGCATACATCATATCAGGGGACTGGTTCCTTAGTCAACGCCGCTGTCGCTGTCGCTATCGCTGTCTGAACTGTCACTGTCATCAGCGGGAGGCGCAGGCTTCCTGGCTGGTGGTGCTGCTGCGGGAGCAGCCGAGAATCGCATGGGTCCTAGGCCAGGACCGAGACGGGCGCCGGGAGCGGGCCATTTGTTGGGGATGATAGCAGGCTTGGCTCTGTTTGTTGGTCAGCTTCAATTCCGTAAATGATGAATGGGTGAACGTACGCTTGCTCCTCGATGAGAGCTTCCTGTCGCTTCTGGTCTTCCTTGACCTGCTTGCGGTGGACGCGACGAGCTTCCTTCTCCTTGCGCTCAGCAGCGCGCTTCTCTCGCTCGGCAGCCTTCTCTTCGGCGCGTCTTCTAGCATCAGCGATCTTGCGCTCCTTGGCCATCTGATCAGCCTTCTGCTTCTCCTCAGCCCTGCGTAGAGCCTCAGCACGCTTTCGCTCCTCGATCTTGCGCTCCTCTTCGAGACGGCGCTCTTCCTCAAGTCTCTTCTCCTCCTCGAGTCTTTCGCGCTCACGCTCCTCAGCCTTGCGCTTGCTTTCGGCGCGCTTTCTCTTCTCCTCTTGTCGTCGCTTCTCCTCGATGAGCTTCTTCTTCTCTTCAAGACGCTTCTTCTCCTCAGCCTTCTTCTCTTCCGCCCTCTTTTTCTCTTCGGCCTTTCGTCTTTCACGCTCAAGAGCCTTCTCCTCAGCGCGCCTGGCGGCATCGGCCTTCTTCGCCTCTTCTAACCTCTCCTTCTCACGCTGCTTCTCCATTTCCTCCATTCGAAGCTTCTCCTCGGCCTGCCTCTTGATCTCCAAGCGCTGTCTCTCACGTTCATTCTCCTTCTCACGTTCTCGTTCTCTGCCACGTTCCTCGTGTTTCTCACGTTGCTTCTCCTCCATCTTCAGTCTCTCCTTCTCAGGGTCAGAGCTTGTCCTCCTTGATGAGACCTTTGTGGGATCGTCCCGGTGTCGATGACGTCGACTCTCATTCTCCATCGGATTGAGTGTTTGGCTACTGCGTCTCTCCCGACGTCGTTCCTCACGTCTCTCATTAGGGTCGGCACTTCTCGTATGAGAGCGTATTTTCTCGGGATGGTCTGAGTCGCTACCCTTCATGTTCATGGGGGTTGAGGGCTTGCGTTCGCTGTGAAGTCGCCGTCGCTCACGCTCGGCGCGTCGAGCCTCTCGCTCCATGTCCTCCTCAGGTGATCGGGGAATCTCCTTTCGCGAAGTTCTTGAAGGCTCGCGACTGCTCATGTGATGTGAATGTCTTCTCTCAGGTTCGACGCGGGATGATCGCCTTTCCTTCTCGCCAACATCATGAGTACGATGTCTGATTGAGTAAGACGTTGAGTGTCGCTTCTCCATGGGAGGACGATCTCTTTCGGCGCGACGCCTTTCTCTGGCCATATCATAATCGTCGTCGCTGCGACCACCGAGTTTCCGTGAGAGCCGGCGAGATTCCTTCTCATCGCTTCTCACTTCCTTCTCATCCGCCTCACGTCGCTTAGACCGTCTGTGTCGGCTTGGACTACCCTCTCGTTCTCGACTTCTCTCACGAGTACGACGTTCCTTCTCACGAACTTCCTTCTCAACGCGATCACGTTCTTCATGCTCCTTGTGTCGGCGACGACGTTCTGATCTCCGAGCATCCCGTTCCTCACCTTCAGGGTCAGATCGATGACGCTTCACCTTCTTCTCACTTCGTAGAGGTTCCTCCGGTTGCTCAGGGACAACAACAGTGTCCCGCTTAAGCCATGACCGCCATGAGGATTGACGCTTTTCTGGGACAGGCCTCTCTACTATAGGCCTGTCCGTAAGCGGTCTACCCAACGTGGGCCTGGTGAAGACAGGCCTGGGGTCGTCAACCTTGTAAGGAGGAGGAGGGACGACGAAGTCAACAGTGTTTTGTGATGCGTCGCTCTCAGATTCCTCGTCAGTGAAGACTTCCCAGTCTGAGACGTCACGCTCACGGACGACAGGCTCTGGAGCTTTGGCAGTTGTTGCTACCCCTGGTACTTTGAGTCGGCTTTGTAGAGGCATATCCTGACTCTAACGAGAACCGAAGCTGTTGTACATCATATTGTATTAGTGAAATGATACGATTGATGGTCAAGAGTGGGGAGATTTTGGTTATTACCTAGGCAACCCAAGGACGAGGTCAAATAATAGTGCGTGTAAAGTTGAAGATTCAACTGGCAAGGGGCTTGATGCCTGCTTGAAGTTTTGGTGGTCTAGGTCACTCACTTGACGCGACACGGACAGAACAGGGAAGGGAAGGACCGGAGATTACTGGTTAGCCACGTGGGGCTTGTGACTGTTTTCGTTTTTCTGCAAGGGTCTATGTAAATAATAATTGTCGCCACTAATTTCCTGGCGTTCCAACGGCGCGTCTTGTCTCGTCTTGTCACTGTTTGTTTTGTTTGTTTCGTAAGACCAAAGGAAATTGTGATATTCCAGAGATCAATTACTTTTCGTTAATCCAATTCAACTTGGTAGTGCTGCCGGTAGCTTCAAATAATGGATTTTCAAGAAGAGCGGTGAGCGTAAACAAGTCATGGGGTATGGAAAAGGTGTGGCTAGATCGGTCATGAGGGGAGTACTCAGAGGGGACTCAGAGAGGGGAAACTCAGTGAGAGCAGAGCAGGACAGAGAGGGAAGGGAAAAGGATATCTCTGTGGCGGGGGAGGGGGGGGCAACGGGAACAGGGAAAGAAACGGGAGGGAGGGAGGGTTGTGGCTGGGGAAATTGCGCAATTTTACTCTTTGTCAATCAGATAACGATAACGATCCGGGCACTTGCAATTGCTTTTTCTTGGCTTTCTGACTTAGATCTCAGGAAAGAAAAAGAGAAAAAAAAGATGCCATCGTGACTCTCTATTATATATCGCGACAAAATGGAGTCGTTGATGGGGTATCGTGACTCATACTGGGTCAGGCGTTACTGCAGGTTTGGGGTCATGCAATGTACCTGTACGTGTCAAGTCAAAGCCAAAGCCAAAAGTCAGTCGTGTCAAAGGTCAAGCCACCATCATGATCTACGATAGGCTAGCAGATCTCGCTTACGCTTGAGAGGTGGATACCTTCTAACAAACGGTCAAGCCTAATCCACCCGATCCGAGGCAAATCGTTGTAACCAGTACTGTTTCATGTGGTTCAAAATCCCTCATACAGATGCACTCTCAATGACGATGACTTCTTGACTTGGTCTCATCTGGGGTAGTTTAAAGAGGAGTTCATGAGTTAAAAACATGATCACGAGGTGGATTAATTTAAAACTTGGTTTCTTGCTGTGGGAATGCATTGCTACCTTGACTGCCAAATACAGTTAAGCGCTGACAACGTTTATGCATGGCTGCATGTCGCACAGACCAGCTTTATGCAGAGTATGCAAGCACTCTACCAATTCAAGGATCATTCTCATGTTCCTCTGCTTCCATCAATTCCAATTCGTTGCAGTGGATAAAGCGTCGCGGACAATAATGGATACACTGGCAGTAGCTTAATGCATGTGTGCGGTGTTCTTTGAAACGCGGAGTTAGTTGGAGTCTGTAGCGTAGCGGTGTTGTCAAATTGTGGCGCTCACGACGATTGGGAAATCGTAGTTACCAAAACTCCGTCAACCATTCCCCTCAAACTTTCAAAAGAACAACATTCCGGTTGGATCAAGAACAGATGAATTCAATGTTTATAACAAGCAGTAGCGACATGTAGAAATGTTATCTCTAATAGAACATAGAACAGATGCTGCATTTTTAAAAATGTGCCATCTGTAGGGTAGCTCCGTTATCGATAACTGCTTATCGATAAAGCCTGATTTCTGAGCGATCATTGGCAAATGGACTTTCGCGTCAAGTTGGCGACGTGGCGCACATTCGTTGATTGGCTTCAGATGTTGATGCCGGATGTCCAAATTGGCCCAGCGTCAGACTGGCGGAGGAATTGGCCGTAGCATAAGAGATGAAAGATTTGGTCACTTTATGGAAGCTTAGACTGGCTTTTAGATTACTTTACTCTTGCAGACTAAGCCTTAGACCACATCTCTTCTGTTACCCACTGGCACAGTCAGCAGTGCTGTGAAGCGATGGTACACAGTTTTCGCACAAAATGTCACATTGATCAGGAACGATATCTTGAAGTGAAGGCACTCGGCCAATGAGTATATATACTCTGTAATAAATATCTAGAAGTGCTTACAAGTGTAAGCTATTTAAGGCTGAGTCTCGTTCTCGACGTAAGTGTGCATGTAGCGACGAACGCGGCTGTTTCCAAGACACTGAGAGTAGTAATCGTTGACCTTCTTGCAAGTGCTTCCAGCAGCACACTTGGTGGAGCCGGAGAAGTTGGCACCGCCGCACTGGCCGTACATCTGGACAGTGGAAGAACCAGAGGCCTCCTCCTTCTTGGGGGTCTCCTTGGCAGGAGTGTCCTTGGCAGCGGCCTGGACACCCTCCTCCTCATCGTCACAGTCCTTCTGGGGAGCAGGCTCAGCCTTGGCAGTGGGCTCCTCCTCATCGCAGTCAGCGACAGGGGAAGCGGCCTGGGTTTGCTTGGGAGCTTCAGGCTTGGAGTCGTAGTCGGACTCCTCGTCGCAGTCAGCTTGAGGAGCAGGAGCAGCAGCGGTCTCCTTGGGCTTAGAGTCGTAGTCAGACTCGTCATCGCAATCAGCCTGAGCGTTGACAGCTCGGGCGACAACTGAAGGGGCGGCGTACTCGGAGTCATAGTCGCTCTCCTCGTCACAATCAGCCTCAGCAGCAGTCTCCTTGGGGGCTTCGGGCTGGGACTCAGACTCCTCCGCGCAGTCGTCTTCGGCGGCAGTCTCTTGGGGGGCAGGGGCAGACTCGTAATCGGTCTCCTCATCACAATCGCCCTCAGCGTTGCTCTCGGCAGCAGCCTGGGTAACGACGGGGGCCTCAGACTCGTAGTCGGACTCACCGTCACAGTCATCAGCAACGGGAGTGGCCTGAGTCTCCTGAGCAGCAGGGGCGGAAGCGGTCTCCTCTTCACAGTCATCCTGCTCAGCAGCAATGGGGGCAGATTGATCGTAGTCGTTCTCAGGAGTAGCAGGAGCAGACTGGTCATAATCGCTCTGGGGGGCAGCGCTGGGAGCAGATTGCTCGTACTCATCCTGAGCAGGAGCCTGTTGAGTGGGAGCAGACTCAGGAGCAGACTCGGAGGTAGACTCAGAGGCAACAGGAGCGGTCTCAGCAGGACTCTCAGATCCAGAGCCAGAGGCAGGAGCGGAGCCAGAGCCAACACCAGCGGGTCCAGCCTTTCCAACAACGAGAGCAACAACCTCGCTGGCAGAAACAGGGGTGATAATGTTATCCTTGCTGCTCTGAGCAACAGCGTTAAGACCGCTTTCACCCTTCATGACGGGGAGGTCACCGCTGGAAGTAGCAGAGTTGGGCTCACAAGCACGGCCGAGAGCGGCCTGGCAAGCAGCAGCGGCGGCGGCATCAGGGACAAAGAGGGTGTTGACACCAGCGGCCTCCTTGGTGAGAGGTTGGTCGACACCATCGAAGACATTACCCTCAATGATGGCATTGGCGCCCGAGTAGGCGTCGAAAGCGTGTCCCTTCATGTTCTGGAAGTAGTTGTTGGTGGCGTGGACGTAGAGGTTGGTACCGGGCTCACCGAGCTTGGGGGCTCGGCCGGCAACGTCGTGGAAGTGGTTTCGGTCCAGAGTAACCTGGTCACCAGCACCGTAGAACATCATGGTCCAGTAGTGGTTGCCGTTGCAAGAAGCAGAAGTGTCGGTAACACCGTCGAACTCGGAGTTGGAGATGGTGAGGCGCGCACCATCGTAGTGGGACACAATGAACATGCGGCCAACCTTGGAGAACTTGCAGTGATCGATCCAAACACCATCGTTCTCGCCCTTAAGTTCCAAAGCATCGCCTCCCCAGACGATTCCGGGGTTGAGGTTGGTGATCTCGATGCCCTGAATGATAACGTTGCTGGAGCCCTTCTTGACGGAAAGACCCTTACCCTTCAGGACAGCCTTGCCGTTACCGATGATACTCTTGTTGCTACCAACAGGCAGGGGCTCAGGACCAGCAGCATCATAAGTAATAGAATCAACAGCAACGTTGTCCTCGCCACCGCAAGAAAGGTCTCCGAGGTAGAGTTGACCACCGTTGGAAGCGCTGCAGCTCTTGCGGTCGCAACCAGGGCCAGTCTTAGTCTGACCAGTAAAATCGAACTCTTTATCAATGTAGATAACACGGGGAGTGTCATCAGCAAGAAGCTCAGCGAGTTCCTCAGCAGTGGCAGGGGTGACAGCTTCGCCCGAACCACCGGTAACACCAGCAGCGAAACCGTAGGCCTTTCCAGCGACGGATTGAGCGGAAGCCGTAGCGGCAGCAGCCAAAAGAGCAGCGAAAGAAGCTTGGAAGCGCATTTTGAAGTAGGTTTGTTTAAAAAGAATGTGGTAAGCCGTGCAAAAGAAGAAGATTGAATGAATGACTTAGGCCGGCCTAAGGTAACGAATGAAAAGGTTCAATAACCTCGGAACAAAAAGAACGAAAAAAAAAAGTAGCAAAGTAGCACTTGCAGAGAAACAAACAAAAAGTACAGACGAGATGAAATGTTCTTATAGCGATGGCATAAGAATAGGGTCTGGCCGAGGTTGGTTAGAGTGAGCCGAATGTCCGACGTCAAACGTCTCATGCCCATGTTCTGACAGCTCAAGCGGTTAGTCGCCAAGGGCGTTTGAAACTGGGTCACGGAAAATTATGCTTATTTCGACTGTGCCAAGACAGGATGATTTCGGCGAGGAAGTTTTGTTTGTAAACGAGATTGACCTCATGCCTTCTAAACGAGCGAGCGAAACGACATAGTTGTTTCGCAACAGCAAACAAACCTCTAAAACACTATTGAATGAAACAGTCATTAACAAGATTTAACACAAAGATCTATTCATTGCAGGCGTTCTAACTCTCAACGGCGAAGCGTCGAGCAAGCGCCTGTCTATACGCGTATACGGTTATTTCCATCCTCGCCTAACCATCCATTGGCCCGCTTACGAGAAACGGAGCCAAATCAATTTCCAGGGAGTCTTGGTAAGTTTCAGGTACTAAGGCACAGCAACATGACTTGAGTGGTGGATTTTAGCTGAAAACAAGTGCGCCGGTTGGTGAAGATTCGAGCATTCTAGCCCCATTGTCTTCCGTCGGCGATGTAACCTCTGCGGAGGAGATGGGCAAAAGTATGGGGAGAAAGGGGATTTTGTGGATTGATGGACAGAATTGATAATCGTTCCGGTGGTTTGGGTTTGGAAAGATTGACGCAGGGTTGGGAGATGGACGATACTTATCATTTTTTTTGATGATAATCACTATAAGAGCAGGGACATATTATACGTGATCATCCAAACATTAAAGAGTAGTCTTAGGGATGAGTACCCAATCATGCCAGTTGGCGTTGTCACTAACCTAAGGTCAGCTCTGATGAGTCTGAAGTGGATATCGAAACGTCGCTTACACAAGATGATCAATTGTGCCAATACCAATCCCCCGAATGCAAATGTTTAACTAAAACAATTAAAAGACCAGGATGTCATATGAAGCGTGATAAGCAAACAGGATTCTCTACAAAGTGTAGAGCATACCATTCATTGATGATGCAGAACCAGGTCAGAATCTTTCGCAAACAAGGCCAAAGAAACAGCAGTCAATGGAAGCATTGGGTGCCTATTTCACTACCCTTCAGGACTCTGGATATCATACATGCTAACCTAGGTTAGCATACAGTGTCCAAACTATTTCGTCTCTTATGATTTAGCTACCGCCAGGTCGACTAGAATTCAATAGTCATAACTGTCGCTCACATGGCAAAAGCAGACGTGGCTTGTGGCAATAGCCAATGTTTCAATAATCGATGCAGCACATACTCGAAATCTTTGTTGTACCGCTTGCTTGCCTTCTTGTTCTTTCTGCGAAACCTTTGCCGGGTACCATTTTGAGGAAAGGGAACTAGTGTCGGGCCATGGAGCGGCTGTTTCGATGTTGTCTGGTCTCGGCGGCATCTCAAGCCATTTCGCAACGAACCCGAAGACACGATAGTCCAATTCCGCAGATGATCTAGAATTATGCCCGGTCGCACGTGTTCAATATCAAGCTATCACTAGTAGTAGGCCTCGGTCCAGCTATCTCAATTCAGAAGTGCCGTTTGAGTTTTCAGACAGTGAGCCAAGTTCAAAACGACTTGTCAAGCTATCATCAATTTGGCAAGCTAATAGAGCGTGTGGGAGGATGGCGTGATATTTTCGCAGCTGAAGCACCAAGCTTTCTGGTCGCGCCGGCAGTCACTTAGTAAACAAACTGAAGAGGTACTAACACGGTCCAACTCTCACCATCAGTGCATTCTTCAATGACGAATATGTCACGACATGGTGAGTTCTCAATAAGCAACCGTGCTTGGGATTGCAAGGACTCAGCGGCCTGACAATTGGAACTATTGAAGTCAAACCCATCTCCATAAGCTGATGCGCTATGATAGATCTTCTGACCTCTCCCCGGCTTTCCAGTTCAGGCACTTCCGATAGGTGAGAATTGACCTCTGGAGGTTCCACTCCGTAGCTGGAACGGTGAATCTCAACCCCATGTGTTAGATCGGCGATCCGGAGTAATAATCACAGTTATTTCCCTGCCCATGCACCTGGAAATAAGCAACACCAGCAATTGATAAGATCTACAGTCTGTGCCCAAGATCCGATGGTTCTCGGACTACCAACGGATTGAGCGGGTAATGCTTGTTGCATCCATCGCTCATAGTTCATATTAAAACTCTACCTGAGTCGACAGCTCTGAGGTCGTCAGGTCTAGCTGCAGCAACTTGCGCAGGTCCTCAAATCTTGTGACCTCAATAACTTGACAGCCTGCGCGTGGCAACAAAGCTTGATAGTCGCTGCACGCTCTATACAATTACAAATGCGCAACGCTCGTACCTCGCAAAAGAACCTTATACGGGCAAGCTCATTCCAAATAAGCTTAGCGACACTCTAAATCTGGCTCACGGGCCGCTACACAAACGGTCTCTATGTGTTCAGATTGATGTCATACAACGGTGTCTCTGTTGTAATGCCCGCTTTCTTATTAGCTGTTTGTCTGCCGAAAGCCTCCCTCGCACAGACAATGTGATGGCTTCTGACTCCCCGCCAATAGCAAGCTGGCAAATTCCAAACTTCGAGAGGAGCCAAGTATTTTAGTTTTTCGATAGATCGCTTTTAGCGCAACGGTAACCCGGCAAGGGAACATCTTGACTTGATTGAGACATTGGACTTCGCTGTTTGTGATCTTGCACCGATATGCTCGTTGAATTGACCAATCAAAAATATCTGATTTTCATCATCCAAGCCGTCGATCGATGCGCTTTGAGACAAACTGGAAATCACCCTGGTCAAATCTCAAGAAATCAGGCATGTTGTCGAGGCAAGGGGCTTGATGACTGAGACAATAAGACACGGGAGGGATACACAACGTCATTACAATTGCAATTGTCTTTGATGGCGGAAAGAGAAATGAACACTGCATCCATTAATTCATGCAGTACGACCAAGTGTCTCGACGATAAATAGATCTAGTTGGTCCTCATCCAAATACTATTCTGTGCAACCATCCCTCTCCATCACTTCCCCTTCATCATGAAGATCACACTATCCTCTTGGCTCGCAGCAGCCTACCTTCTCCCCTCCACTCTCGCTTTCCCCCAACTCAGCCCTGAACAAGTTGAGGCCTATCGCCAACACGCTGAGAGAGCCCCCGAAGCCTGCCCCTTCGCTGCTCAACAAGAAAAGCGAGACGCAGGTGACTGCCCCTACGCAAAAGAGAAGAGAGCTGCAAAGTTCGATGCCAAGAAGCAGCGCATCAGTGTTTCTGGTCAGCATGCCTTCCACGCTCCCAACTTCAAGGCTGGTGACCAGCGAGGTCCTTGTCCTGGTCTGAATGCGCTTGCAAACCATGGATATCTACCTCGTAATGGTGTTGCGGACATGCAGACCATCATCCAGGCTACTAACGAGGTCTACGGCATGAGTCTTGACCTTGGAGGTTTCCTCGCTGTCTACGGTACTGTCTTCAATGGTAACCCGCTGTCCACCAGCCCAGGCTACTCCATTGGTGGCCCCAGCCGCTTCAGCCAGAATATCCTCAACGGAGGTGGTATTCTTGGTACCCCTTCTGGTCTCAGTGGTTCTCACAACAAATATGAGTCTGATGTCAGTGCTACACGAGGCGATCTTTATGTGACTGGAAACAACTTCCACGTTGTTCTCAGCCGCTTTGAAGAATACTGGAAGGCCATTCCGCTCAACACCCCAGCCCCCAAGCAATACACCGCCCTCGCACCATTCCACTACAAGCGATTCCAAGACTCTGAGAAGACCAACAGTCACTTCTTCTACTCACCCTTCGCTGGTGTCTTGGTCTCACCTGCTGCGTATTCCTTCCCTCCCCGAATGATGGCCAACCACTCCAGCAAGTACCCCGAGGGCTACCTTTCCCGAGAAGTCTTTACCAGTTTCTTCGGTGTCAAGGGTGACAAGCCTGGTAACTTCAAGGTCAACCAGGGTTGGGAGCGCATTCCTGAGAACTGGTACCGTCGCCCGATAGGTGACGAGTTCTCCATCCCAGACTTCCTCATTGATGTTCTTGAGCACGCTGCCAGGTACCCCCGTCTCTTGAACATCGGTGGCAACACCGGTAAAGTCAACAGTTTCGCCGGCGTAGACATTGGGGACCTCACTGGCGGCGTCTTCAACACTGCCATGCTTCTCAAGCCCAAGAACCTCGAGTGCTTCGTTATGCAGATTATCATGGCTGCTGCCCCTGATGTTCTGGGAAGTCAATTCACCGATGTCAAGAAGGCTTTAACACCCTTGAGCGATAAGCTCCGTCAGCTTCTTGCTAACAAGAGCTGCCCTAAGCTTCAGAAGTATAACCAGAAGCTGTTTGCCAAGTACCCTGGTTACACTGAGGCGTACGGCAGCTACGCTGGTGTTTCCAAGGGTTCTCTCAAGGGGATCATTGAGACTACCAAGGGAATTCTGGGAGGACTTTGGCCTACTGGTAACTAGTTGAACCATGTATTCTAGCTTGGATATCTGTTTCTGTGTCTTCAGCCATGTGCTTGAAGTGATGATTATCTTGAACATGAATGTTTAATGTTATTTAATTTATTATACCTTTTTCTTTAAATTGTAAGCGAAATAATGACACTTGACTGTTTCGTACTCAACCACCTCGCGCCTCCTCGCTGACCTTAAATATACATCCAAAAGCTCTCTTGACAAGAGGCTCTGTAGTCATTGAACCAACGTGAGATCTGTTGCAAGACAATCATCAAGTGACGCAATTGTACGATTCAATATCAACACAGGCGCACAACCATTCTGAGTAATGACGCTGATCCTTTCTTGAACTTCCTATTCGGGCAAATTTGTCTTAAATCAGCCATGAAGTTTATTCTCACACTAGAAGAAGGCGAAGCATTCCGCACTCTCAACTACCGCAGCGGAACAAAATGCCCGCGATGGCGCTCCAAGCCGCTAGAGTTCAATAGCGCAAGGCACTAGAACCCAAACGCCCGAAAAGACAGGGGTAAAAAGGAAAAAAGCCATCAAAGATTTTACGAGAAGATCAGCTAATTAACGCGCCGGTGTCACAACGCACGGTTGTTTCTTCGTCATGGACACTCTACAACTGCCGCGGTCGGATATTGAGTGGATTGCCCTCTGAAATTACAGGGAGTTTTATATGGAGATCGCCAGCGCAGCCACACCTTATAGCTGTCTGCTTCACCCCAGTTATTCCCTGTGAAGCATTTGACTGTTCTTCACGTCGAAATGCGGTTCCAGGTGTCTCTTCTCGTCTTTGCAGGCCTCGGTCTGGCTGCTCCGGCACCAGAGCCACAACTCGTTTCTGGTCTTCTCAATGGTGTTGGCGGTTTGCTGGATACCACGCTTGGAGGTCTTCTTGGATCTCTGCGCAAGGCTCTCGACAGTGGTGACAGGGACAAGACACTCGATATCCTACAGCAGCTGTCGCCTAACAAGAAGCGCAAGGATGTCAAAGAGGTTAATGCTGCTTTGCAAAAAATCTCAGAGGCAAAGCCTAAGAGTATTGTTGAGTACAGCGCTCAATTGATTGCGAATGGTATCATTTTTGGCGACACGGCGGATATTTTCGCTTACGCCAAGGGCCTTGTTTCAGCCGAAAACGGAAGCAATAATAAGTAAGTCAATTCTAATCATGTCGCATGAAACACACTTACCGTTTGTAGGAATCGCGATCCTTCCAAGAAAGTCTACCCCAAGGTCTTGAACTGCGATGCCTCTTACACCGTCCCCGAGTCAAAGCTTCGCGCTGCCATTTACATCCCACCTACCTTCACCTACGGCAGGAAACCCCCAGTCATCTTGTTTCCCGGTACTGGATCCACTGGCTATACTACCTTCCGTGGTAATTTCATCCCACTGCTCACCGACGTCGACTGGGCTGATCCCGTTTGGGTGAATGTCCCTGCTCTTCTGCTCGAAGATGCTCAAGTCAACGCCGAGTATGCCGCGTACGCGATGAACTACATTGCTTCTCTTACCAAGCGCGACGCCGCTATCATTGCCTGGTCGCAAGGCAACATTGACGTCCAATGGGCTCTCAAGTACTGGCCCTCAACACGCAAAACCACAACCGACCATGTCGCCATCAGCGCTGACTACAAGGGCACCATCTTGGCCAACACCCTCGGCCTCACTACCTTAATCAACACGCCTTCCGTTCTTCAGCAAAAGGCAGGAAGTGACTTCATCACCACCCTTCGCTCTAATGGAGGCGACTCGGCTTACATTCCCACTACAAGTCTCTACTCCAGCTTCTTCGATGAAGTCGTCCAGCCTCAAGCCGGTACTGGAGCTTCCGCCTACCTTCTCGATGCACGTAAGGTTGGCGTTACTAACGCTGAAGTCCAAAAGGCCTGTGCTGGGAAACTAGGCGGTTCTTTCTACACCCATGAGAGTATGCTTGCCAACCCGCTGACCTTTGCGCTTGCGAAGGATGCCCTTACGCACAAGGGACCCGGAAAGACATCCAGAGTTGACCTTGCTAGTGTTTGCAACAGGTCTTTGGCGCCAGGGCTTGGATTGGAGGATCTGCTGCTCACTGAGAATGCTGTCGCCATCGCCGGTCTTTCTCTGGTGCTGTACCTGCCCAAGCAGTTTGATGAGCCTGCTATCAAGCAATACGCTCTCAAGGCAACTGGTAAATGCTAGGATGGGTTTTGTACGTTTTAATATTCGTTATCTTATTTAATACCATTACTTGACGTTTCTTGATGGCGTCCAATTGACAGATTCCTCTCGTGGGTCAAGCACTATGCAGCCAAGCTGTCTTCACCGCGACTTCATCATTACCAATTTCTTACAATCGATTTTACTGTTACTGCATTCAATGCAAAAAGAATCTTCGTGGTCCGTGTCCCAAAAAGCAAAAGAAAATCAATGCCTCCACACCGGATTGAACGATGGACCTTTGCATTACAAGTGCAACGCTCTACCACTGAGCTATAGAGGCTGTTGATGTAAGCAGACTTACAGCATCACTATATATACCTGAGCGCAACGGACTTCCACCACGAATCCTATGAGACTCATTATCGTGATGTATGCTCAGTGTAGCACGAGATTGATCTTTTCTAGGGCTGGCTTCACCAAAGTTACAATCACATCCGTCCTGACTAAAAATAAGAAAATTGCGGAACCTTGCCTGTAATTTAGGATTCGATTCCTTGATTGGTATGGCAGATTCTTACACACTGGCTAACCTGTCAGATGATGCCCATGGCAATTCGTGGTTACCGCTCGAGGAAGCCCCAGCAATGGTCTTCCACCAAGGCTCTTGGAACGGGACAAGAGCCTGAGGACAGACAATTCAAATTCAATACAACGGACAATTGGAGGTGCGATTTGCAAAAAGAAGGTATTTAGGACCGAGCGTGGATCGAACACGCGACCTAGGGATCTGCAATCCCTCGCTCGTACCACTGAGCTATCGATCCTTGTTGTCGTTGAAGCTTTGCGCCGCTTAGTAGTGTCTATAATCTCGGTCGCGACTGTCTCAGGAGACTGTCAATTTTGAGTCGTCGACCTGTGGCTGTCGCGACGCTGAATGGTTCTTGCCGAGACTTGGACAGTTTGTGGTGACCTAAAATTCTTGTGGCTTGAGCGTCAGGAAACAAATGCGAATGAACAAAGTGAGTTGAACTGGTATGGTATCAAATAGTTTACAAGAAATGATAAATAGTCTATGATAAAGAAAAAAACACACAAATGAACTAATTCGCAACCTTGGCATCAATGTCGAGGTTGTATGTAGGACTTTCATCCTCCACCTCCGAAATAATCTCATGCGCAATCTTCTCAGCCAATCCATAGATAGTACCCATAGGGTGTCCAGGGATAAGCATAGGAAATGAAGAAGCATCAACAACACGAAGGCCCTCAACACCATACACACGAGCCTTGGAGTCAAGAACAGCCATCTTATCCTCCTTCTTGCCCATCTTGCAAGTACAGGCCGCATGCCAGACGGTCATGAGAGTATCGCGCAGAACAGCAAGGATCTGCTCATCAGACTCGTGCTCCTCGCCGGGGTAGACTTCCTTGAGGACGGTGTCCTTCATAGGAGCGGACTTGGCGACTTCACGGAGACGGCGGAACAGGGCGATGGCAACTTCTTGGTCGGCTTTGTCGCTTAGGAAGTTGGGGTTGATGAGAGGTGCGTCGGAGGTAGAGTTGGATTGGAGAGTGATGTTTCCCCGGGATAGAGGGGCGACGAGACCGCCGTTGATACTGGTGTACGCCTTGCCGTCGGTAGGTTGTTGAAGAATAGGGAATGACCAATCCTCGGAGTAGACGTTGAGAGGAATGAACTCTGTCTCGGGCCAATCCTCGGGGAAGTCCTTCAGAGCTTCGAGAGTCGACTTGGAGAACTTGGATCGATACTTCTCAGGAACCTTCTCCCAGCCCAAAAGCTCGACTTGGTTGGATGTCAAGGGTCCAGCTTGCTGCTGGATGTAGGCATCGAGTGCGCCCTGGAAAACAGTAGCGTTGTTGATAGCCACACTGAGGGTGTCTTCGAGACCTTGAACTTCGAAAGAGGGACCAAAGAGGATGTGATCCCACATGTTCTGGCCAACACCAGGAAGATCAGCAACGACAGGAATGTCGAATTCCTCAAGCTGCTTCTTGGGACCAACACCAGAGACCATCAGAATCTGGGGAGACTGGAAGACTCCACCACTGACAATGACTTCCTTTTTCGCTTTGAGAGTGTAATCGATACCAACAGAAGTAACTTTAATACCAGTGGCCTTCTTCTTATCGTCGAACAAAACCCTCTTGGCCAAGCTTTGAGTGTACACCTTGAGAGTCTTGAGCTTCTCATCACGAGCAGCCTTGACAAAGTCATCAGAGGCACTTCGGGTTGCGGTCTTGGGTCGGACGGCGGTTGTTGTGTATGAGTATCCGAGCAGACTGCCACTGCTGAAACCGTCGATGCTCTTGAGGCCGAGGGAGTTGAGACCCTTTGCGACGAGGGCGGCCCAAGAGGGGACGTAGTTGGCGTAGCTGACTTGAACAGGACCGCCCTCGGATGAGAAAGCGGATGCGTCGTAGTCGGTTTCGATGTTGGGTCCGCGCTTTTCGTTATCGGGAGGGGTGAAAGTAGCGGTCTTCTGGAAGTGAGGCATCATTTGATCCCATCTATAAATTTGGTCAGTCAAGGTTTCAATGGGCACAAACTGTTACTTACTGGTAGCTGTCATCTCCAACCTCCTCAGCCCACTTAGCCATTGTGCCATTGGTAGGTCTGTGGTAAACCAAGAAGTTGAGCTGCGATGAGCCACCTAGCACCTTTCCACGCGCATAATGAATCTCACGATTATCAGCAGAAGTCTGCGGTGTGGTAGTAAATCTCCAATCTCTCAAAGGATTAGAGTCAAGAAGACTAGCACCACTGCCAGCCGTCACACCACCAGGCGCCGTAGCAAGAATCGGCTTAGCAATCTCCAAAAAGCCTCCGGCTTCGACGATAGCGACACTATAGCCAGCCTTGGCTAAGCGATAACCGATGGTGTTTCCCGCTGTACCTCCTCCTACGACGATGTAGTCATATGAAGCATCAACACCTGGGATACCACCCAGCTCACCGAGGTGTCCAACCTTGAGCCCATCACCGGCGTATGCAGACTGGACGATATGCTGTAGTGGATCGAGAAGGGTGCTGATGAAGGGAATTTCGGGACGAGCAGCGACGCAAGTCGAAAGGCTGATAGCCAAGGATAAGGCTGAGGTGCAGCGCATGACAGGCGATGATCAGAAACAAAAAGAATGATGACTGTACACCTTGACGGAGAAAGCGGCTTGCTCAACTCTTATACTTAAACTTAAATACTCTGACAAGCTGTCAAGCATCTTCCTTGCCGTGTGCAAGTCCCGCTGTCTCACCTGAGCGGGCATGTCGGGCACTACAGCACTTAGCATAAACAGTTGGTTGGCCCTTGAGTCAGGCGCAATCCATGTTCTTTAACAGACCGAGATAATTAATGTCTCAGGGTCTTGGATGGAACAGGGATCTATAGCCAATGCCATGCGTTGCGCAAAGCCGAACAGGGCTTTCGACAGAGTGATTGTCCGCCGATCTTGAGTTCGGATGATCGGAGACAAAAGCAAATGATTGAGTTTGCCATGTGAGTGTGAAATGTGACTGTGATAAGCGGGATCGTTTCGAAGGTCGTGTTCGATAACCGCTTACCACGTTGCATGTGTTGGTTCATGTTGCTAAGTTTTGGCTCATCCTTCAACCCACAAACGGTTTCTCTAGTGTAAAGGAGAAGTGGAATATAAAACGGTGAGCCGGTTTCTGGTGACATTCGGGGACTAAAGTGCTGACCACAATAAGCGGTGGTAAGCCCGTCCTCTTCAGCTGCGCCCTAGTTCCCCGAGCACGGGAGCTCTGATCACCAGTACATCCGCAGATCCCGTCGAGTAATTAATCCCTAGACCAAGACCTAATGCACAGACTGTGGATCACAGCCTTTTTCGCATTGTTCAAGGCATCATTAATCCCAAACAACTGCATATCCGCTTTGGATCCTCTTTGTGTCGGCTGTCAGGGTTCATCCCTCTCCTCCAGGTATAAGCTTCCTTATAGCATTGAAGAAAGAACGGATATAATCCCCGCTGATGCCACTAAAATTAGTCAGTTGATTCGGAACGACACCCGCTAGAAATTGCCGCGTTGCAGATCCCTTCTTCGCTAAGGATGCTAAACAGTTACTAAACAGGGGGCTAGTCCAGAAGGGTTTCCCCTTGCGAAAACAGGGCAGCGACTCATGGAATTTCAATGTCACCTTCCGCGGAAGCTTACAGCTGCTGAACAATTGAAGTGGACGTGGTCGCATTGTCTGAGCCCTAACTCATCGTTGAGCCAGAAGTGGGTGGATTCTCAGCTGATCTCGGCTATAATGAAGATATGTTATGGTTATATATACCTGGGGTAGATCGTACTCAAATATGACGGGGATTGGCGACAATGCAAGCCTCGCCCGGTAGTGGAAAACTCGGGCATTTACCAGGCGAAAGTAGGCATGCGCAAGGACAGCTAACCTGAGTCAGTTTATGTGAACATCGTAGACCATGCCAAACTGACTGAAGACGGTCGCTGAGCCGCGATATCTCTCACTTTGTGGATGCTTTGTACTGTAGGCCCAGGCTTGTTATTTAATTCCAGATGATTTGAAAGAATGCGACGTTGCAATGGATCGAAATACTACTCGATAACATGCGCCTTTAAGACGATATATTTAGCAACATTCTTGACTGAACATTCATAAATGTCATGCTTGTACATATAACTGATGGGTTATTCTCCGACGCTAAAGGTAGCGAACAAGGCTTTTTTGTATCTCTTCATTAAAGTATTACCCGCTCATGAAGCTCCTTCGAAAGCCTTACGATTAACAGCCGTTGTCGGCTCCCCACAAAAGTCCCCATTCTCATCCACGACCCTCATGATATTCTCCATCGCCATACGCTCAAAGTTAATCCTCGTTGTGATAGCAGCTCCTCCATTATGACACGTCAAAATCACATTATCCATCTCCGCTAGCTCTTTGGACACCTGCGGCTCATGATAGTGTACGTCTAGTCCAGCAGCTGAGATTTTGCCACTCTTTAACGCGTCAATTAGAGCTTCTTCGTTGACAATTTGTCCACGAGCTGTATTGACTAATCGTGCGCCGTCTTTCATGGCGGCGAATGCTTCTTTGTTAATCATGTCCTGGGTATGTGCGTTAAGCGGTGTATGTAGCGTGACGCAATCGGCGACGTTCAGTAGGGAATGGAGCGATGAGTGATATGTTGCTTGAAGCTCCTCCTCAACTTCAGGCGACGATCTCACAACATCAAAGTAGTGGATCTTCATGCCCAGAGCCAATCGGGCTTTTTGTGCGACCAGCTTGCTGATATTTCCCAACCCAACAATACCCAAGACATGGCCTCGAGGGTTATATGAGATCGTAGCGATGAATTTGTGCATTTTGTTGAACTGGTCAGGATCACAAGAGCGAGCACCTTTCTGTGACATCCAGAAGTTACGGAAGACTGATAGAATCATCCAAAGGGCTGTGTCTGAGACTGCTTCGTCGCTGGCGCCTGCGCCGTTGGCATACCAGATTTTACGTCGGCCGAGAGCGTCGACATCTGCCCAGTTGAAGCCTGCACCGGCGGAAGCAAAGATGCGGACTGATGGTGGGAGTAGAGGGATAAGGTCATCGTCCCATTGGCCCATCTCGCCGCCGGTCTGGAAATGTGGTCGATAGATTGCTGAGAATTGGCCATATCTAGATATTGTTAGACACGATGATCTCAAGTACAGACCGAAACATGTACTTGTTCTCTTTCAAAGCCTTGATGAAAGACTCGCGATCGGGCTCCTCGTTCGCAACAACGTCGAATTTGTTTTTAAAAACGTTCTCATAGAACTCGCCATTATACTTGACGTCTTCGCCCAAGCGTAGGACTATCGGCTTGCCTCCGCCCATGATGGATGAATATTCGGTGAGTTTTGCTTAAGTTTGAGGATAATCAAGCAGCGATAATGATTTCGAATCCGATCACAACATAATTAGGTAAAGCGCGTAAACTTGCTGTTCCTTATGAACAAGACTGTTTTCCATGCTCCTCCAGCTTTTCCGCCAATCGGTGGATCGCCTAGGGACGGATATGTCACCGCACGTAGGATCTGCTTACAGTGAGGGGTAGCGTATAACGGCCTCCAGCTTTAGGACCGATGGTGGTTTTATTGCGACTAGGCCTCGGCCCAGAGTATGCCGAAGGCTCAGGTCGATATTTACTGATTGTTTGAGTATGGTCCAGTTAGCAAGACGGCGTCGGTTTCCCAATAACGATGGTGGTATTTTATTGGTCCTCTAGTTGATTGGTGAACACGTCTTTTCTCTTGCAGTCTACGCAGATGTCCTGTTCTTACAGCACAAAGCAACTTGTTCACACCTGGTAGTCAATGTAAACAGAAGAATTGTATTCTCATACCCGTGACAGACAATCTTGTTTCCTTGTTTCCGCGGTAGTACTCACAGCTGTCAGTCTTAGTCCCTGCCAAGTTCCCCCACATCTGGAAAGTCTCTGCTATCTCGAATGTAGCCCAACGCGGATCAATGGTGAACCTTCACAATGACGCAAATAACTGTTATCGCCGGAGACAAGCAACTGCAACCGCAGGAGTTCCAGCCGTCCAATCGGCCTTCCGTCCGATTGGATATTCGAAGAACCAGACAAGGATCCATCACCGCTACCCCAGGTTTACCCCAGGTTCCTCCTCGCGGACAAAACAGTATACGATCATCCCTACTCCACATTATGGCCCGATACTACGGCTCCATGGTTCCGATATATAATGATTCGACGCGACGCCAATCGTCTTATCACCTCGGTGTCTGATCAGAGACTTCAAGATGTTCGGGCAGATCAAAGAGTTCTTCAAGCCAAAGGCCACAAAGACACTGCATTATGCTGGTCTGAAGAATAATACCCATCCAACTTGGTACAAGGATGCTGGACTGCGCAAGAATGTTTGGCATTGTGTTGGGTTTTACTTTGCGGTGTTCTACCTTGGTTTTGACGCCTCATTGATGAATGGTGCATCCCATCTTCCACAAATAGTGCCAGCTCAAAGCTAACAATCTGCCTTTCAGGACTGCAAGCTATTCCTCAGTGGGAAGAATATTTCAACTATCCCTCCGGCAACACCCTCGGCCTCATCTCCGCGAGTCTCTTCCTTCCAGCGATCATAACTCCATTCTTCGCATCATACATCAATGGCCTCTGGGGACGAAAGTGGTGCTTAGCTATCGGTTCCGCCCTCCTCATCCTTGGAGCCTTTCTCAACGCCTTCGCCAAGAACATTGGGACTTTCATCGGTGGCCGGGTCATTATTGGTGCTGCCGGTCCCTTTGGCAAGATCACTGGTATCGCTCTGCTGCAGGAACTAGCGCATCCCCGTCTTCGACCGTACGTCGCTACTGCTTATTACAGCAACTACTACGTTGGTCAGATTGTCGCTGCGTGGTTTTGTTATGGTACACTTTCGTGGCCTGATACTGAGTGGCGATGGAGAGCGCCTTGTCTCTTCCAAGCTTTTGCGCCTGCTGTCGTCCTTGTGCATCTTCTTTTCGTCCCAGAAAGTCCTCGATGGCTCGTTGACCACGATCGATCCGAAGAAGCTCTCAAGGTTCTCGCTGACGAACATGCGAATGGTGACCTTGATGATGAGCTGGTACGCTATGAATACGACGAGATTTGCCGTGCTCTGCAGCTCGAGAAGGAGAACAACAATGCCAAGTATACCGATTTCTTGAAGACACCAGGTAACAGACGCCGACTTCTCGTGCTCGTCACCATGGGTACTGGCTCAAACTGGGTTGGTAACGGCATCATTGCTTATTACCTCTCCCCCGCTCTGAAGCTCGTCGGCATCACGTCTGCCAGCGCCATCGCTGGTATCAACGGCGGCATGGCCATTTGGTCTCTCATCTGGGCCTACGCCGGTGCTATGAGCGCCGAGCGTCTCGGTCGTCGCACACTTTGGATCACTGGTACGGCCGGTATGTGCATTGTGTATGCTGTTATCACTGGTCTCAGCGGTTCGTTCGCACACAATCCTTCGCATGGCGTTGGCATTGCTGTGGTGCCAATGATGTACCTCTTCAAGACCTTTTACTGCATCAGTTGGTCGCCTCTGCCTTTTGCTTATGGCGCTGAGATTTTGCCATATAATCTACGACTCAAGGGTTTGAGTATCGAGCTGAGCGTTCAGAGTGTCGCGCTTGCTTTCAATCAATGGGTTAATCCTGTCGCTCTTGAGGCGATCGCTTGGAAATAGTAACTCATCCCCGACGCGCTTCTCATAACAAGTACTAACCGGATATAGCTACATCGTCTACATTGCGGTTATCGCCATGTATCTTGTCCTTATTCTGTTCTTCTTCCCTGAGACAAGGTATGTCCCCATCGGCCTCTCTCATGTCTTGACCGCACTAAGCATCGCTCCAGAAACATGACAATTGAGGAGGTTTCTGTCCTCTTCGACACGGGTAGAAAAGGCGATGCTGCGGCTGCAACGCGACAATTTCACAACAACGATAGAAAGCTTGACGACATGCTTGAGAACGACGATGATGATGACAACAAAGCGCCAAATGTGTCAAGAGTTGAGCGAGTCTAGATTTATTAAGACGCGTGTGAAATTAGCTTCCGTAGTCAATAAGAGCTAAAGATCTAAATGAAGCGTCCGTCCAGTGACAATTCTGTAGCGTACCAAGCACAGTGGTCTCGACTCCATGAGACCGACTTTTTGAATTGGCCATGGTAGTGATCCCGAATCTCACGCCAAGTTGCAATGAATACCACATCCAATAGCAGAGGCATGCAATGTCTCGTTAACGGTGGCTGTGTATTTTTATAACAACCTTGCTACCCAGTAAGCTCATGGGGCACGGCTACAGGGTTCATAGCTTCGCTTGAGGAAATACGGACTTGGCGGAAATAGTCTCGACTCTCCGGCTCCATAATAACAAGATACGCGATCAATGCTACCGGACCCTGAGACAAAGCATTGGCAACTTCCATGTTTCTTTCTGCGGACAACACACAGCTGCATTGGTTCTCACATAATGGCCCATTACAGTGACCAGTCTATGCGTCATGCGACATGTCTAGTCAGTTGTTATCAGCATCTAATCCCTGTTTTGTGTAAGCTGCACACCAACATATACAACCCCGGTCTATACGACCCCAAGCTTGGCTCTTTCAGGTGGTCATTTATCGTGCCGCCGGAGTCTTTTGAAGCCAATGAGCCAACACCACGAGATCTCACCTACAGAGACGGCTGACCGACCTGCATTTCCCGTCTTAGAGGTGCTTTTAAGATGATGACAAGGGTGTTGCGGGAGGTTATTTAAGGTGATGGCTGACCTCGCTCATTTGACGCCACTTTCTGCAGTTTGTTTTGTGTTGAAAGAGCTTACTTTTTGACTGCTTACTCCTGTAAGCTGATTCGCTATGTTGTCTACCCTTCGGAACATTTTTGCCCTCGTGGCGCTGATGGTTTTGGCTTCGCCAGCCACTGCTTTGCCCAATATCAGAGTCTTGCCATTGGGTGACTCTATCACAAAAGGAACAGGCTCAACAGGCATTGTTGGATATCGCCTACCGTTGCGACAAAAGATTCTTGCACAAGGTGTCAAGGTCAACATGGTTGGCACTTTGAAAAATGGAAACATGGTCGATGCCCACCATGAAGGTCACAGCGGAAAGCTTCTGTCAGACATCAATGGCTACTGGCAAACCCCCATGAAAGCCAAACCCAACGTCGTTCTCATCCATGCTGGCACAAACAACATGGACCAAAGAATCGACCTCGACATCGCAGACAAGATCATGGCTGATATCGTCGACGGCATCTTCAAACTCTCTTCAGATGTGACGATTCTACTTGCACCAGTCATTTGGGCCAACGATGCGAAAATGCAAGCCAACACCGACAAATTCAATCCCAAAATCCGAGCACTCATTGCCGCGCGACAAAAGTCCGGCAAGAAGATTCTGGAGGTCCCGATTGATATCAAGAAAGCTGATCTTGGTGACTCGAAGCATCCTAATGATGATGGTTATGAGAAGATGGCTGATGCTTGGCTGAAGGGGATTCTTGCTGCTGATAGGAAGGGTTGGTTGAAGACACCTACTCCGATGAAGGAGAGTGATGCGCCTGGAACTGGACTGGGTGCATAAGTATCATGAGAAATGGAGTAATGAGACAGTTGGATAATTGGATAATTGAAAGAATCTGCAAAAAGAAAGAACCGTTCAATGAACAAGTTCTAGTGCCTCAACACGGGATCGAACCGTGGACCTTGTCATTACTAGTGACACGCTCTACCACTGAGCCATTGAGGCGCTGTTATTGGATGAAAGCTGGTGCAGCCATTAGCGTCTATGATGGTGGGGCTGGGATTCTGGTCTTCGGCTCTTGGCTGTGTTTAGCATGTTCAGATGATCGTGTTTCAATCGTCCATGTTATTCATTTTGGGTTGGCTGAGCATTGTACCTTGAAATACAGGTTAAAGTCCCAAGTGAGTCACAAAGTCAGAGCCATCTTCTCCGTGATTTATATGGGCCTGACCTGGACGGTTTTCGAGCCTCCGTTATTCTGTTCGGTCTTGGATGGGGAAATGTTAACGGTAGTTGAACTCTTGCTTCACATCACCCCCATGGCATTCATACACAAACTCACTTAATTATCATTGTAGGAATTGTTTCTCTAGCAACTCAACTATCTTATATCTTATCGGATGCTCATCAGTACTCGCAGAGAGCTTGTCGCGATCCCGAGCCATGATCTTGCCAGCAATAGGGTAACCCAAATCGCGAGAACCCCGCCCACGTGACAAGACGCGTCAAATTGCAAAACCGATCAACAAATTTCATCCTTATCGTTCATTTCTTCTGTGAAACACCAAAAGTGCTGAGTGTCGGCCAGTCTATTCTATTAGTACGCACTGGAGCATCTTTTGGGAATGGTCACTTACCCATGATCGTTCGCTGCTTGTTGACGCGTGTGACATCAACCTTTTGTCCAATCGAGAGGCTCTTGCTCATGTCGTCACCATAGCAGAAGCCGTATCGTCCAAAGACAGGACTGTACTTGGCTCCCTTGTCCACTCGTCGGTCTTTGTTCAACTTCTTCCAAACGGTGCCTGTATCATCGGCCGCTGTCTTGCCTGTTTCATAGTCCACGGTAATACTCTGACATCGAAAGCAATTGGCTGTCATCGCCATGCGTACTCCCCCATCGAATAGTAACTCTCCCCAGAAGTCTTCAGCGAAGGGTCCTGAGGCGCCACGAACAACAATGTTGGGTCGGAACTTGGTGACATCCATCGAGTAGCCTTCGCTCAAGCGGGATGATACTTCATTGTTAGACTCTTCTGTGACAACAAGGTAATGTGCGAGATCACTGAAAGTGATTCGTTCGGGTGGATGTGCAAGGAATGGAATGCCGTTCTTAATCCGCTGAGTGAATGAGGCCTTCTGCAAACCGTCAGAGCTATGAGGTGCCAGAGATCCTAAGACAGCTCTTGAACCATCACCGATGTAGACCAATCGCACTTCTTGCTCGAGTCGATCAGAGAACCATTTCGAAAGGCTATCTCCCATGTCGTAGGCTTTGGTAGTACTCGTGTGGAGATTGGCTTCGATGATCTTGCGACCTTCCAGAGATGGTTTGAGAGGGAAGTGAATACTGTCGTCAGTCTTGTCTACATTCCATTGAATTGCCACTTGACTCTTGTCATAGTCGATAGAAGCTTGGAAAAGCGCAAGCTTGAGGTTGTATCCGATGAACATTGTCTCATATTGGGGCTCCGAGTCGCCGTCTCTTTTGACTTTCTGGAGACAGAAGGTTCTGTCTCCTTCGAAACCGAATGGACCAAGACGTGCTTTGTCGATTGCGCATCCTCTTAATCCCTTCACTGGATATACATGGAGCTGTAAACTGATCAGCTGATATAACACATCTCAAGGTCTCTCATCTCACCTGAGTGACTTCAAGCCCCGCCTCTTGTGCCGTTTGACGCTGCGAGAACAAGTAGATTGTCGCGGCAACGGCGGTGCCTACGATGAGTGACCAGACTATCGTATGATCCATCATTGTTCAATGTAGGATATGAGATGCTAGAAAAGAGTTTGGAAGACATGCTTCCAGAAGACCTCTCGAGGCGCCCGGCAATAATTAACAAATCGGGGCAGTTATCGCGGATGACGTTCCAGGCCGGAAGCTAAACTACAATAGGTAACTTGATGGGCCTTCCACCGAGCGCACTAGGATCAAGGGAGAAACAATTCGGACACCAACTCAAGTCAGATCAAAGAACTTCCACAAGAATATAAGAGCGTTCGATGTGTTGGTGATCACTGGTTACACAACCGTCGAGCATCGATTCGATATGCTGTAGAAGTCTCAATTGATCACTGAGTTCACTATTTCGCTTAGTCTACAATCAGGCTTAGCCTTTTTGTTTTTAACTGGATGAAAAAGAACAAATCAGCATTGTGTCATTTCAAGTTGCCCGCTCCTTCCCTTTTGACAGCAATGTTGGCGAAACTCTCCGCCTCTCAATATCTCGCCCACACAGCAACCTTTGAATAGCCTCTTAAACAGCAAAAAACATATCTAACCTCAGAAGAGATCGTACTGCGTAATCTGGGAATCGAACCCAGGGCTCCCCGATGGCAACGGAGAATTTTACCACTAAACCAATTACGCGGTTGTTTGTTGAAGAACGACGGTGCAATTACGGTCTGAGAAGAGCTAGAACGCACGCGTTTAGGTTGCTGGGGTTTTGGCAAACAACCAAAGCATTGAATCACCATGGAGTTAGCAAATCATGTGTGGACCATGAAAACACAACAAAAGTGAAGAAAAGAAATGATTGATGCACTAAAGTAACACTGAAGTCTAGGAAATAAGGTGAAGTCAGAGAGAGAAACAAGAACTCCTAGCATATGCGTTATGTACAAGATGAACGAAAAATTGTATACAAGAAAGTAGCAAGGACAGTAAAGATAAGCACTGGCAGCCTCAGAGGTCAAGATCCTTCTTCATGGCAGGCAAAACAACAGCCTCATTCCATTGCCAGATCAAACCACTGTTATGACCAGCAAACGCAGCACCAGTCCAATAAGTATTACGCTCTCCCTCAAGCTGACGAAGATCCTCAAAGAATCCATCCCCAATCTCCTTGGCAGAAACGTGAAGCTCGAAAGGAGCGTGGTTGGCCAGTTTGGGGAAAGTGACCTTTTTTGCTGTATCAGCCGGAACGGCCTTCGCAGCAGCAAGACTTGCAAGCTCTTTTCGGATGACGGCCTTGGCATGTTCGAGAGTGTAGTCCGCGTGGTCGAAAGCGACACCGAGAAGAAATTGGCCTGAGAAGCCTGGGGGAATGTTGTAGCCGTTACTTCCAGGAATGACGGGTGTATGAGATCTAGTCAAAGCTCCGACATTCTGAAGGTTGTAGTCAACTCCAGGTATGTTGGCGACACCAGCAACGTAGCCGAGAGCAGAGAACTTGGAGAACAAGGCCCTCTCAGTAGGACGTAGGTCGAAATGAGCGACATTCTTCAAAGTCTGTGGAATAGCAACAAGAAGCTTGCGCGCGTTGAAAGTGACTCGCTTTCCATCTTGTTTGACAGTGACGACAGCACCATCTTCCTTGCGGTTGACCTTTTCGATGTTCGAGTTGAGGTAAAGATCGCCCTTCAGCTCCCGAGCTGCCGCTTCATAAACAGTTCGAGCATTGCCAGTCTTGGGAATGATGAATCCGTTGACAATACTGTTTATCAGACCAGGTCCAAACTTCTTAATTCCATAAAGAGTAGGGATCTCGGTAATATGACCGGGGTACCAGTTGAACTGTGCGATAAGAGGTAGCAGGGCCGTGAAGTTGTTCTGCTCTGCAAACTTCCCAAAGGGTTGAAGAAGCTCATCGGGGACAGGGTTGGGGACAAAAGTATAGCCTTGGTCGATCCATGGGTACTTGGGGATGACATTCTTGATATATGCCTGCATCGCATCGGCTATAGACTCCGCAGTCGCGGCCGCCTCAGAGGCGTCTTGTGGAGGAATGGGAATGCCCAAGGAAAAATCATATTGCTTCGTCTCTGTCGTAGTGTTGACGGGATTGCGGAGAGTTGTCTCAACACCAAGACGATCAAAGTACTTCTCAACGGTCTTGCTGTTCTCAAAGAGCACAACGCCGATGTTAGCAACGGCTTTTGTCTCGGGGTTGACGTATGACTCGGCATGGCCTCCGATCTGGTTCTTCTTCTCTATCACAGCGACTTTGGCGCCGGCGTCTTTGAGATGGATTGCTGCATGGATACCAGAAGCACCGCCACCAATGATAGCGACGTCCACATCGACAGTCTCATGAATGGGCTTCGGAGGTACAGCTATTGAAGCTGTTGTCAAACAAGCGACGAGGACGAGAGAGGAAGCGTGTAATTTCATGTTGACATGAGGAAGATGAAGAGTAGAGAGTGACAGGTTTCACAAATAGAAAGGATGTACAACGCAGATTTATATCTGACCTCGGAACTAATACTCCATCACGTAGATCATCCGGCGATATGACAATATGATTCCTCACATTCGTCGAGCCATGTTTGCTTATTCTAGCCTCGGATTGATGAACCCTGTCACGATAGTTAGACAGCACTCTCAGCTGTTCACTGAGTTTACCTTGTGTGGAATCTGCTGGAGAATTCAGGCTTATAAATCTCGAAGGTGCAAAAAAGATGCTTATTTTCTTCCGTTTACGGTGTGATTATTGTTGTGGCTTCGGCTATGTGGAATCCCGCTGACGGAAAACCTGCATGGAGATCCGTACATCTATGGGTCGTCTGGCTAGTGCGCCGAATAAACAAGGTCATTTAACAGGTGTCAGAGTCATGTTATGTTGAAAAAGCAAAACAATCCCGTTTTAATATTAGTTCCGGAAAGGTGTCAAATCGATCGTCTTTGTCAAACTTGGAAACCTCTTCAAAAAAAGCACTGCTGTGACTTTCATTGGTCGTCCTACGCAGAGTACCCAACAACCAGACAGTCGGGCACGAGGTCTGAGATGTTGCATCTCACGATCGGGCAGACTTTGGGCCAACTCACGACGATGCTCAGAATTCCAAGAATTAATCTCGCGACGATACGCGCTTGTCCTCGTAAGCACGATAATATCGTGACTTAGTTAAATGATCAATACGCGCGTTTGAGGTTCGCGGCATTTCCGACCAGCAAAAGCAAAAGCGATACGACAGGCCGTGCGCATGACGCCATATTCTCTTCCATATTGTGTCGTTTTGCCTAAAACTGTTCAAGGTCTCAGAGTTTCGTCAATGGAGATCATTGAAATGAGCATGACTCGGCCAAGATTATTATCTATCACCAAGGGATGTCCGAATGACCATTGCACTCAGCATCATGATTCATACCTATTGCGTTGCTTTTACCTGTATACCTCGGGACTTACGCCTTGGAAAAACTCAAGAACAGTCATGATTGATAGCTCACCGAGTATAGATCTTGCCTGCGGATATCTGACAGGCAATGTCCATACCATTGGGAACAGCTATCGAAATAATGATGGGTGCCGTGCATTCCATCTTGGATAGGCCAACAAGCCGAGCTTCAGTGATAGCGCAGACTCGTCGGCAGTTGACGCGAGCAGCTGAAGCACGTGCAAAGCCTTCAGGTCTAGGCTGGAAGAAAAGGCTCACTGCATCTTGTATCATGGTTACATCCTTGCATTTCACGGAAACCTGTTGGTTCCAAACGTCCGATCTTCTAGAAAGACTCGACTTTCACGAATCACAAAGCTGTAGCATGTTGCTGACAGTGGGCCGTGAGGCGGCGCAGTGGACTCAGCCTCCAAGTTACAGGGCTGACTCGGCTAAGTCGGCCACTGAAGCGGGGTCCGCAGGTGTCATTGCGCTTTACCAACCAACATCAGATCACCTAAATGCATGCGCTTTCCATGTTCCCTTGGACTGAGTTATTTTCTTCCTTCTATCATACTGATCTCTCTAAAATCAGCACTTACTGAGAACTCCCTCCAGAAAGAATCTTACAATGAACTACGTCCGCGACTTTCATATTTACGCTCTCGGCCTCTGGTGGATGTACCAAGGCCTCATGGCCCTCGTCGACCCCAAAGAACATCTCAACAGCCAAGGCATCAAACCCGCGAAATCATCAGACGACTACAACAACTCAGCACCAATATACATGCTGGGGGTCAGAGATTTTTCCATTGGCATTTTCATTGTGGCTCACCACTACGTCGATCATCTAGCGGCTGTCTTGACCTTGATGGCTATCATGGGCTTCATCAAGATTGGGGATGCCATTGTGGTTATTGCTGCGGAGGAAGAAAGCACCAGGAAGAAGGCAGTTCAGAATTTGGCCTGGGGTGCTGGACTCCTTGGGTGGCTTGTGTTTCTGGCGAATAACTAAGTGTCGCTTGTTATACTATAAGAGCCCGATTTTAAATAACATCGATCGTTGAGAGGGCCACTAGCATAGGTCGAGACTTTATTAACTAATCTACAAGAGATGCTAGAATCGCAGATGGCCGTTAAAACATGTCTGTGAAAGCTTAACGATACGTCCAAGTTAGGAGCGGAAGATCAACTTTAAGAACAATGAATGGTAGTTATTGGACCAAAGTTAAGCTTCTTACACAGCTGTGCAAACCCCCAAGGCAAATCGTTCCACGTGAGCCGGTCACTTTCCAACGCCGTAAACACATCCTCATAGACATTCGCCACTTCCCAACTATCCCATATACCTTCGCGACGGCGAATCGAGCGCAAAATCCCAAGTGCCTTTGTCCTAATTTCCACATCTGGGCAAGAGGCGCAGATGGTAGAAAGCTCACATACAAGGTGTCCGTCAAAGGTAAATGATGGCCTAGACTGGATATTTTCGATCAAAACGATCTCCTGAATCTTGTCAAGAATCATGTTGTATTCCTGTTTTTGAAAGCCTTCATCCTCGCGTCTCGGCTGGAGAAACGCTGACCATGTAATTTGGAATAGCGACAATAGTGCCATTCTCCGGGCGTCATTCGTGCTTGGAGACTGAAATTGTTTGGAAGAGTTTAGCAACTGTAGCCGCGAGTTCCAAGCAGAGAAGCATGGTCTCAATGCTGAAAGAGCTTCTAGCGGGTCAGCAAAATCAGGATTTGTACTCGCGCCGAGAAGTAAATTATCTGAAAGTGAATTTATAGCAGATAAACAGTCCTCGGCATCGTCCAAACTCGTAAATGGTACATCTGGTCTCCCTACGTCTAATGATATCTCAGCCAATTCAGCTTGTGGGAAAGACTCATCTCCCGTGAAGGCAGCAATGTTCTTGCTTAAAGATAAAAACATTTTGGACAACGCGGTAATGAGCTTGCGATCGATATGGTAATCGCCATATCCTGTTGTCTTTTCAGACAAATCGACGAGAGCAGAGAGATGGTTCAGTAACGGGTAGCCGGCCTTCAGGTGGCGAACTGAATCGGCATATCGCCTGTGCAAATTCTCGATGCAAATGAATATGGTGCAGCAAAGCAGCGTGATCTTGATGTTTAGCCTTTTGTTCTCGGCCATGATTGGGTGTATGACAGAAATTGCCTGGCTGTACTTTTGACTAGCCTGCGTTTCGTAGTCAGTGGAATGAGCCATGTTGTGAAGCTGTCCAGGGTATGAAGCCAAGAATCGCTGGTGAGAAGCTCCCAGTGCGCAAAGGGCGTATTTCAGTGGTTTGCTGGTGTGGGATAGAGGTAAGATGATATCATGCCAAACCTCCCTTGTACCCCCAACCATTTCAAGGTCAGGAATTACCCACTCACGGGCGTGATAGTAAAGAGCGTTATCGATCGCACCGAGCCGGATGCCATCTATTAAAGCTGACCGCAGGGAAGGCGGCGAAGAGACAACCGCGTTCTGGTTCCATGGCGTATAAAACACAAGCTCGCTTCCCGTGTCATGTGCTAAGTGCAAACCACGATGCCCATAGCCTTCACATCTGAAGCGATCTTTCAAGCAGCGAAGACATGATGGACTTGCTTCGTCGCATTTCAAATGTCGACGCCTGAGGTCGTGTTAGTGAAAGAGACAACCCAAAGGATTTGGAAGTTGGGGACTAACTTGCTATAGATTTTATTAGTCACAATTTCCAGTGAGATGAAGGATGGGAATGGTTTACTGAACCTACCAAGTGATGCATCCAGTCCTGACTCGTGGACCTTTGGCCCGTCGAAGCTTCTTGCGGGGTTGTTCTTGGAGAGCAGGGTCCATTTTGTTTGATCCGTTTGTTACGAGGCGACTAATGATGGCCATGACTTGTATTTTATGTCTTTCTCTTTTACATGGCTGAACTGCACTTTGCCGAGACGGACTCAAGCGTGTTTCAACCCGGGAAGTCGATCCTTCTACTCCGCAAATACGAAATTTGGGGGCCATACTTTCATTGGTAGTTCCGTAAGTCAGTCCCACTGACCTTGGATAGTGGAGCTGATCTCTAAGCCAACTAGTGAGAAATTTATGAGCTAGTGATCTTTCGGTTGTGATGCTGGAATGGCATTTCTTCAACGGTGCTACACGTTACTGGCCTAGTTACGAGTAACCTCGCGCGCATACCCCGGCCCCCACGAAGTTCCTCCACTTTCAAAGCACGTATTCCTTCGTATGTTCTTTAAAGGGTTCTCGTATCTATATCTACTAACAAGCTAAATCCATGTTTCCGGGGAATGTTTAGAATTAGAGATGCAATCCGGTAGGGACTTTGCCGAATGTCGATAGAGGGATCTTATGAAGCAGATCAATTGACGTTTGGATGATCTTCATAGTCCCAGTTTCTATCATCGAATGATATAAAAAGTATAGACAAGCAGTCCCTTTCTCGAAGCTTCTCACATCAGAAAAGATATCTTGTTGTCTGGTTATCTTGAGCATTCTATTCCTTCATCACGTCCACAATGCTTCAACTAAAACGCATATCCTCCTTTCTACTACCCATCGCTTTGAAAGCGACTGCACTTATATTTCTCGTCATTCTCTGTTACCAAGCGTTTACTATTTACAAGGACGGCGAAGAAAGCTGGCAATCTCAATTCCCATTTCGTCGCCAGCAAGACTTTACTTCATTAATCAAACCTCATGGAGGAGACAGATGTCTTCCGCCATCGCTCCCCGATATTCCTCACGACGCAAAGATTTTACGAAATGCTTGCAAACAAGTATGGTCGTATCCCGAGTCGTCCCTTCGGATCGGCAGAGTCTCTGCCCATTTTGGGGATGTTCAAGAACATTACCAAAAGGCGTTGCATACCCACGCGCTGCACAGCATGATCCACAACAATCGTCTTGATGTTATGTGTTCTCCCATGGTTGACTCACTCTGGAACAAGCCCGCATTCATTCTTTCTCTGCTGTTGAATGAGATGTTGAAGCCTCCTTCTGAACGCCTGGAGTGGCTCTTCTGGGTAGATAGAGATACTCTGATACTCGATCAATGTCGCCCTATATCGAGCTTCCTTCCCTTCGAAGAACCAGTCCTGGACGAGAAGACTAGTGAAGGTAACGAAAGCGACGAAGAAGCCGAAGAGAAAGTCGGCGGAGAAACACATCTCCTAGTAACAAATGACTGGAACGGGTTGAACAACGGCGTCTTCCTAGTACGTGTCAATCAATGGGCCGTCGACCTTTTCAGCGACATAAACGCCTTCCGATATTACAGACCGAATGTTTCGCTTCCTTTTACCGAACAAAGCGCCATGGAGATCGTCATGAAGGAGCCCAAATTTGAGCGTAACGTCCAGGTTGTCCCACAATACTGGTTCAACGCCTATCCTCAGGCCTCACCAGGCGACTTTGAGACTAAGACGGACACGGAAGGCTTAAAACCCTACCATGCCCGTAGGGGAGACTTTCTTCTTCACTTTGCAGGACGCGTGGGAAGAGATAAGCTTATCAATGAATGGACGGACATGCTAGTTCCTAGAGGTGGCTTGTGGCTGCCTGAAGAGGTCCAGCGAGACAACACCAGGGGGATTAGTAACTTTTGGTCTCGGTTCGGGTAGATCTATCGCGTGGTAGTATAGAAGGAAAACGGCATACAAACTAGATCATTGGAGGATTGAGGGATGATAGGACATGCACTGCTCTAACAGGCAGTATTAATCTATAGTAATTTCGGTAAACCAGTAACATGGCCAGCGTCGAGGCAACATTTGATGATCAAAGGGTGGGCTCTACTACTGAAGTTAAGCACCTATTCGGGTACTTGTCCTTTTAGTAGACTATGTAATAAGCAGGATGTCAATCTCTTAATTTATTATCCTTTTCTTAAGTGATAAATTCCTTGTCCTAAATGAAGGATAAGTAAACAGGACGACATCAGGGCTCTCTCGTTCAGCTTCATGCCGGTATCACCGAGGGTAGTCAGCCATCAGCAGTCAGCATGGCCCACCCCAGTGTTTTGAGCAATAAGATGCGTTGAAGAAAATCGAGCTGAAGAAATAAGCAAGGAATAATATCACTGCCTGCGGTCGAGGCCCTGATGATGACGCCACAAACAGCTCTCACAATAATTTATCCAATTACTGCTTTGGACTCTCGGATAAAGTCACAGATCAGTACGAATGACCTGGTTGCCCGAAATGCAGTCGGGAGTCGCGAACTCCGCCTTTTGCGCCTCGTCGACGTTGTCTTCACCATACGAACAACTGCCGTTTCTACAACTTCACAAAGATAATTTGGCGGTGGCATGGGATGTCGGGCTTCTGATACCATGGCGAAGGGCCCTTGAACATCATGCAAGGGTGTGTTGACTGTCGCTTAGATAGTGCTGAACATTGTTCATTGGTCATTGTACTTCGTCCCCACGACTATAAAGACTCGGTAACTTTTCTTTCAACCAGGGACATCGTCTCAAAAATCTAGATCAATTCCAACACTTCATTGTACCTAACATCGTCGTCTCAAACCAACATCTTCCCAAACCAACCATCAAAATGCCTTCGGAATTTCTCGGTGGTCATCATTGCGCTCAGTTGACAGCTAAGCCTGGCGAGAATCGCCTAGCACTCGAGAAGGAGTATTATTGGCCTAATGGCTCGGAGATCGTGGTCAACATGTGGGGGTATGCCATATTCCAGCTCCAATGTTTTCATATTTGCTAAAGAGCTCTCAACAGGCAGAGCGACTTTGTCCGAAGCAAGGTCATGCAGGTATTCACACAATGGTTTCTATCCGATGATCTCGTACAAATGCTGATTTGGATCAGTTTGCCAACGAATGGACTCGCTATGCGAACATAACCTTCAAATGGATGGAGCGCGACGCCCCAGGAGAATCCGACATCCGTGTCTCCTTTGACCGAGATGGCTACTGGTCGTACATTGGCACCAGTTGTCATGCAATCAGCCAAGATCAACCAACCATGAACTACGGTGGGATGACTGATGACATGACCGATCTCGAGTTCAGTACAGCTGTGTGCCATGAATTTGGCCACGCGCTTGGCTTCATCCATGAACAGGCGTCTCCAATTGCTAACATCCAATGGAACAAACCAGTTGTGTATGAATATTACAAAAGGGTCCATGGATGGGACAAAGATGCAGTTGATTCGAACCTGTTTGCATCCGCAAAGCAGGAGGACGTCATCAACTCGAGATATGACGGAACATCTATCATGTAAGTCTCTTGTGCCTGCATCTTCTCAAATCCGGCACTCTGTTCGCCTTAAGCATTACTAATCATGCTTTGTATGCTAATCTGAGCTAAGGCAATACTCCTACGATGCTAGTATGACACTCGATGGTTCCTCCGCACCATGGAACCGAGTAATCTCCAACCTTGACAAGGTCTTCGCCATGCGACTATACCCGAAGGATGGTATCCAACGTACTACTACAGACGGTGTATACTTCATCAACCGTGAACGCAACGGGCAAGAAGCTTCCGGGATCGCCTACTACTCCCGATTCGGTAACAATGACGGTCAGCAGCCTGATACCTACGTCGAAGTATCCAATGGATCTTTTGCTTGGTGGGAGAATGGCGGAGAAGGTACGTTGGTCTCACTTTCTTTCTAGCATCAAATGACCACGAACACCCAACACCGGCTGACTGAATTCACAGCAACCTTTGGCGGAAGCGGACATGTCATCAAGTGGAACCTGGCTGATGATGCTGGCCGATCACCCCTCTACACAAGAGTCGGATTTGCAGACAAAGAGGGCGAGAAGTGGAATGTTTACCGCGACGACAGTCGTGTCTTGTTTGAGCAGGATGGATGGCAGTTTCGCGCTATGTTCTGGGCCTTTTAAGATCTCAGAACTCAGTAATGGCATGGAGGACGTTCAGACCAAGGGGTCGAACTTCGTTTCTGTCAACGATCTCAACGTCCTACACAAGCAATATAGATTTAGCTCAGCTAATCTTCTACCACATACGACCATACTTACCAGAAAATACGGGATCCCGTCCGCTCTCCCATAGTCAAGCTGGTAAGGGGCGGATTAGTAGTTGGGTCGGTGACGACCAGCGAATCCCCGCTGTTGTATGTTCGTTTTTTGCTGTACCGGGATCTGCTGTCGACACTTGCAAATGTCCTTTAAGGCTTAAAATATCAAATATAAAGTCTTAGTCCACGCAAAGCTAAGTAGACCAAATTATTTCGTCTCTTATCCTTCCTGGACTAATTCTTTTGACATCCTGGAGAGAGGGTATTGTAAGTGGGCCGACTGAGTGGAAGGTAGCTAGCTGTGGGACCTGCCTTCCACTACAGTTGACCTTCCTGGTGATTTCATAAAGAGCACCCCCTTTCCCAAGTACTAACCTACAACCTTCAACCATCACCATCATCGTCTTCAATCATGGGGGAACACCGCCCAGGTCCTGTCATCGTCATCAACGGATATCCGGGCGTCGGAAAATACACCATCGCAAAGAGGCTCACAGAGCTGTTTACTCATATCATGCTCGTGCATGACAAGCTGTTTACCAACCTCGCCGATGCCCTCGTACCACGTGATACCGAAGACTATTCCAAAGTCTGGGGCAATTTGGTCGAAACTTCCTTCCTGCCGATTCAATACTCCGACGAGACCTTTGACCTCGGATATATCTTCACCGAATTCTTGCCCAACGATGAAGAAGGTCGCGCTAGCATGACAGAATACATCCGCGAAGCGGCAATTCCCGATGACCGTCAGCGCGAGTTCATAACCTTCACACTCATTTGCGAAGAGCAGGAAAACGTGCGTCGACTTATCTCTCCAGAGCGACAGCAGAGTGAGAAGCTCACCGACCCCGAAGTCCTGCGCAATGATCGCACCAACGACTGTCGGCACGATTACCTTGGGGACTGCCATCATGTCATTGATGTTACGAATCTGGAGGTCGATGCAGCGGCTCTTGCCATCGCCCGACGCCTTGGACTGCAGCTAGGATAGAAAGTGTTTCTGAGCTGCATCTTCATATTCCTGAAGAGGCGAGGCGGGGCAAGCAAACAAATGACGTTTATGGTATAACTACTCGACTGTTGCTTTGTAATTACTTATTGAGGAACCTACCGGAGTGTGGAAAGCAGATGAGGACATAACAGAACTTACATCGCTGTTGCGCATGGTTCATAGCTGGAACGAATACAAAAACATTGACATCACAAGTTTGGAGGGTAAATCATCTTCGTGGTAGACTCTGCATTGGAGCGATTCGATAGAATCGCCATGTCTGTCTAAATCGCCGTGACCCTCCTCACCCCTTCATTTACCAGGCCAACCTTCCAGTCCAGAAATCTTAGATGGAGGACCAACATTCGTCTTCATTGATGAACTCCAGGTGCCACTTGTCGATGGCATCAAGCGTTTCATCTGCCCTCTTCTCGGACTGCTGTAGTTCGGATTGAGCAATGTTGAGATCGTTCTGCAATTTCTCTACAGCACTCTGGCGCTCCTCGACGGCTTTCTTCTTGTCGTCTCTCTTGGTTATCACATCTTGAAGACTGTGGATTTTGCGAAGGTTCCTGAGCATGTTGCTCATTTCGATGATGTCGTTCGATACGTCGATTCGAGTCCGCATTGCGGTCTCTACTGCTTCCATGGCTGTATATTGGAGGCGTTGCGCGTCCTGCAACGCTTTGTTGACAGACTTGAGAGATTCCACAGCAGAGTGCAGAGAGGCTTCCTCACGATCGGCCTCAAACATTATTTGATCAAGTTTCTGCTCGATAGCCTTGCACCGTGAGCGCAAAAGATCAGGGTCCTTTGCTGCGAATTCTTCATACAGCTCGATCTTGCGGCGCTTGATAGCTCGAGGGGATGGTAGTTCGGGGTAGGGCGACGGCGAGATAAATAGGCCTGAATCGATAGATGAGGATGATTCGTGGCATGGCGACGATTCAGCTTCTCGCTTCGAAGATGACGACACGCTGGGTGCTGACGGAAGAGGCATGTTCTCGCAAAAGATATCTCTCAAGGACTGTAAACGGCATAAGTGCGTCAGTACGGGTGTAATTAAGCCAGCTTCGTCTTGGATCTCGTGATGAACTTGGCATACCAGTGATGAGGAGAGATGCTACTGAATGTCAGATGAGAGAAGGAAGAGGGATGAAGATGTCAGAAGGCCATGCGAATGATCCAGGTGGATGATTGAAGAAGGATGTGTAGAGGTGGAGAGATGGAAGTGCAAGATGGGAGAAAGATTGAAAGAATAAGTAGGTGGATGAGCAGGCAGCGACCGACTCTGATTCAGAGACAATCAGCTGCGCGGCGCGCTGCTACCAGGCTGCTTTCCAAATATGCGACGGACGCAACAGGATGGTTTGGAAACACTCGGGCAACATTTCACGCCCACTGCTTTAGAACATGGTCGCAGACGGTACCTGTTACTGCGCATGCCATCCTTCATGTACGTAGAACCTCCACTTCTCAAAAAAATGGGACAAGTTATTTTCTTAACGTCGGCGACTCGATTCCGGGCCTACTGGCCGTCTTGAAGGGATCACTGAAGTAGGACAATCTCGTGGGTGACGAACTAACCACGACAAAACCACGACTTATCTTACCATGCCCATACTACCTTGGAGAAGTACGGCTGCCCTCACCAAAACATCGCGTCTGTCGCAAGTACGTCGAACTATCAAAAATTCTTAGATCACCAGACTGCCTGTTTAGTATTTGGGCAAAGGCAAAGAGATAACATCTGGACTCATGCTTTACTACTCCCACCAAATCGCGTCCAGAGCGCGTGTGTTCCAAGGCAAAAAGGAAGAAAAACAAAACGCTTCTTGGTGAGGTTGGACCAATTGGACAACATGCAAAAAAGAATATCAGCTCCCCGAAACCTGGATCGAACAAGTGACCTTTCGATGACATATAACAATTACAGTCGAACGCTCTTCCAGCTGAGCTATTCGGGGAGATCTCCGGAAACGGAGGAATAGCTATTGTTGCGACGAGTGGTTCGTTTTAGCGCCTATGTAGGGCTCACCTCCACTGTAACAACCAGCACGGGTGGGCACCGTTGTAAAGCATTGATCCACAGCGCTGGCGGTTTGACGTTGATGCCATGAACCCAACGGAAAATCAAGAAATATGGTAGGTTAGAGTATACTAAGGATTTTTGCGCATTGACTCCGAAGCAAGCATAACGGGCCTGAACGCTATTCATACCTTGGCACGCCGACGCAACACAGAATCTGCACAGGTACCAACACACCTTGATTGGCCAGAACCCTCAACACAAAGTTCCAAAACATGCCAGATCATGCAAAAAGCACAGATAAAATTCCCGTACCTGAGATCCGTTGTCAAATCGGAAATCCCCTATTTTCCTAACCTTATCTAGTATAAACCGATGCCAAGTAACGGTTTCAGCACCCGGCCTGACCCCCGGTCAAGCCGAACCCCGAGGAGCGAAGCTTAGCGAGACTAAACGAAGTTGTCAAATGCAGGAACGACACCAACTGCATCGCCCGTCTCCGAAGGCTGTGCAATGAACGACCACAGACGCTTTGTTATACGAAAATGAAGCTTTGATGTCTATTTCTAGCGCCTTTCGAGAATGACTTTTCTTATAAAGTGAATGCAGATTCCCATCTTCTTGGGCTAACCAACACCTCTTCAGTCAACGCATTTACTTTATCCAGTTTTTCTTTAGTGTTTTATTTCCTTGATCAGTCTCTCATTCAGTTATTTTTGAATCTATTCGCGCAACCTTTTTCTTTCTTTTCGAACACCAACGATCACTACCATCATGAACATGTTTCCACGAGACGCAGCCACCGACGCCGCCGCTGCGGGCGCAGATGCAGGCGGTTTTAAGCTATACCACTACGAGCCTTCAATGGCAGGCGGCGCCATCTTCACTCTTCTCTTCATCGGCACCACTCTCCTCCACGTCTGGCAGCTGTATCGCGGACGCTCCTGGTTTACTATTCCACTAACTGTGGGTGGTCTATGTAAGAACTCCCGGAGAAAGACACAAATTGAGTCAATGCTAATTCGCTCTTCAGTTGAGCTGGTCGGATATGCCGCGAGATGCAAGTCCTCGAATGAAACTCCAAACTGGACCTTGGGTCCATACATCATACAGAGCATTTTCCTACTTGTCGCACCAGCTCTTTTCGCCGCTACAATCTACATGGAGCTTGGCAGAATCGTGCAGATGATCGATGGAGAAGGTCGCGTCATGATTAGCAAGAAGTGGATGACCAAGATCTTTGTTACGGGTGATATCTTATCCTTCTTTCTGCAGGGCGGAGGTTAGTAAATTCTGCATGAGTATACTCAAACTTTGGCTAACTCTGTTACAGGTGGTGGCATCCAAGCCTCTGGTACACTCGAAGCCCTTGACACCGGATCCAAAATCATCATTGGAGGTCTATTCGTGCAACTCATCTTCTTCGGCGTCTTCGTGGTCATCGCAATCGCCTTTCACCGCGCTATCGAACAGAACCCAACCGGTCGATCAACCAGCGGCCTTCCTTGGAAGAAGCACATGATTGCCCTCTACGTTGGCAGCTTCCTCATCATGGTGCGATCTATCTTCCGAGCCGTCGAGTATCTGCAAGGTTTTGATGGATTTTTACTTCGCCATGAAGCGTACCTCTACGTTTTTGACGCAACGCTCATGTTCCTGGTTATGGTGTTGTTCAACTGGATCCATCCTTCTGAAATTACGAACATTCTCGAGGAGCGCAGGACAGGCAAGGGATACAGCATGGGGGCTTTCACCGAGTGCGCTTAGTGTCAGGCAGCAAAAACTGTTTAGTAGAATTATCATCTCGTTATCTACTATTTATTGTTCAGACCAACAACTTCGATAGGCCAAGCTATCCATTCTCTCCAATAAGAGCCCAGCAAATCAGATACCACCTCCACAATATCATAACCCCATCCTTCCATGAACCAAGAATCATTATTGAACCGATGCAAAAGTGCGCCGTAGAATGCATATAATATCAGAGCAGGTGGCTGTCTTTGTCGTAAGAGAGTGAAATACGACTCCGGTGCGAAGGGCACCAAAAGAAAGGCTCCCTGCCAGGACCTGTTGAATATCTCTCCATCAGGAGACTCAGCTTGCCCCGAGAACTGAGCGCTATACATCCTACAGCGTCTCATAACGTGCAACGTATCCTCATAGGTTTGTGAATCAGGGAGATCCTTCCATACGTCTCGCGTTTGGCAGAAGTACTGGTCCTCGACATGGTCTGCTTTCTCAACATCCAAGTGATCCCAATTACCAATACTCATAAGCCCTCCCAATGGCCCCCCACATAGAGTATAGAATGACGGGCTCAGAATAGCTTGGACTCCGCGAAGCATTGGGATCCAGCCCAGACCTAGGATACGATCTTTGCGGCTTCCCCATTCTGATTCGTCCCAGAGACCTTCGCCCAGACGTCCTGAGACGCCGAATACGTAGAGGAGGTTGAGAGACGACCATGCGAATAGCTCGTTAGCTGTTTCATCATTGGCATGCCTCAATGCTTCGTTGAAGCCTTGTAGACTTTGGTTATGATATCGAGATGCTTCTGCTGCGTGGCTAAGTCTCTGCTCAGGTTCGAGGTATGCGATATGAAGTGCTGTAAGGCCGAGCATAGCCTGCATCACAAAGGGATGTTTGAATGCAATCTTTGGGAATTCGAGTTGGAAAGTGAGCGACAGCGCTGAATTCTTGTATATGTGGTGGCATGTCGAAATAGTCCAGTGGTGAAGGAGAGCCATATCTCTCACACCGTATGTCGATTCATTTGTGTGGTCTTTGAGGATAGATGAGACTGTGGTTGATGAGATGCCCGGAAGTGGCGAGACATGTTGATGTGGCGAAGACGCATGGCTTTGCTGCGCTGGTGAAGGGTCGGCGGATACAGACCTCGCTTCAGGAAAAGGGTATTCACATTCTGCACCTCGTCGCTGACAAGCGCGACATCTGGGCCTTTCTTCAGTGCACTAAACAAAAATTAGCCAGCCATCAGAAGTACTGGTGAGGCTTTGGATTACCTTGACTCGTCGTCTTCTGCAATCAGCACACCCAGTCTTAACTTTTTTATGACCCCGACGCAACTTGGCACCCAGTCTTGTCTGACCTACGTCATTGTCTGATTCGTTCATGGTGGACGAGCGATAAACGAGGAAGAAGAAAAGAAGTGCGGAGCTTTAGGTTTTGATCGTTGACGGAACGAGGTAAATAGGAGGAGCGAGGTGGGACGTGGCCTGACCGAGAACCAGATTGGTCTGCAATTTCGCCGATTGGTAGCGCTGGTCCACTGTATCGCCGCCCCTAAACTAAGAACGGTTACTGTCGGAATGGCCCGAGGTGTCGCTATACGAGGACATGAGCCGGATGGATGACTGAGCTACGACAGTAGAAACGTTGTCCAATAAAGCTCAGAGCACCAAAGTGAAGCAGCTTAACAGCTCTAATAAGACAAATCGGCAAAGATGTTTTATTTACTATGCGCTTATTGGCCGATTCCGAATCACTTGATGCAAGGTAAACTGTGAAAACTTATTGTACCGAATGACGATTGATGCAGTGAAGGTAAAGAGATCTGACTGGTATTTTATCTGAACAGCTAACAGTCTATTCGATTAAGAAACAAAAAGAAAAGGCAAAAAGTGTAAAATGGAGAGATAGTTAAAGCCAAGAACTCTGGTCATCTTGTTTACTTCCTCCGTCTATCATCGCTGTCGACTTCAGGCACTTCATACGAAGACAACTCCGTGTTCTCCATATCCGAACTCTTAACATCCTTCTGAATCGACTCAACATACCAAACAACCAGAATCACCATAACCAGCGCCATGAGAATAGCATCAAACACGTATAAGAAGATTTCGTGCGAGATAAGGTATCCATCGTTGCCCTGAAGATACTCCACAACACGGAAGATACTTCGAACGAGGATAAGAAAGCTCGATGCATAAAGAACGTATAGATATCGCTTCCAAGGGACATCGCCTCGCAATGATTCGGGGGTTGGGAATTTGAGAAGGCGGTAGTGGAATAGAACTGATGTGACGACGAAAAAGCCAAAGACAACAATTTGCACCAGGAGACCGGCGATGATGATCTTCTCGCCTATGTTATAGAGATCTAGTGTTCCGGCGGACTGGATGCCACCACCCCCAGCTTGCAAGCTGAACGCGATGACATCGCCCGTAACGAAGATACGTGTAACCCATTGAACGGGAATAATCGAAAGGTGAGACGCGCCGACGGTTCGAATCAATCGCCCGAGGATCATATAAATCGATGCGGCGAAAAGTGCGGGCGCGACGAGGATGGGGATGGCTTGGAGGACGAAGCCGCCGACGGAGAGTTTATCGAAGTGACTCCATATTCTACCAGCGTAACCAACAGTCTCGACTAAATAAATCGTTAATAAAATGCACAAGGTGATAATGTAGGAAGAAGACGTACAGAGACCACCGATTGTAAATGCAGTGAAGTAGTAAGCTCGTACTCGGAACAGTCGCCATGTATGCGCTGCTGTGAGAATGGCGAAAACGACCACACTGACGATGGCGGCTGGTAAGGACGGGTCGTAGCGGTAAAGCTTGAAGTCGAACGCTGCGGCGTCGTAATCGGCGGTGTAATCGGTGTCGGCCATGGTGATTGATGATGGAGAGGATGGGACATCACGAAAAGAAGTAGGCTGTTGGAATGTTTTATAAACATCGAGTCCTTTGAGGCCAAGGCGCATTTGATGGTGGAGTAGGTGGCTTAGAGGAGCGGCGAACGTGAACGAGGTTGAGCGAGGTTAAACGAGGTCCTTATACGAAGCTAAACGAGACTTGACGGATTGCAGATTTTTACTCCACCACTTTAAGCTTGGACGAGATGAAGCTTGTTTTGAAGTCAAAAATAGGGATGCACAGCCTAGATCAATTCTCCGATTGTAACTCAATCTACCAGAAAATACCCTGTTCCAGATTGGCCTGTTCTGGCGTTATCGCAGGAGGACAAAGCACCACGATCCCATTCTCTTCATCTTCTTGACCAGGAATAGGCCCATTAATATCTAGCTCCGCCATCAACATTCCAACCTACACATCATTAGCCTCGGCCATTCGCAGCAAAAGTTTGAACTTACCTTTCCAACGGTTCCCTGATCCACTCCAGAAGCTCTCAAGTTCTGCGCCAACCGCACAGCCAACGACGCAGCAAACATATTCGTCTTTCCAACCTCGGTCATCACACTCATCAGCGCCGTAAAATTATCCTCGCTTTGACGATTACCCGTTGTCAAGAAATCTGTTAGGAAGAATGATGCTGCGATGAATGTAGCAAATGAAACGAGAGGATTGCGAAACCTGATGGCTAGGTCATTGACCAACGCGACTGTCATCATAATCTGAAGTGCAGACTCCATAACTCTTGAGTTAATATGCGGTAGAAGTGACATATCCATCTGCGATCGAGTGGTTACCGCGCGATGAATGCAGATCAGAGCTGTATGTAATTGAAGATTGATAAGAACAGCTGCAGGGTTATCCATGTTCTCAGGACATCGCAGATCAGCAGGCAGAGTCGCAAAAGCGTTAGTCACCGCCTCATCGAGCTTTTGAAGTTGGCTCCAGTCATTGTTATCTTCGTCTTCTTCGCTAGCTCGTGAGAAGTTGAAGCATTCGTTGAAGAGGTGGACTGCGACGACTCTGCAGGCGCTGGTGGAGAGCTCGAACATGCCTTGACCGAGGGCTTGTTTGAGAGTTATTGTCGGGACTGGAGTGCTCGATAGGAAGGCGTCGATAGATGTTGGTAATCTTGTCTGGATCTGCAAGTTGTCGGTAAAGGCTTTGTTGGTCAGATGGGCAAGATACTCACACTGCGCCAGTCCATCATCGTAGGCCAGCCACCAGTACTACTCGTGATCCGATCAGTCGTAAAGATAATCCAAAACGTGTTCCTTCGTTCTTCCTCTTCTGTAAAGTCCGCAGCGACTGGTAACATAAGGCCAGCAGCATTCTTGCCATCCAGACGGTGAAGTCCGAGGATGTGTCCTAGTCGGATGGCTCTGGCTATGCTCATTGATGCTCTTGAGAACCACAAGTGTTGGGCTTCGAAGTGGCCGATGAGAACCCATGCTTGGCAGTGAGCTAATGTTATTTGTTCGCTGTCGTTCTGTTTACGATGTCAGCGGCTTGTTCATGAGTCTGCTTGAATGTTGTCTTACCTTCATCTCATCCGCCTGGATGTACTGCCTTGCCCGTACGTAGAATGCCTCAGCCATATGTCCATACATAGATGATGCACTTGCTCCAGCGGCGAGGATTGCATATTGGAGACACATGGGTGGCTGCATGTGCGTTGGTCTGTAGAGAGAAGCGATATATCTCTCACCATGTATCATGAAAGAGTCGGACTGGAGTTTGGTAAAGTATATAGTTGTGCTACACCTCGTCAGTTTCTATACTCAAAAGCACAGTTGTAAGGTCGCTCACAGCTCATCAACCAGATGTGGTGGCGGCAGTCTCTCAAAGCGACCAGTGTCAATAAGCTCCGTGCTAAACGAGAACTCAGGCGGACTACTCTGCGACTCCAACCTTGCCTCCAAGTCCCCTATGAAGTCAACACTCATATTCAACATCAGAGACCCACTGGGTTTTCTCACTGATTCGACTCTGCATATCGCGCAACTTTGGTCTCATGGCCGGATTAATCACCGGCTTTTTCCTCGCAGACGGATAATCGCATTTCTCGCCCGTCTTAGCACAGCGACTACATTGCGGAAGGACCTTGTCACACTTCAGTTTTCGAAATCTGCATAGTTGACAGGACCATGGTGACAGTGTGCCCAGGTCGGATTCCGAGCCTGAGGGCGCTTGAGGTGAGTGTGATGAGCGGGAGCCTTCGGACATGGTGGGTTGTAGGCCAGAGCCTTGGCGAACGTCGGAAAGCGATCTTTTCTGTGTAAGAACTATCGATATGTTGAAATGTCAGATGATGGAACTGAATGAGGTTAGAAGATTAATATGTCAGAGAACGAGTGGTGAGTGTTCTGATAATCGCGACAGATTACTCGGGAATTGCGGGGCTTTCGAGATGTCAGCATACCTTCCTATTCGGGGTTACTCTCGGAGGATTCCCTACGGTATGGATGAGACATGTTCGCGGGATAAGCACAGATAAAACGAATTACGGTTAATTTCGTGCCTAGATAGGGTGTCGTTTCTAGCACAAGCTTCTTCCCCAGATGCGACGCTAATTTGTCTAACTTGAACAACTATTTGCCTCGCTGAAGACGAGTACCAAAACTCGACACTGAGATAAGCCAACGCAACGCACAGCAAGAGTAGTGTCTGAGATGATCAATTAGAGATCGTTTGACCAGCTGGGAGGTCGGATAAGAGTTAATCCAGCACCTTCTAGGCCGCATACGGTAAGCGTGTTGTTAATGATCGCGAACAATCATGCGAGGAGAGCTGATGGGCAGTGGAAGAAGGGACGCCTGGGAGGGGGTTAAATTTGCAGTGCACTCGTGGAACAAGGTGCCGAGATTACCGAGTTGATGTGGCACAATGACAAAAAATACCGGACCGACATCATGGGAGGGTCAGCAAACGAATTGTCTATCTTTCAGATGATAGGTACTAATAACAATAAATGAAGTTGGACAAATACTTCATCCATTGATAAAAAGTTAATCCAAAATATGGGTTGTCAATCTTTCTGACGCTCTATATCGCATATCTATCCCTGTAGAGATATTGGCTGGCGGATGGTCTTCAACCAATGTTGGTTATAGGGTACGTGAGCGAGAATCCCTCACGCGTCGCGTCGCGTCACATTCTTGAATCAAATCTCAGACACGTAGAAGATATTTATTTACGAAGCAATGGACCTCAACCCTTTAGCCCAAATCCTACTCCAATTCCTATATACAGTTCTTCCCCTTCTTAGATAGCCTGGAGACCAGCGACAACACCAGCCCAAGTCTCACGAACGGTTGGCTGAATCTGGCTAGCGGGCAAGCTGAAGCCGTAGGTGCCCTTGTCGCGAAGCTCAATGGTGTAAGCGTACTTGGCCTTGGCAACACCCTGGACGTAGTCGATGCTGTCACCAGTGGTAGCGTACAGAGCACGACAAGAGTTACCGGCGGTGTAAGAAAGACCAGACTGGCCACGAATACCAGTGTTGATCTTGGCGGCAACAGATGAAAGAGCAGCCTCCTCAGGAGCGACGACCTTGCAGTCGTAGCCGTAAGCTGTAGAATTGTCAGTATCAAGAATACAATACGTCGATGTGGGGGACTTACGCCAGAGGATGTACTGTCCGTAAGAGTGGAAGTCAACGTAGAAAGAGATACCACGGCCAGCAGCAAGAGAGTCGATCTGGCTGACAATGGCCTTGTTCTCAGGGCTGTCACCAGCGGCACGGCCCTTGAAGGTCTCGTCACAGGGGTTGGTGGAGGCACCGCCAGTAAGTTCCCACTTGTAGGGCCAGTTGCGGTTAACGTCGCGGCCGACACAAGAGTTTCCGGAGACGGTTTGACGGTTTTTGCGCCAGAGACGGTTGGTGGTCTGGGTGTAGACGAAGCCTGAAGTCATTAGTTAGACTGTTTTGGATGAAAGTTGGGTTTGAAACTGACCATCGGGGTTGACAATAGGAGTGATGTAGAAGTCGTACTTGTCGACGAGGGCCTTGACGGCAGAGTCGGAGGCGTACTTGGTCAAGAGCTGGTAGGCCATGTACTCCACAGTCTATAATCATTAGTCATCCGACCAACGAAGAGTGAAGTCTCTCATCTTACCATAGTGGCGATCCACTCACGAGCGTGGACAGTACCGTGGAAGACGACAGCAGGCTTGGATCCCTTGCCTCCACTTCCCCAGATGTGGATACCAGTTAGAGCACGACCCTGGAAAGAGTTGCCAAGAGTGAAGACCTCAGATCGGCTGGGGTAGCTGGTCTGGAGGTCGGTGAGGAACTGAATGTGATCAGCGTAGGGGTGGTAAGCGGTGAACCAAGACTCGCTGGGCACTGCAAACTGTTAGTCTCATCCAAAAAATCTAATGAGTTTACTTACCAGCGTAGACAGTGGAGGTCTTCTCCTCAGCAAGGACAGCACCAACATCCTCAACCAAAACAGTCGCGTCAGAAGCAATCTTGGTGACCTTGTCAACGTTCTCGGGAGAAACAACAATGTCAAGCTCCTCACCAGCACCGGGGTTCAGGATAGTAGCAGCAAGCTTGTTGATGGCAGCGAGATCCTCGTCAGAGCCCTTGGGGAGGGTGACACGCAGGCTCTTGAAGCCATTGTAGTCAACCTTCTTGGAGCTAGGAACAGCCGAGGCCAGGGCCAGAGGAACAAGGGCGAGAATGAGGGACTTCATCTTGACAACAGCGCACAAGTGGTTGAGAGAAGGTTAGTAGAAGTGCGGGGTTGGAGTGTTGTGAATAGTGGCGTATACCTTATTTTTATAGTTAATCTCTACCCGCCGATATGACGATCGTCCAGATCATAAGACACGCTATCGAGAACTTCTGTCAATGATGCCATCTTGGCCTCGGTCGAAAAAGGTAGGTGAATTAATGTGATACCACCAAGGACGGAAGCTCCCATATCTCCGCAAGGTACCTTTCCCAAAGGGGCAGCTGAAACCCCTGTGCCATGGTTGCATTATCTTCGGCAGACCAAAGGTTCCCCCCCTCTAAGCGCCCATGTCCAACGAATAAAAACACAGAGTCGCACGGCTGTTGAGTCCGCGAAAGGAAAGTGTCTTCGGCAAATGCTATATGCTTAATGGACTATGGGGGGCCAGGATCAATTGAGATAACACCTCCGCTTCGGTTATCGTGCTTTGAGGGTCCTGATTCGCGGCATATTGTGTACCTTGATGACTAGGTCTTGCGATTGGTGTTGTGTTTTCTTGATGCGGATGGTGACGAGATGAGAAGGAGGATATCTGATAAGCTGAATACTTGGTTCGATTTCGTCATCTATCAAGAGATTGAGTCAGCAATATTGGGTCTTTTGTTTGAATCTCGAACATTGAAGCTGCCGTTCTTGGCATTCTCGGCGATTAAGGCCGTTGATAACGCGTTCCAGACTCTGTCGTGCAGATGCGTCCTGTGAGACTCTGTGCTTCTAGAACACGTTTTGTTTATGTTTAACCAAATCGAGAACACCTTGCATGTGCTTTTCAGAACAACCCCGCGTTCGAGAGACAACTTCACTATCTTCAAGAAAACGATAATATGCTTTGGTAACAGATATTAATATTGGTGATATTATGGTAATCTCATCGCTAGTCTATAGATGCCTCTAAAAATGCAAGGTTTGGGCGACAAAAACTTTTAATCCAGGCTTGTTGAAAATAATCATAATGACGGGTCCGGGTTGAATTAGGACCACGATTCTAGCGTACGCAAAAGTTTAGGCGGCGTCCTTCTCAGACAGTTGCCCAGTAGGCTCTTCGACAGACAAACGACCAGACCACACGTCGATGTCCTTAGCTCGGTGGAGCTTGGTGCCGTACGCGATCTTCCAACCAATGATAGGAATGATGAAGATGGGAATGCCGATGTAGGACGCGATGAAGTCGGCAGTGCTCCAATTGCCCTTGAGGAAGACAGGGAAACCACAGACCAGCGTGATGATGACTGAGCCGATGCCGCCGAACCAGGCGGTGTATGGTTGCCATGGTGCCTTCCAGGGAAGGGTATCGCGGCTGATCCCTTGGACCTTGAGAGCGCGGTGGAAACGGATGTAGCAGAAGCAGAGAGTCGCCCATGCGATGAGACCTGCTACGGTGCTAAGGTTGAGGAGCCAGTCGAATGCCTGAGAAGCACCACCAGATCCGAGACTGAGATAGGCCAAGGGTCCGAAAAGCCAAGCAGTGATGACAGCGACGTAGGGAACACCCTTCTTGGTCGTACGGGCGAAGAACTGGGGAAGTTGTTTGTCGGTCGTCATGGCGAGAATGATACGCGATCCAACCCAGCAGTAAGAGTTACCGGCAGACCAGGCGGATACCAGGATACAGGCGTTGACGATGGAGGGTAGAACCTTGATACCGGCGGCCTGGATAGCGATAACCCAAGGAGAGCTCTTAGCGTTACCAGAGCCAGACACGAGGCCTTCGTTTCGGGGGTCGACGATCATGCCAATCAGGAAGGCACCGAGGATGTAAAAGAAACCGATACGGTAGGTAACGCGGTTTGCAGCCTTGGGGATCTCTTTGTGAGGGTTCATAGCTTCAGCAGCGGTGATGACGACAGTCTCAACACCGATGAACGAGAACGAAGCGTTGACGAACGCTGAGAGGAAACCGAGGAAATGGCCGGACGAGCCAGTGATGCCGTTGTAGTCAACCCAAGCACCGGGGTCGTTCCAGTACTTGAAGCCGATAGCGTCGCCCTTGGGACCTCCACCAGCGGTAATGACGATAGCGACAATGACGAGTCCGACAAAGCAGAGAACCTTGATGGCACCGGTTGCGACTTCAGCTTCACCGAAGAAACGGACGTCCATCAAATTGATCCACAGGATGAGAACGAGACTGATGGTGATGACGACGGCGGGAGTGATGTCGGTCCAATAGCTGACCAAAACAGCGGATGCCGAACATTCCGCTGCGATGGAAATGGTGTAGCAGTAACCGTAGGAAATAGCGAGAGAGAACCCGACAGAAGGGTCAATGAAGCGACTCGCCCAGTGAGGAAAAGTACCAGCAGTAGGAAGCTATCAATGTCAGTATCTTGATCTCAAGATGAGGTTCCTCAAACTTACCAGTGTAGCAAGCTCAGAGATACTCTGCATAACACTCCAAAGAACAGCACCGACAACGAAATACGCCAACAACAAACCCGCAGGTCCAGAAGTAGCATACGCCGAACCAGCGCCAATGAACAATCCCGTTCCAATACCACTGCAAAGACCGATCCAGGTGATGTGGTACCCCTTCAAGCGTCGTTGCGTAGGTCCTTCGCCGCCATTGCTCAGCACGGGCTTCTCATCGTCGCTGAGATGCGCGGCGTCCAATGGAGGAGCGCTCTCGATAGCGTCGTCAGAATGTCTAGGCGCCATCTTCAATTCAAACCAATACAATAATTCAAAAGAAAGATACAGTAGCAAAGAATGTGCAAATAGTAACGTAATTGCAGACCCGCTGGTAGTGGTCTTTATAAAAGAATTTATCCCCAAGTACGGGGGGGAATTGGAGAAATTGGAGAGTCCGATTGCGCAATTCGAAGTTTTCACTGCTAGCGTACGGTGTCCCCTAGAACTAGGGGGCGATGGGGAAGATTATGGGGCGGAATGCGGGACTTTGGTTGAATCTAGTTTGGTGTGGGCAGTTTTGTTAGTGTAAGAGAAAACTCTATCTCCGCTGGTCGGGGGGTCTAGACGGATGATGGCGAATCAACAGATCATTCTGCGATATTTTAAAATTTTACGGACAAGGACCATCGCACCGATATCTACGAGGTTGGATACGGTGATGGATTGTTGTTGAGTAGGCGGTCAATATCCTGGCAGTCGACTCACCGGCTCGTGTAGGTAACCACTGAAGTTGGGGAACTGTTCGCTTCAGAGGAATCTAACCTGTTGGGTCCTTGATGGCTGCAATTCAATGGGGTCAGAACCCACATCGCACCGGTCCGTGAACTGCCAAGCATTGCACCATAACAGCAAGTTACAGGACATTTATCAGCTCTGTACTATGTAACCCAAGATCCATTGTAGGGCTGAATAGCATTCATGATACATCCTAGCGTACCTCTTGTCATTGCATATCTTTAAGCCTCTCAATTGCACGCTCCCATACAGTCTGGTTCTCAAATCAATCTTCCTCAAACCCAACATCTCAATCAACAATCTCGCTACTACCACTACTACTCCAACTCCTGATGCTTGAATTATCACTGTCATCCCCATTATCAGGATCAACAGCATTGGTCCACAAGCGAAGAAGATGGCCAATTCCGAAACCCTTGAGTGATTCTGCATCCGGTGTCCAGGAACGAGATACGTTGAGCAACTTGTTCACCTCCTGGTAGATCTCTTTCGTGACCTTTGGAGGTTTCGGAATAGTTATTATATTAGGAACTCGCACAGGCCCTCTGGGGTGTGGGGGAAATGGCGGCGGGCCGATCCCCATCTCCAGCGTCATGCCGGGACGACGAAGAGAGTTCCAGTTATGTTCTGTGACGATTGTTTTGCCATTGTATAGCTTGTAGGTACCATTCGTCACCGCAAGGTTGTAGGGACTGAATCGAGTGATGCTAGCGAGTGACTCTTTCATCCACTAAAGGCAAGCCAGTCAGTTAAATACAAGAAAAAGGGGCAGTATATAATCACTGAGTAAGTTATGCAGGAGTTGTATGTCATGGTGTATTTCGTGTCGCTAGGATCAACGACGTAAATCGGTTTGACCTTGTCCCCAACCCTGAAGAAGCATGTCAACGACAACTCTGGGGTGAAAGGAATCAAAGAACCATTCCTCTCGGGCGCGGTTATCTTTGTAACTCCCATGGCTACCAGCGTCATCTCGTTGATACTCTGCCGCTTCATTGAGAGGATGGCCGTGTCAAGCTCGAGGCGATTAGCAGCGTCTAGTGATGCCATCTGGCCAACTGAGTCAGGCTGTTTCTTGAAGAGACCGCGGGATGTGAGCTTGCGTAGACTGGACAGGATGACATCGTCTTCGAAGTCAAGCTTGGTCAGCACTCTTTCGCCATGGCCCATGTTGATGATGTAAGCTTCGATGTCTTCACCTTCCCAGTCCTCGCAACGTTCGCTACGTCTGAATACTGCTGAGAAGAAACGACGGATACACTCGCCGTATGAAGGATCAGGATATCTAGAAGACACACTTGTACATGTAGAGTAGCTATCATCCCCTTCAGCAACGGGGTTTGCGACCATGTTGGGAGTCGCTTCGGCTACTGGGGTTGGAGCCACCGCAGTGACAGAGCTATAAGGAACAGTTAGCTCAAGTCGAACTGGGTATGCCGAGATAGAAGACGTTACCTCGCGCTGCTTTTCACCTCTTCAGGAGGACTCTCGACCGGGGGAGATGGCTCGGTAGCCTTGAGCCAGCCTTCCCGCTTCGTCGTAAGATGTTTGTGATACGAAAGACGACGTGAAGCAACATAATTCGCAGAAAGGCGCATGGAACTTTCCTTTTCATAGTCACCTGGCGAGCGTTTGGAACTCCTATTCAATTCTTAGTTTAGTCAAACGGAAAGGTAGACAAACACACTTCAACTGGAATTCGGCAATTTCTCCTAGAAGGAGACGTAGAACAAGCTCGAATTTCACATGTTTCAACTCTTGTTCACAGTGACTGAGACGAGGCCCCAGCCATTCACGGGAGTTGTAGGACAGAGTGGGCTTGTTCTTGAGACAAGAGAACAGGTGGTCGACCTTCTCCTCCGTCATCTGACCAATGCCGTGATCCTCCTCTGAGTACTTTGCCTTCTTTGTCACAAGGACGAGGATGCCTTCATAGACGACCCTGCACGTGGCAGCAAGCGCATTAATGTCGTTGATGCATCCCGATTTGAAGAGCGTAGTGTCCTGTTGAGAGAGGCTTTGGAGAGTGGAAGATGTAGAGTTAACGAGCGCGACGAGCTTTGGAAGGTCCAAATTGGCAGTGGATCTGGCTGCTTCGTTCATCAAGTCAAGGGCTGTTGCCAGCCTTGCGCCAAGCTGGGCAGTGCCCGCAATATCCAAGGACGCCATCTCTTGCACCATCTCGGAGGATGATGATCAGCGGGAAATAAGATTAAGCTTAAATCAGGAAGAAGAGTTGTTCTTATGCTGACACTTGGTTCGCAATAAGGCGTGCTGACTGCTTTTGAAGTCCCACCATTACCCCTCAATGACTGCAAGTTCAACCAGTAAGGAGGTTTTACTCGGACTTCTGCCTGGTGTGTCGCAGACAATACTTGTTTATCAGGTCGTGCATGAAGCTATTGAGTAGCCATTGGCCAGTGGGACTAGGTGTGCCGGACCGGACCAATTGTCGTGACGGTTGGGGCGAAATATTGTCTCAGCGGTTGGTGTCACCTAGACTGAAAAGGTGACCTTGAAGGCCTCATTGCATGTATCAGAGGTTTTGGCCCCCAAAACCATACGAGACGAAACAAGTTCATCACTTTATATTGATTTAGACTAGGACTCAGGTTACTTTATTATGGTAGTCTATGGACTCTTCCGTTACCCACATGTACGCTCATGCGACGTGGCGTTGTGAAGGGGCGTCAAGCTGAGTCCGGTGCCGCGGGCTAACCGAAGAGCCCTAGGTTATAAAGAAATCTAAGAATTATTTACCTTAAAATCTATTTGTTTCTAATATATCGTACTCTTTTAGTTTTTATACTCTAAAGTCTACCTTAAAACATTATACAATCTTTAAGCACTACTCTTACGTTATTCTTAGCAAAGATTTTAAGCATAATAATAGGTAAAGCTACTAAAAGGGCAAGGATGCTTCTATTAACATGTTCCAAGCCCTCATTGGCAAGGCTTTCTCTATAGTAAGCATGAGGCTTCTTAGCGCTTGTGCATGTTTACGAAAATCCCCCAATAGCAGCTCAACCAAACAAGTCTCTCTAATTTTGGTCAATCTCCCCCCGGAGTGGCTTTCTGTCAGCCCTGATATGCAGGGAGATAAATGCCACCAACTAACCAATAAACGCCAATCATTATCGCTCCTTACACTTCTGGGTGGTCATGGTCTGCTACCAACGGATTGCTAAGCCACCACCTTACAGTGACCTGGCGGAAATGAGTACGGATCGACGAGTACTCAGCCTGGTTTTTGAACATTTGCACACTGTTATAACAGGGCAGAGTACCTTTGACTCAGACCAATCGTACGATACTGGCTTAGTTCGCTCAGAGTCAAACGTTAGCCTTGGCACGTGCATTGACATCCCGCGGTGTAAGAAAAGTTGGTCGCTCCTCCCATTGGATTCGTTTGAAGACCATCCAACCTTCCTGACATCCCCTAGACATCCTCCAAGGCAGAAATTTGTTTCATCAAGCCTCCTTGCCCTATATACGCCTATACCTGAGCGACTCCATTACAGTGTCGATTGAAGGCGTAGCTGCATATGGTTTTCGCACACACTCCAGACTAACTACTGGTACCCACGCGCCACGCTGACATGCTCAAAGAAACCGGGCGGGCTTGCGTGGTGTCCACCATCCTAGCCTAATTATGAGTCCGAAATAAGACATCAAGTTGGGTTGAGGACGGACATATCTACAGAATTTAACAATTCAATTCAAAAGGGCGGATCGTCAGAAGCCGCATCTCGAAACTGGGCTCCTTGGTTGAGCAGGCAGTTTTTTATGTTTGCTGTCTGTTTGTTTCGGTTTACGGGCTTGTGTAGCACATCCCCACGTGAGATGGTACTGCCATCGATATTGATCCTGTCACAACTACAAATGAGCCTCTTTAAGTAACCCTTCTATCTAATTGCACTGCTGGTTCTTTATCATTAACGACTCTTCCTGGAAAATATATATCCTGATATTTTGACCGCTACAGCGTTAGTTGCTGATCTAAGGTGCTTTCCTCACATTCCCGATTTCCAACCCCGAAAAATGTCGGACCAGCGTCCCTCCTTATCCCTCATCTTATGACACCTCCTATTGCTCCCCGATGCACTTATATCGTTATAGTCGCATTAACATAATTCTGTTGCATAAATGCCATCGATGTATATGCGATAGACACCATCATTGGTCTTATTCACACAATGCGCTTAGTAATAAACCTACGCCCGCTACAAGAAACCCTACCCCTAGATAAGCTGGTTTCAGACCTCTTGTATACGCTAAAGCTACCAGGACACTTCCAACTACCAAGCATATGAGGCATAGTATATTCTGCGTAGTCCGTCGTGCCAGCTTCTTCAAACATTTACCAACATCCTTCTTTAGGTATTTAGCTGTAGAACGCAAGCTCGAGACGATGACTTTGGTGAATCCCGCAACGGCTTTCCCTGCCAGTGCCGGGTGTCGTATGAATGGGTTATCGTGTTCAGACCACGGAGTTCGCTCGTTAAGTCCAGTGCCCTGAATTGAGCCTTCAGGATTTCCTCTGGCGTTGATTGTAGGTGTGTGATCCGCCATATTGCCTCTTCAGTTTGTATAAATTTTGCCTGGGGTGTATGGTTCTCAGGATCCCTGTTTAGGTATTCAAGGTTATGTCTTAATAGGACGTTTAGCGGCGGGAGGTAGAGATACTCGTAGATAATGAATACTCACATGGAATCATGTGGGCTGTGTAGCTTTGCCAAATCGTAATTCAATATTATCGGGTACCTATGATGGTGTGATCTAAGTTGAGGGTGCTTGTTTTTAAACCCAACAGGGCTTTTGTCGAATTACAATCAACTGGTGGTCTGGCAAGGTAAGGCAACCGGAGACTGACAGAGGCATTGGCAAAATTGTACAGCCACCACTGGCGAAATAAGTATTGGACTGAATATGCATCAGTGTGGAGTCTGCACGGTACACAGGCGCCTACAGGTGTGTGCTGAGGGGCTTCTTGTCCCTTGACAAGTAACAAGCTGCGCCTGTTTGCCCCAACTGAAACTGGTGGCTCATGCAAGGGTCGTAACACATATGACGTGTACACTAGGCGCCCGGCGTGGTTAAGCCCCATAAACAGGAAGCAGCTCTGTGCTGAACAGACCTTCGTCCCTCCGCCTTCTGTGCATCTTGGCCCTTACATCGACTCCAGCCAGGAGCCTCCACTCACCATGGCAGAAATTGTTGGCCTTATTGCCAGCATTATGGGCATAATTAAATTCTCGGCCGATTGCCTCACGATCATCGAGTCTATTCGCGATAACCAGCATGGAAGGACTGATCAGGTTCAAGAATTGGAAGCTAATTTGGGCGAGTACGTCACTTTCAACGAGCAATTACAGAAGCTTAAAGAAAAGATTGAGAGGACACGAAAGCTTTCGGATATTGAACAAAGCATCATTTCTACTGGCCGCGACCTAGAATCCACTGTCCAGGATATAAAGGATCTCATTAAAAAGCTTTCAATACGACCAAACGCACAATTCAAGTTCTTGGAAGTAGGACGGTCTGTGGCAAACCATTTGGTGTTCCGCAACGACATCAAGGATCTCTACAAGCGTCTAGAAACTCATAACCAAAAGACCAGAGAAAAGCTGAAACTATTGCTTGCAGGGTAAGCCAGCCTCTTTGCTCCGTCCACTTCCATCCTCTTTCAACCTTTGTCAAAGCCATTAGTTCCTACCCATAGAGCCTAGCTTCCACTGTTTCTTAACCCTACCAGCCCCGGCTTGCGTCATCAGAATCTGTTGCTAAACACCTCGTCTCTTAGTGATCGGCACACTGAGCTATGGACAGCGCTGCAGAATATCCGTCAGCAGCATATGGACCTCGAGATCCGGGAAACACTGAGATTTGAGGACATTCGACGGAAGCTTGATGTACTAGTTGACCAAAAAAGCAGCGACTTACATAACTTCCAAAAACAAGCAGGAGCCCTCCACACTGCGACCCAAGAGCTTGAGAGAGAGGAACAAAAGGGCTCACGACAGATTGAGCTTTTGAAAAGCCTGTACTTCCAAGAGCTTCGACAACGATGGGATAATATCGACGATGCCGCAGGAAACACCTTGAGTTGGTTGTATGATCCGAGTAGGACAAGATTCACCACTTGGCTCGAATCCGAAAGTTCAGATATCTACTATATCACAGGCTGGGTAAGTTTTCTAGGGCAGGATTACTCCAGAACTATTTGTAGGTCCTAACCCCTTTTTCCTCTAGGCCGGCAGTGGAAAGTCAACTTTAATGAAACATGCTTTTGACAATTCAAGAGACCGGTTGCGCAAGTGGGCAGGGCCTAGGACATTACTTTGTGCCAACTTCTTCTTTTGGAACCAAGGTTTCGCGATACAAAAGTCCCTAGAAGGACTTCTTCGATCTCTCTTGTACCAAGTCCTTCGACAAGCGCCGAGGCTCATACCGTCTGTTTCAATGACCCAGCCTGACTATGAGAGCTGGGAGAAAAGGGCATTGATGGACACGTTCCAACACGTTCTGAGCGAATCGGAATCCTCAACAAGATTCTGCTTTTTCATCGACGGACTCGATGAATTCGAGGGAGATGAAGAGCTAGTCGCTCGATTAATTACTACTATTTCTGAGTCACCCCATGTCAAAGTCTGCGTTTCCAGTCGACCTCGCCCTCGCTTCGACGAACTATCACCTCCATTGTCAACCACTAAAATGCAAGATCTTACAAGAGACAGCATGCGGCGATATGTGGGCGAAGAACTGCAAACCCATCTGCACTTACAAAATCCCGAGGCCAATGCCAATTTTCACAACAGATTATGCGACGAAATTGCCGACCGAGCGAACGGAGTTTGGCTTTGGGTTCGTCTAGTTTTAAGAGACCTTATGCTTGCCCTCAAGAGGAAGGAGAACCAACGCAAACTCCAAAGCATTCTCAACGATTTGCCAAAGGACTTGAATGAATATTTTGAACGGATTATTCTTAGAGTGAACCCCCTTTATCAAATGGAGATGGCTAGAACGCTTCTGTTGACGGTTTTCGAGGTTCAGCCTTTACCACTTTATGCGTTTTATCTTCTAGATGAGGAGATCGGGGATGAAGATTATGCAATAAAGGCCGCCATTGCTGAGATCCCACCCCAAAAGGTAGCTAAGGTTGATGAGGAATGGCAAGTCAAGATTCATGAGCGAGGCAGAGACCTTCTGGTTGTCAATCAATGTCAGCACCCTATCTTCCTAGATCGACCAGTCGACTTTCTTCACCGAACCGTTCGAGATTTCCTCAAAGATCAGTATTATCAGAAGCTGCAGGAAATGTCGCGGAATGCGAAGTATCCGAGATTCATACCACCTATCTCTCTCTGTCGCATTATGCTCTTCTTCTTGAAGAAGCAACCCCTCTTGAAGGAGTCTGATAATTTCAAAGATGGATGTAATCGTATGATTGGGTTAGTAGACGAGCTTCTCTACTACGCAAGGGAATCAGAGAACCATGAGGACTGTCAGGAAACAGAAAATCTCCAGGTTGCTTGCATTTTGGACGAAGCTGACGCTGTGAACACGAAGATCTTCATGGGGGCAGACCAGGATTCTGGGAAGCATTGGACGAACATAAGGGATCCTCCAGCAAATCAAGGGTTAGACCTGTACAAAGAGGGTGGCAATAATTGTTGGATCGCTCTCGCCATTCAGGCAGGTCTCGTCAAGTACGTACGAAGCTTGTTAATGAAACAAGCGAGAGAATCGCGGAAGAAGGGGCAACAACAGAAGAAAGCAGGGCGACCACTGCTCGACTATGCTTTACGCCCGCGTCGACTGATGCCATCCGGGCTTCCGTATCACTCGAAGAGAGAGGAGCCCATTATAGATCGGGAGATGGTTAAATTACTCCTGAACTCCGGCGAAACCCCTAATCGGAAGGTCTACTCTCACAACGGCCGAACCGTTTGGGCATTATTCTTAATCTGCTGCTATGAATCGGTCGACATGCTCAATAGTGGGGAGTTTCCAAATGCAAGAGCAACGAAGCATGAATGGCTTGTGGTCAGTCAGCTACTAATCTCCAAAGGTGCTAGGGAAGATTGCTTTAATCCAGCTGATAAAAAGCAACTGGGGGGTATTCATGAAGTCTTAACAAAGATCTTTGGTAAAAATGAGGCTTTAAGTCTTCAGCAACTGATAAAGGATAATAAAAGGGAAAAACACCGAGATTGTTTAGTTTTATAAGAAGTATTTATATTATAGAAAGCATGCTTGAGTAGTAAGCTCTTTAAAGTATATTTCCTTTACAGACCATCTGGGTGAGGGTCGGAGTGTGTATGCGATTGCGTAGATAGATTTTAGACAAAGGCTGTATCACGAAGGAAACGAACAGAGCTGGAGCTCTGGATAGAACAGACTACCGACACTGGATATAGAGTACATAGTGCGCCATTGGATGACCGCAACTTACACTCATCTTAACTAAGAACTACCGAAACAAAGTGCATGTGACATGAACCGTGAATTGAGAAGTTAGCTGGAGTCTTCCATAAAAGATGTCCGATCTGCAGATCAGTAATTTATCCAAAGCTTTCAGCGATCATCGTCAAATGTTTGCGGGGTAACGCGGGGTCTACTTCTGATTCAATAACCCACCAATAAGACAAAATATCTTGCCCTGTAACTTCGTATATAGCAGGTCGGTCATAAGAACATGGAGGTCTGTTCGCGTGGACTTTCCCCGCACATCTTGTTGTTCTGATCCGGTGAACACCGGACCGATACGGGCCGAAACACCATTCTTATGGTTATCGACTTGACGATCCCGGTTAATACAGATGGTCTATGTAACGTCACCGGTATTGTGAACTTGGCATACAGGAACAGACATGCGCGCGAATCCTGTTCTGCTGATCGCTATTGCTAACTACCGTATAGTGATACCGTGGTATGGAACCATGCTATGATCAATGCAACTGAATCGCAACGGCTACGTCACGAGAGGGTTTATGATGGTACCAGAGAGGTACCAACAAACGTGCATATACTGGTATTTAAATATCCGACGGTCCACCAGTTAGCTTGACTTCCTAGTCGCTACCGAATACATCGACCTACCATTGCCGTTGCGGAATAGTCATCATGACCTTGTCCAACAAGGCCACTGCCCTCGTGGCCCTCGCCTGCGCTCTCTTCCCTGCCGACACAACAGCCCAAGCCAAAGGCCCCTACGAAGCAACATGGGAATCAACCGACAAACACCACGCCGCCCCAGAATGGTACCGCGATGCCAAATTCGGCGTCTACTGGCACTGGGGAGCCTTCACCACAGCACAATACGCCAGTGAATGGTATCCACGCAACATGTACGAGCCTGACTCAGACCAGAAGAAGCACCATACAGAAACTTACGGACCCCCTGAAGAATGGGGTTACGAGAACTTTATCAAGGGTGCCAAGGATAAGAAGGGCAATTTTGTGCAATTCAAGCCTGTTCTCAAGTCTAAGGGTGGCGATTTTGATCCTGAGGCTATTATGAAGGTTGTTAAGGCTTCGGGTGCGAGATTTGCTGGACCTGTTGCTGAGCACCATGACGGATACTCTATGTGGGATAGCAAGGTCAATGAGTGGAACTCTGTCAAGTATGGTCCTAAGCTCGACTTGGTCAAGCTTTGGGCGGATCTTGTAAGGAAGAATGATATGAAGCTTGTTGTTGCGATGCATCAGGCGTACAACTACAATGGCTTCTTCCAATGGGCGCCAAGGACAAACGACACAAGCCTGCAGAAGCTCCTTGGTCAACTACCTCGCGACGAGGAGGACCAGCTCTGGTTTGACAAGCACCGAGAGATGCTCGACCATGTCAAGCCGGATATTATCTGGAACGACTTCTCGCTTGACAGCCCTGGGGAATGCGGCAGTGCTGAGGGCCCTTGTGCGGTGGATGAGCAGAAACGCCTTGAGTTCCTCGCCTACTACTTCAATCGAGGCGAGGAATGGGGCAAGGAAGTCGTCACCACCTACAAGCACCACGACCACGGCTTCCGCAACACCTCAGCCGTAGATGACTGGGAGCGTGGTGGTCCAGCCAACCTCGTTCGACCATACTGGCAGACCGATGATGCTATCAGCGCTTCAAGTTGGAGTTACACCGTCGGTATCAAATACTACAGCTCCAAAGCCATGGTGCACTCTTTGATCGATCGTGTCAGCAAGAACGGTAACATGCTGCTGAACATCTCACCCAAGGCCAATGGCGTTTTGCCTGAGGAGCAAATTGACGTTTTGGAAGACATTGGTGCCTTCTTGAGTCGATATGGTGAGGCTATCTATGATACTAGAGCTTGGGACCTCTATGGTGAGGGACCGAATCAGGTTGAAGGTGGTGCTTTCACGGCGCCTCTCCAGGGAAACAGCAGCGATATTCGCTTCACTCGTAACCAAGATGATGATATTCTCTACGTTACCGTTCTTGGTTGGCCCGAAGATAAGCTTGTGTCTATCCAAGCCTTTGGCTCAGATACCCTGGTTGACCTCAAGTCTCTCAAGTCCATCGAGCTACTGGGCAACAAGGCCGGCGATTACGTCGAAATTTCCGACTGGGACCAAGGCAAGGACGCTTTGGAGGTCACTCTCTCATCTCAACCAGCCGAGTCACTAGCCTACGTCCTCAAGATGACCTTTAACGGTGGAATTCCTGTGCCTCTACCCAAGGGCGGTGCAGCTGTCTTTTCTGGTGCTGATGCTACTGGTACTGGTGTTTCTCTCGAGGCGGGTACTTTCGATACAGTGTTCTTGTCTGAGGCTGGACTTGAGCCTCAGAAGATTGGTTCTATTCTTGTGGCGGAAGGTACAAAGGCTACTATCTTTACAGGCTTCAGATTTACTGGAGAGAGCAAGGAGCTTAAGGCTGGTGAGCACAAGCTTGAGGCGGGATCTGTTGGCTCCATTGTCGTCGGCAAGGCTTGAGTTAGGTACATAGCTTAACAGATCTTTCTCTGTAATTGAAGTTCAGGTTCATTACACACGTTGCAGCCTTTGAGGCGTCAGTGTAGATGCTGGATGACAGAAGGGGCCAATAACTCAATCGCCGTTTCTGCCATCCTGCCTGCTGTGCTGTGTATACTGCGAAGCAAAAATAAGATCAATTGCTTCTAGAGGCAAAAGAAAATACCAATCGACACAGGCCTGATTCGAACAGACGCCTCCGAAGAGAATAGATTTCTAGTCTATCGCATTAGACCACTCTGCCACTGTGCCTAAGCTGATTGGATGGATGAAGATGCCCGTATTTTTCCTCAAGAATGGGAATGCAAGTAGTTGATCAAGCTTGAAGATTGATACTCAATTTTGGAAAAGGTATTCAGGCGATTGAGTTACAACTGGAGGTAAATCTTCCGTCGGGAACCTTATTAGCAAGTAAAACTCACATCTTTTGCAAAGTGAACACGAACACTCATGGTCCGGGAACAAAGAAGTCCCCACCTCGGGTTGTTTTGCGCCGAACAGCTTCGAGAAGTCATTGGTTCAATCATTTGATCAGATGAACAAATGAATATCAACAAGGCCTCTCAAAAAGACGTGCTACGTTTTTAATACGGACGCCAAAGGCTTGAGAGTACACGCCGTCCTGTCGATCCCAATCCAAATCCTTCGCGACGTCCTTCACTACAGGTTAGCCTGCCACCGGAGCTCGGGGCATGATCACCCGACCAATACTCCGATCACCATCACACAATTACCGAGACTTGCAGAACCAATCGCAGGCTTTCGCTCCCTCCAGAATCCGGGGTATTGGCGTTCAATAAAGAGATGTCAGGATCCAGGAAGAGAAACAGTATCCTTGTTCATAGCCAAGCTTGACCTGAACACCGTCGCAATTCCCCACAAACCAAGGAACCGAATTCGCGGGGTTAGAAGCGATCCAACGATAACCCATCACGTCAAACTCGATCATATAAAAACTCTTTGTCCATCAAGTACTTCCTCATTCCTTCTCCAACCTTTCCGTACCGCTAATCACGATGCGTCTCTACAGCATCATAACAAGCCTAATGGCAACCGCATCCGCCCTCACCCTCAAGTCCACCAAACACTGGACAGTCGGCACCGACATCCAAGGCTCCGAACGTCTCAACGGCGTGAGTTATCAAGAAGACGCGCTCATCACATACGGCGACTACCAATATGTCACCTTCTACGAAACTGCCCCAGCAGGCTACCTGAACCATTTCGTCCGGTTGGGTAGACGGAAGATCGCGCCCAGTGTCGCTGACTGGGAGTATCTCACTCTTGAGGACTATACGCAAAAGACAATGGATGGTCACAATATGATTTCCATGGGTATTTCGGGAGATGGGAAGATTCATCTCAGTTTTGATCACCATGTGAGTTTCTCGTTTGGGGGAAGAGCTTAGCTGACTTTTTAAGGATGTACCCATCAATTACCGTGTTTCGAAAGAAGGCATCGCGAAAATTGTCCCCTCGGAGTGGTCTGCGGAGCTGTTTGGGCCGGTTGTTCATTCGCTGGATGGATCCGAGGGACCGTACTCGCCTTTGACGTATCCTCGTTTCGAGCCTCTTCCCAATGGCGACATGCTTCTTGAGTTCCGCATTGGACAGTAAGTCACTACTCTCCTCCTCTTAAAGCTCGCAGTATTAACTCAAGATCACAGGTCCGGATCCGGAGACAGCTACATCCACCGCTACAGCTCCTCCACAGGAAAATGGACAGCCCAAGGCATGTACATCCAAGGCGACGACAACAATGCATACATCAACGGACTAGACTACCTCGACGGAAAGCTTTACACATCCTGGACCGTTCGAGAAACGCCAAATGCCGATACCAACCACGGTGTCTACTTTGCGTACTCCAACGATGATGGCAAGACTTGGTTCAACACCAATGATACCAAACTGACCAAGCCTATCTCGACGTCTGACGATAGCACTCTGGTGTGGGATATACCGCAGGATAGTCGTATGGTCAACCAGGAAGGACAGTATATCGATACAAAAGGACGTTTCCACGTTTTGATGAGAGATGTGCTGTCTGGAAAGCACCTTTACCAGCACTATCTCCGAGACACCAGCGGTAAGTCAATCCAGCTTTCATTTCGGGTCTGACCTAACAACTCAGGTAAATGGATAAAGAATGCGATCAACCCCGCCGGTCTCAACGGTCCCGACTTATACGACCCTCGAGGAAAATTCGCTGGAGATGCGTCGGGTGAATACTTGTTCGGTCTTCTTCCGGACCCCGTGAAGCAAGCTACTGGTATTTACGTCGCCACAGCTTCCAAGGACTTCAAGGACTGGACGGCCCTTGCTGAGATCCCGAACACCTCAACTGAACCGCTTTTTGACAAGAAAAGATTACATGAGTTTGGGATCTTGAGTGTGTTTGTTAGACAAGCTGGTGGATTCCCAGATAGGAAGCTCCAGGTCTGGGACTTTGAGCTAGACCTGTAGTTCTAAAATTCGCATAAGGAAGCCAAGCTGTCCTTTCTCTAGCCAAAGATAACATGGTGTTCATATCTTAACATAATCTTAGCGCTGTCTGCTGCCTGTGATCTTATGTCAGATAGCTACCCCGCAATGAATCCACTCAAACACAGTCATACCCAACCTCATTCATATATCTAACCCATGGAGTTTCCTCTCTCGCCCTATTACCCTTGACACCAATTTTCATGTTATCTAAACTGCGATTCACCATGGATGTGATAGTCCAGAAAGCGATAAGACATACAGTGGATATGAGGAAGCCAGCGTCCTCAGTCCCATGGAAAGCCGATGAGATTTGGCAACAGCCCTTTTACGGATGGAGTAGTGACACCAAGAGTTGGCAACCATTGCGCTCGACTGGAGACCCTCCCAAGACGGGGTCGATGAAGAGGATAGCCGTGTACAGTTGGAACATCGACTTTATGCTACCTCATGGTGAATCCCGGATGAACGCGGCGCTGAAGCATTTAGAGGAGCTCACTCGCGAAGACCGATCGGGCGAAACAGCTGTTGTGGTGAATTTACAAGAATGCGTGCCGTCCGATTTGGACATTATCGGCGAGAAGGAATGGGTCCGAGAAGGCTTTCATCGAACAGACGTTGACACCTCGGTTTGGTCTTCTGGAGCATACGGTACGACCACACTGGTAGACCGTCGACTGGACATCTCATCGTGCTTTCGAGTACACTACTCGGCCACTCAAATGGAGCGCGACGCGCTGTTCATTGACGTCTCTGCATCAACTAGCGGCCCAAAACTTCGACTTTGCAACACTCACCTTGAGTCTCTGGCCCTCGAACCGCCTATGCGCCCAGCACAGATGCGCCTCATCGCGTCACACATGCACGACAAAGACCTCGCCGGCGCGATCGTCACAGGGGACTTCAATGCCATTCAACCATTCGACCGAACCCTTCACACAGACAACGACCTCAAAGACGCGTATCTAGAGCTTGGTGGCCAAGAAGGCGACGGCAAAGGTGAAGACACGGGAGGATACACGTGGGGTCAACAAGCCCTCCCGCAGCTACGCCAACAATTCGGTTGCTCGCGTATGGACAAGGTCTTTTTCTGTGGTGATGCCCTGAAACTTGTACACTTTGAAAGATTCGGTGCGGATATTGAACCCGACGAGGAGGAAGCGAGAAAGGAAATTGTTTCGATTGGATTTGAGAAGGCGTGGATCACCGACCATCTCGGAGTCAAAGCGTTGTTCGAGGTCGTTATCTGAGACACGATTCGCTAGCAAGACCCGGAATGGTGTGTTCCGACGGCACGGAAAGCGACGATCATGTTAATATATTGGTTACTGCATCATTGATTTCTTCAGCTGAATTCTAATCACAAGCTTGGATTCCTGTGGTATAGTCAATGACGATCTGTCTCTGTTCTAGCGCTAAGAACACGGCTCAATGACCCACCGTGAGTCGTGAAGAAAACCGGCTGTATTCCTGACATTTTACCTTCTAATTGCCCGAGAATAGTAGACACGGAATAATTGTTCCGTCGGACAAAGTCAATCGAAAAATATAGTGAAAAAAGGAAACCCGTTCGTGGTGGTAAATCCTGTCAGCGCTTTGATGGGTAAGGTGAGGGACTTTAGCGAGGCTAATAAGGTCAGCGCTTGACCGCTTGTAACCTCACTATTTTAGAGCATTTCCAGGAACCACTCACAATCGCTGATGTACGAGATCAACCAAAAGTCCGTAGGACCGTTTATGAATCACCGACATGGTATTGGAACACAGCGGCCGATTGACCCCACCATTTGAAGATCTGATGTACTATAAAGATAACTTGGTGTCACCTTGTGCTGACTGACATGCAACCATCCCCATCTCTCGAGATTGCCCTGACCATGATACAGTCAGCCATGGACTTGGCGTCGCGTCCAGCGATTGCCGCGCCATTAATCATTTTCTTGTCATACGTCATATACCAACTCTTCCTCAAACCATCAACCCTCCCAGATCTTCCCATCGTCGGCGCCCGCGAAGGCGACTGGTTTCCTCTCCTGCAAGCCCGGATCCGAAATTCACGCGATGTCAAAGCCGCGCTCAACTCGTCATACGTCCAGTATAAGGACCAAGCTACCATTCTTCCTTTGCTTGACGCCGGCAATGTCATCTTACTACCGAAATCTGATACCAAGTTCGCAAGCGAGCAGCCCACCGATGAGCTGAGCATGCATGAAGCTGCGCAACAAGATTTGCAGACGGACTTCACTACCATTACGCCTGCTCTGACGCATGATCCTATCCATATCGACTTGGTTCTTACCAAGCTTACCAAGGAAGTTGGAAATCTCATTCCGGATCTTGCAGAGGAGCTTGAGCATTGTATCAGCAAGTACTGGGGTACAAGCAAAGAATGGACCGAAATTCCCGTTTTCGAAAAGGCGCAGGAAATCACGAGTGGCGTTACGAACCGCGTATTCGTGGGATATCCTCTCTGTCGAAACGAGGAAATGTTGAAGCTGGGTATTGCTTTTGCGCAAGATATTCCAGTTTCAGCCATGCTCGTCAAGCTTTTCCACCGATTTCTCAAGCCGATTGTCGCACCGATCATAACTCTCCCCAACAGAATCCACAACAGCAAATTCGAAAAGATCCTCAAACCAGAGATCAAGGCTCGTCTGGCGGAATATGACGGGCGAGCAAGCACAGAAGAAAAGGGTATCAAGTCCGACCGAAATGACTTTCTGCAATGGTCTATCGAACAAGCGAAGAATATCGGCGATCCGAAGAACTGGAAGATCAACGCTTTATCGGAACGTATCTTGATCCTGAACTTTGCATCTATCCATACCACCACTTTCGCTGTTACCCACGCCCTACTCGATATCGCCGCTGCGTCACCCGAGCTTATTCCTGAACTTCGGGAAGAGATTGAGAGTGTTCTTGAACAACACGGCGGACAATGGAGTAAACGCGCAGTAGCCCAAATGGAAAAGCTCGATTCCGCTATCCGAGAAAGCCAGCGCAAGAATTCTCTCGTCACTGTCGGCGTGGGCCGTTACGTCGTCGCTGACGAAGGCGTAACATTCCCCTCAGGGGTCCACGTACCCAAAGGATACAGGATAGCCGTTCCCGGATACTCAGTTTTTCAAGATCCCGAAATCTATCCTGAACCGAAGACATACAAACCAATGCGCTTCTACAATGCTCGACAAGATGAGAAGGACGGATACGTGAAGAGCGCACGCAATGCCCTGCCGACAGCGACAAAGGACTTTTTGGCTTGGGGTTTGGGAAGGAACGCCTGTCCGGGACGGTTCTTTGCGTCCAATGAGATCAAGATGATGTTAGCTTATATGCTGCTTCATTATGATATCGAGCATTTGGATGAGAGGCCGAGGAATACTTGGATTGTGCAGAATAGGATTCCGCCTACGAAGGCGACGTTGAGAATAAAGAGGGTTTCACGGGTTTAGATAGATATTACGAGCAATCCAACACTACAGGGCAACTGTTTTCCCGCATTCATGTCTTATGATTCAGCAGGTAAACATTATAATAGTGACGCACCAACTGGAGAATGGAAAGAGGGAGTATCTATGCTGAAACCTCTTGCTGTTTTTGCATGTACTACTCAATACCAATGGACGGGAGTAAGAGGTGACGTAAGCTTGGCTGTTCCTATCTTGAGAGGAAGGAGATCGCAATCGACTGTCGCCAGTGTACCAGCTACCTCGTTGGGGAAAGCTGGGGAGATATGACTAACTACAGCCTCTTCTTCGAGCGGAAAAGAATCAAGTGGCTGCTACAATAAACCATCTAACCTAAATGTTAGGATGAATTAGGTATGATAAAATTACCAAATTGTTTCGTCTCTTATTCGTCTCTTATCCTTTTGGCGAAAACCTCTCTGGCAGCCTCATGGGCAGTTGGCGGTAGCATGGTTCCTTCCTCTCAACATCGGCCACCGCCCACCTTTCAACATACCTAATTACGCGTCGTCCACTTCTTCCTCTTCTTCCTCTCCATCACTCTTACATATCTTCAAGATGACCACCACCCCCCTTAACTATCGCTAGCAACGCCACCCCTCGGGGTATTGGCATCGAGATATTGACGAGGGCGAGGACTTCTATCGACGTTGGGCCAGACCCGGAGACAGCTGCTATCCAATCACCGCATCCGCAACGTTCCGAATTCAACCAACGTACATCTCCCAGGACAACGATAGCATGGTTCGTTTCGCTTTCGGCAATGCTTGGAAATTTCTACGATATCAGCACCCGACCCTGGGCTCTTGGTTGTGCGAATACGAATCTCAGGGCATAACCACTTGGAAAAGAACATACAACCCTTTCTTGACACCTGAGCAAGTCAGTCTGTGGGTCCAAGAGACTTTCCAACAATTCACTGCCTTCGATGAGACTCCGCATTCGTGGTTCTACGGCCAAACAGAATACGGCCCATCTGCGCCGGGTCCTGCCTACATACCAACTCTCATCCTCGTCAAGTCCACCCTCGAGTCCGAGTTGGGCTATCACACTATATTCCTTCGGTGTCCGCATGACATGATCGACAATGTCGGGATTTTCATGCTGCTCCAACAGCTCTTTACCAAAGCAGAACAAATCTACAAGACAGGCCAAGGGTTCAACTACCCTCTTCCTGACGACAACAGCTACCTCTCAAGACGACTGTCACCCTCCCTCCCTGTGATAGCGAATGTTCCAGAATCGATATCCCCGACACATCCGCTATTAGACTTACAAAGCTACTTCAACAAGCATAACGAGTCTTCCGTTGGGGCCCTTGCCCTGAATGCGGGCTTGGTGGGCGGCGACCACATCAAACGGATCGCAGTTACAGCTGATAAAGAGGTATCTGACCAGGTCTTCAATGGATTCTCCAATGGGCCCGGCATCGGCATCCGAGGTTCTCATCTGTATACAGCAGCCTTGGCAGTGGCCCTTAGCGACAACCAAATCCGGTTCGATGAACCTCGCGTCGTTCACTTCTTTCACCGCCCCATGATCAATCTTCGTTTTAGCTTTCCCCCTTCCCCCGACCGCCCAGCCTCTAATCATCCAGTCGGTCTATACTCCGTCCTTAGTACGGTTCTAAAGCTAAGACTTAGGGTTCCGGGGCTAAGGGAAAGTCTAAAGAGTTATCCAAACGACGTCATGGCGCTAGCCAACTGTGTCCAACAGTACGAAACAACAACGAAAAACGAAGTACAACAGTTGAAAGAGAAGCTGCCGGGCATAATTCCCGAAGCGATGGTCGGCCCGTGGAATTTCAAGGCTCCTTTCAATCCATCTCAGGAAGAAAATCTATTGGCCGCCCCGTGGGATCATCAGGGCCAGAACCCTTCACCCGACTTCAATGCATCCCAAGAGACAGAATCTCCGGTCGGACCCGTTTCCTTGTATGATTTTGGCAATATGGAGTCGAATTTTCCTACGAATAAGGACTTCTTCGACATTCCAACTGTATGGGGCGCGAGCCAGCCTATCAGAGCCGGGATAGATGTACATCTCTCGATTTACAAGGGCGAAATTGAACTATCGGCTGTGTACAACACTCGCTTCCGTGAGGAGGAGACCGTGGAGACCTTCTTGCAGGGGATCCATAGACACGTATTCAGAGGGCTACGGTTGGAGGAAGGCCTGGAGCTGAGGACAACCAGATAGCTTTAGACCACAATTCTAAGGTATTCTAAGGCTTAGTAGTATTAGGATAAATTGAATCAATTGTTAGCCTAAAATGTCCTGATGTGACCAAACAATTTCGTATCTTATGTTCGTCTCTTATGCTCTCGACGACCAGTTTGTGTGCACAAAAAAAAAAAAAACCAGCCATAGTTTGGAAGAAAGGGTAAGCCGCTAGAGTCGCAGAACTGCGCTTGGGGCCATTTGCTTGTCGGAGGCCTTTAAGAGCTACAATATTGCGGCGGTACCCTTCGACTTCCTTGATGATGATCTCTCTCATGGCCCTGATGTGAAGAGAACGCATCTGAATAAATAGAAAATCGCCGGCGTACCAGGAGCCGTCGGCAGTGTTCTTGTGACCAATGAGGTTGGAAGGCATCTGAGTCGTCGTCGTCGTCCGAAAGGTGCAGATAATCTTGTTAAACTCCGTCGTGCTGGGGTAATGTACTTTTCGCCGGACAACGAGGTTGGAGAACATCTGGGGATGCACCGTGGGGGTCTTCTCGATATCCTGGACACGGAGAACAATGTCATCAACCGCCTGAGATAGGGCTGGCCACCCGACATACCCAACCTTGTGCAGGCGGATGAACCATTGAAGATTGGACATGGTTGTTTAATTGTGTTTATTTGAACTGTACGACTTGATGACTGGCCTTCCAAAAACCTTGAATAGAAGATTGGAGATCCTGTGTGAGCATTGGAGTCATGGTGCTTGAAAAGTGTAATTCATGATGGAAGCCGTATCCAAAGCGTAAAAATCTTCAGAATCCTTATCTGATGGAGGATCAAGGAGTTGAAGATCGAAGAAGAAGAGATCTAGCAAGAAGGAAAGGCAAAGGAGGAAGCCCTTTGCCCGAGAATGTCGGTCGTGGCTAGGATTACGGAGTCAGCATCCGTCTTGTAGCGGCTTTCCAACCATAGCTTACACTACTCATCCCCCGTCGCAAATTCTCCATTCTTGATCTTCTCACTGAGCGCCTCGTTGGAGTCAAAGTAAGTAGTGAAGTCTGCGCGCTTTTCCAATAGCAAGTCAACCACCATTCGTCCAAACACGATCTCGCCAGGTGGGTTAAGATGAGTCCTATCACCAGGTCCCCAGTTGTAAAAGTCGGCATTTTGAGAGCCAATCGAGTTGACGTAATCCGTACTGGCTTTGTTCAGCTCGAGGTACTGGGCTCCGACCTCCGTGGCGGCGGAGATCGTCTCAGCGGCCCACTCTTTGAGGTTCTGGACGACTTGGCCGCCTGAGAAGGTTCGTCGGGTCAAGGAAGTGATGAATATCTATATGAGAGTCAGATTGGGCCGATGGAACTATGAAGCGATTGACTTACCGGTGTGCCGCCAGCGTTCTTGATGTCATTTCCAATGCTGACGAGATTTGAGTGGAATGCATCTAGCTCCATAACCTTCTGATCATTGTGGCCGAATTGGATAGTCACGACAGGTTCAAAGTCGTTTTTCGCGGCGCCGACGTCCTTGAGGAGAGTATCCCAGCGTCCGCTTGACTTCCAGGACACGGTTGTAGAGCCGCTGACGCCTCTGTTGTCGCCTTCAGCAGGGGATTTGAGGTATGAAAGAAGTCCATCACCCCAGCCGCCATCGACGGCGACAGTTGAGTCTCCGATTAGGAAGAATTTGGGTGGTTTGGCGGCTCTCGCTGCAGGGGCTGAGTGGACGAGGCCACATGCGGTAAGGAAAAGAGTTGAGATGGAGAACTTCATGTTGGTAATGGGAACAATGTCGAATGGAAGGATTGACTCGGGTGCCGTGTTGAGTAACTCTTTTTTCTAGTCATCCAGGTCACATAAATATATATGTATGTGTGTGTGTTGTGCGTGCGTGCGTATACGCGGAGCGCTTGCAAGTACTCATGAGACGTGATTGACCATGGCCAAATATGGAAGCTCGGAGGTCTTATTCTCGAATCAAGCAAGATCATCCTTGCGGGGTCGTTGCAAGGATGCCCTCGGGTCAATGATACTACGAAGCTAGCAGCGCTGCATAATGCAGACAAAACATGCATCAACCAGGGTTCTTATGCCCAAAGTTGGTCCGTCACCTCCTCAAAAAGGCTAGCTGCCCAGATGGTGTCATAATCGAAGAAAGGTCGCGAGAGTGTATTGGTCTCCTTTCCGAAAAGCGGCTGCTGGTCGCGGAGATTCATGTCATCCATCGTCCCTTCGTCGATCTGTTCGTCGAGTTCTACAACTCGTGGAAGGCCGGCGACACTCTCAGATGCCCGTCGCTTACGCGACGAGGGTAGTGTAAGAGCAGAGAGACTGTGTATCGGCCCGGAGGATAGGCGTTTCGCTCTCGCGCCTTGGAGGAGATTCGAGGGAAGATCGATATCGGTTGGGGGTCTACCAGTAATAAGGGCATAGTCAAGGGAGAGACGGAGCTTCATGTAATTTCGCGTGACGAACAGGTCATCCCAATATCCCACTGGATTATCTGACGATACTGACGCCGTCTTGGCAGCTGGCCGCGGGCGGATTGGGAGCTGTATAGGCGTTGACTGGACAATCTGCGTGACCATTCGACTGATATCCACAGCGCCTTCGAAACGCTGACTACAAAGGTGCATCGCTTGAGCATGATATCGTGTCAAGATCTGATCCTCATTGCTTCCGAGATCATTGGGAGATATCCTCTCGTCGAGAGCGCTGAGCATGAGAGGGAAGGCGATGTATGCAATGCTACGTCTTGATCAGCGGCTGTCAGTCCAAGGCGGTCGTAGTGCTTACGCTGAGATGGGAAGATGCTGTGTCATACCCTCTTGGACGATATATCTGACCAACTTCGTCGTCTCGGCTGTCGCATAATTGATGTTTTTGCCGATGCCCTTCAAGACAGCATCGTCGAGTACTGAGATCCCTTTCTGTCGCTGTTCAATCATCATCGCCTCATGGTTGCCCAAGGCAATCTGCGCAGCACTATTCGAGTTAGCCTTGGCCTCTACCAGAGGCGTTGTTACTCACTATGCGTATATGTGCACCACGCTAGAGATCAATCTCGTCGAGCGGTGTGCTTCCGTCCTGGTAAGAGAATCGCCCAGAGTTTCGTCTACCGCATTCTTCCAGCGCTCGAGGATCTCTTTCCCCGCTGTGATTCGGGTGACAGTTTCGTCGAAGTTGTCCAGAGAATACGTGAGATCGAAGGCGCTGGGCCCATAACAGACAACAAGCGGGTCTGTGAGGATCGTGGCGAGACGGCACTGCAAGTTGAGAATAATCGCTAGTTGCCGCTTGGTTCTGGCGTCGTAAACTGCCGAATGATCAATCTCATCCGCAAGATCGTCAATAGTCATGGGATCGATGTTAACATTGAAGCTGGACGGTGTGATCTGCAGCGGTTTGCGGAGGCCAAGGGTGAGTACCCTGTCTCTCCAGAAGAGCGACCACCATAGCCTTTTGTTGCCGTTTTTACGTCTCAGGCTGGCACCGGGAGCTTGGAAGTTGTGGGCTTGAGCGACGATTGCATTTTGTATACCGATGGCAAGCCAGGTACTTCCAGCGTGTGGTTCAACGGCAGAGAACTGGAAGGTCAAGAGTAAAGCAGCTTGAGATTTGGTATAAGCATCTGTCTCTACGCCGAGATCGAAGAGCAGCTTTTGAGAAAACATTAGTACGTCGCGTTTCACGGTCTGTCGGATCGAACATGCCTTTGCTCGACGATAGAAGATGTTCCTTGCCACTTTGACATTCGTATATCCAGCATTCTTCAGAACAGCCGGGGAAACAAACTGCACTTTACGTCAGTGTGTGAAGAACAGAGAAATGAATGTGTCCGTACCGAGGATGCCGCGAATAGCATCGCTTGGAAGACGAGCAGTGACATGGTCGGCTTTGCTCTGCCCTCTATATCTCGGCTCATATACATATCCCAAAAGTCCCTCTCGTTGATAAGAGGATAGTAGGGATGCAGGTACAGAAAGTATTGGTAGATGAAATCTTCTTGGACTGTTCGCGATGGTAGGTGAAAACACCGGTTATGTTCAAGAAAATCGACATCTTGTTCGGGAAGACCGTGAAGGCATTGGAGAGTAAGGAATGACTGTGTTGAATACAGCACTTCAAATTGTGTGAATGTGGGTGAAGGTCTCTCCATGTTGGGTTGAACAATAACTTGGCGGTGTTGTTTCAAGTGCCGAAGAGGAGCATGCAGTTAGCAGGTCCTTCCTTTACAGGTGGTAGAACATGGACTATGGGGGAACGGAAGCCAGTTATCCAGCCCCCGCATTTCAATGCCGGCAGCCGAGACCAGCTTCACCTCAATATTCACACTATTGAGGGCACGTGACTAATCTCCAGCTCTCAGACGAAAGGGCAGTCAGAAATAAACAGTCGATTATCCAGTCATTACTAGTACAAAATGTCCAAGCCATTTCTTCCAATGATCCAAGAGCTGTCCAGAGAACTTATTTACCCTTCAGAACAAACATTCCACCATTCCAACCATAGGTTCTCGCCAATCTTCGTCCATGTCGTCGAGCAATTTCAAAGGGAATCTTTCCCTTCGGATGCGGTTCATGGAAGTGAGTACCGCGTTCAACATCCAGCCCGGTGGGTTGGAACTGCCAAACTGAACCATAGAGCTTCTCCATCTGGAAGCCTGTTGACGCCATCGCGTGGAGAAAGTCGTTCCAAGGGACTGTTCCGGGAGAGCTTGTTACCTCAGGGTTGAAGAACAACATGCGGAAAACCTTTAGCGCTCGTGCATCGACCTCGAAAGTTGGCTGTCGATCAACCGGCTCAGGTTCTGGAGCTTCGGCAAGAGGTGCTTCTTCGATTTGTCCCTTGGCTGGTTCGCCTTTGGTCTTCGACTTGGTCTTCTTCTTTGATGCTACAGTCTCAACCTTTTGACTTGGCTGCTCAGACTCGCCGAGGAATAAATTGGATAGTGGACGATTGAGAAACCAGAGATCTTTCTCCGCACGGGGCTGTTTCTTCTCTTTGGTCTGCTCAGGCTCTACCCATTCTGGGGTTCTTCGCAGACTGCGAGGTTGGGATAGAAGCTTGTAGAGAGCCAGGTTTTCGAACTGGGTCATGTTGTTTTTGGTGATCCTGTCAATCTCGGCCCACACGGCGTCCAAGTTCGCCTCAGCTTGTCGCAAAGCATTGACCGTGTCCTTGTTTCGACGCTTGCCATACGGGTATGCGAACTTTCCGCCGGAGGGATCAGCGAGCCGACCCAACTTTTCCCAAGACCTGCCGCGATGAATCGCTGTCACCATCTCCCTCACTGCCGCCAAATCTGCTTCATGATCGTCTGTGAAATCATGTGTTCGATCGGAACCCCACATGATCTGGTTCGAGAATTGTCGGGCCCAGGGCTGATGAAGCTCCAGCTGCTTCATGCAATGCGAAAGGACGGACAAGTATCCGATCTTGCCCATAACATGGCTGGAAATGAGTTTGTCCGCTTCGGGCTCGCTCCTCAAGAGACGCTCAAGCTCATCAACCAGAAGAGATTGCCTTGCCCAGCCTTCTTCGTCCTCGTACAGCATTTCCACGAGGAAGAACAGGTTATGGTGACCTTGAACGAATATCTCGGCGGGGATGATGCTGCACGTATCTCCTCCGCAGTGGGAAGTGCCTGGGGGGTCTCGGACGTAGTGCCATCGCATCGGAGGGGAGGCTTCGAACTCGATCTTGAGCGTTACCAGTGGGTCTTTGCACGCCTTCCGTAGATAGAATCGGAAGCGATAGAGAGCAGTGCGAAATTCTTCGGGGAGCTGTTCGGTAGGCTTGAACTGGTTTTTGTATTTATTGTGAAGCGCACTAAGCTTTCGCGCCTCTCGGTGCAGTAAAGTCATGGTCTCAAGTTTCCAAAAGCTCTCAGCAGACATTTGCGTCACTAGCTTGGCCCAAAGCTTGGGCTCGTGCAGCTTGTGAGTAAGAGGGTGCGGTTTGCCGTTAGAATCGAGCATGGACTCCATGGAATGGTCTCTGTTCTCAAGCAGCTGCTCGGCGAAATAGGCTGGATCTTCGCGCATAGCCCAGATATGATCTTCCATTGCTGACATCTGGGCCTCGAGAAGGGAGGCAATACGATTGAGGTTCAGGTCTGTGGGCACTTTGTATGGCGCCTCGAGCGCCAACGCGGCCATAGAGGTGTGGCCAGACTCATCAGTGCCAGTCTTGAGAGACGGCGCTGGCTGAACGGGATAGGCGGTGCTGATCATTGTGTCTGGTGGAATCTCATGGAGAAGTTGGTGGCAGCAGTGAATCAGGAATTCCAGGATGCGCGCTTGTGCTTTGAGAATGAGGAGTCCTTCGCCGGGCCAGAACTGGATTCCCTCATAGATCCATTGTTCCTCGTCATAACCCCACTTCACGATCTTGCCATATTCCTCAGCAGTCTTAGCACCATTCAAAATCATGGTATATCCATGAAGATAAGGGGGGTTCAGCCCCTCGGTGACTTGGCCGACATGCATCGCCTCCCAGTCAGCCGCGGCGAATGAGGCTGGAGGGTTTCGACCGCGTGAGTTCAAGAGTAACAGCATCATTTTGGACTGTAACAAATCCTCCTGGTTGATCAAAGGCCACATGAACCCATCCTTGTACTTGGAGCCGTACTTGGAGCTTCTCGTATCCTGGTGTTCCAGTTCGAAAGCTTTGAAATCGGGGCGATGCGGAGCAGGCATATCGGGCCAAGCTTTGAGGAGAATCTGAAGTCGTTGCTGGCGGGTTTTCTTCATCCATCGTTTCTGAATAGTCTCCTCGTGACGTTCCAGGATCCTGTTCAGGGTATCGTAGGCCGCAAAGACTTTTCCAGAGTTCTCACTGGCTTCTTTCTTAGCCTTGTCAGGTGATGGAAACTCGGGCATATCTTTGGGCCACCAGGTTTCTATTTTGGCGTCCACCTCGTCAAAAAAAAGCGCCCCAGCTCGGTAGCACCAAAGCTCCCCTCTGCCATTGCCTCGAAACATACACTACCTCCTTTGTGTACCAATCGTATTCCTCTGGAATTGTTCTATCCTTAGGGGCATCCCTGAGTCGGTTCTTGCAACCCTTGCAATTTGGGTCTCCGCAAGCGGGTCTTCGCGTGTGCGAGCAACATGAGCAAGACATTGTTTCTTCACGAGTGTCGTACTCTGTTGTCCCAAAAAATAAAACAAAAAAAAAATTCAGATCGAGCTGAAGACCGTGGATTCACATATCGTAGCCTAGGAAACAGATGAAAGTGGATTTATCTGTTTGGCATCCAGAAAGCAGGTCACATGGGCTGAGTCGTGTACAGCCAATCAGTAGTATTGTTTGCTAACCCAAATTATACTGTTGACCCCTATTTTTGCATTAGTAATTATCCAATCTCTATCTGCACTTTTAGCTTGCTACTGTAGAAGGAAAAGAATAAGGCCCAGCTCCGCCAGATTCCACGAGTCTAGTACATTAAGATGTCCCGTGTTTTATTGTCTTTAGTAGACAGGGGGTTTGGAAGAACAAATATCCCCCTTATCAATCTTATCCAAGCTCTCCTATTTGATGGCAGTGAGAAAAGGTGGGTCTAGTGTCAAAATCTATTCAACATGCGCTTTGGACATCCTACAGTCCCATCATGAATCCGTCGAAAAGAATCACCGCTTGGTGACAATGCAAGAGTCAAAATGCTTTTATCTCATGAAGCAGACTGCTTACGGGCATGGTCTCTTCGCTACTGAACTTATCAAACCCGGCACGCTCATTATCCGCGAAAAGCCGGTTCTGACTGTTTCACAGTCCGAAGCAAAAGCAAAAACGGAGTACAGATGCGTTATCGACCAAGTATCCCAGTTAAGTCCTGTTGATCAAAACAGGCTCATGGGCTTATATCACAATCCGAAGAAATTCCGAGAGTTTTCATATTTGAAGGATCAACTATGTCCCGGCACGGACCTTGATTGCTGTCTTGTCCTGGCCAAGTTCTATACCAACGCTGCGAGTATAACGGCCGCGGGTCTGGAATGTGGCTTGTTTACCGAGTTCTGTCGTATGAACCACTCGTGCACACCAAATATCTGTTGGGTTTACGATGAGCCGTCGGGAGTGATGGAAGTCTACGCCGTGAGGAATATTGCCGCGGGTGAAGAGATTACCAACTCATACATCGAAGTCGCATGTTCATATCAAGCAAGGATGAAAGAGCTGTCGAATTGGGGGTTCCAATGTAACTGTTCAGCGTGCGAAGGACCTGATGCTGCGAAACACGATGAGAGAAGACGAAGAATTGGTCAGATTAGAGGTATACTGGACATCTATCAGGACACCAAGCACGACATAGAGAAGCCTAGGTTTGCCGAAATTCCCAAATCAGATCTGGAAGCTTTGAAGCTTGCTGAGGAGAATGCCGCGTTACTTCAAGAAGAAGGACTCGTTGAGCAGTTGGGCGTTACATATGGCTGGTGTGCAAAGTTTGCGAAAGGCGCTGGGATGTCTGAGCTTGCGGATGGATATGACGAAAAGGAATTCGAAATATTGGAGATAACGACTGGCGAGTATGTAGAATGATGAAGAGGATCATACCCAGGAGCTCATCGACATGAACAAGCAGAAATGAATCACTGTATCATTCACATAAAGCCAGCATGATGCACACTAGCACCGACGGATAGCCTGGAAACGATCGATGGTGGAAACTGTTCATGTAGATAGAAAACTAACGACTATCCAAGCGAAGAGATGTGACAGATTATCTGCGAAAAGCATTAAAAAGTACCAATATTCTAAAAGACACGTAAGAATAATTATCTAGAATCTGCTGTGGCGAATTCGGACTGCCCGGGAAGGCAGAAATAAGACTTCCTGTTCGGCCAAGGACTGTCGCGGATATCATTGAGGCTCAGGTTCAGGTTGTCCATAATCCAACTCAAACTCATCGATATTAGCTTCTGTAGCCTTGTTGGTAACAAAGAGGGAATCCACAAAGACTATGGCTTGCCTGGTGTCTGGACAAGTAACAGATATAGACAAGGGCGCTTCGGTGTAGTCGCCTGTAACACTACCGATGGCTTTTTTCCATGTTGTCCTATCATCTTCAGAAAGGTCCTGCGTGAAGACATCATAGATGCCGGCATCAGCGGCGAGTACGCATGATGACCCAGTACCTCCGATTGAATAGACCAAGTAGTACAACTGCACGGTATAAGTGCTGCCTTGAGTAAGACCTTTCAGTTGTTGCGTGAGCTTCGCAGGGCCATTTCTACCGACAGAAAAGAGGACACAGGCATTATCAGGACTCCCATCATCTCGAAAACAAAATCCATTAAACCGCCCAGCGCCACCTTCAATCTCAAATCCTGGAATATCCGGACCACTGGAAGAGCTCTCGGCAAATCTTCCATTACGTGCAACGTTGGAGATCGTGGCAGATACTTCCGTGGTAGTTGTTGTCTCAGCGGTGGTGGTAGTAGAGTCACCCACCGTGACTTCCAGCGACGTAGTCAGAGTGGTAGAACTGTCCGGGTCGTCTGCCATGGTAGTTGTTGTGTCGGCCGTGGTGGCACTGGAGTCACCCATCGTGAGTTCCAGCGATGCAGTTAGAGTAGTAGAACTGTCCAGGTTATCTTCCGTAGTAGTTGCTGTACCGGCGGTAGTGGTGGTAAGATCACCTGTTGTAGATTCCAGCGATGTAGTCAGAGGAGTAGAACTGTCCGGGTTGTCTACAATGGTAGTGCTTTCATCAACAGGAGCGGTCTGTTCACTTGCAGTTGAGGTGTTGGGATCTGGAAGGTCATCGACCATAGTGGTTTCCTCGATGGCATCGGTAGAAGAGATAACATCGACTGAGGTAGCTGCTCTTGTAGTTTCGGCAATGGGGGGTGCAGTCAACGACGTGTTGGCCCATGTGCCCCAGCTGGTCCGGATAGTGGATAAGGTAGGGAACACAATTTCGCCGCCATTAGTGGTCTTAATAATGGGTGGATCATCTGTATTGCTATCCGTAGGTATATCGGTTTCGGTTTGCTCTGGAACGTCGACCTCGGTGGTCTGAGCAGGATCGGTTTCAGTTTGCTCTGGAACATCGACCTCGGTGGTCTCAGCAGGATTGGTTTTGGTCTCCCCAGGGACATTGATCTCTGTAGTTTGAGTAGTGTCGGTCTCATTTTCCTCTGTAACATTGCCGTCGATGCTTTGAGGGAGATCGGTCGCGGTAACGGGAGAGTCGGTAGCCTGGGTATCTTGAGACTGGGTCAGGCCAGTAGTCGTGGTATCGTCTAGGCCATCGATCTTGCCATTGATACATCGTTCAACTGCCAAGGATGTTAGTGATGAGCAAGATGACCAGAGGAGGTTAGGTACTCACCTCCATAGACACTGAGCGTGACAAAAACGCAGCCAGATGGTCTCGATCTATACGTAATATACACCTGACCATCCAATGGATCTTGACAGAACGAGGCCCTACCGCCAGGCAGGCCACGGTTGGCGAAGCTTAGCACTCCTCCGTCACTGCTGAAGGTTCTCGTGATGGCGCCTTCGACAGGTGCTAATGCGGAGTCCAACGATTGGAACTCCTCTCCCGAGTAAGAAACCGGGACGTTCCCGACGAAGAGCTGACCTTGTCCAAGGGTGTAGACATTAGCGAACGTGCAGACGTCAGGATTGCCATCGCCCACGAAGCCTCCGACATCACGTTTGGTGAGCTCGCCCGCAGGTGTGACTTGGAAGATGACGCGCTGTCCGGTTGGCTCGAACCCAGGCTGGGTAGCCGTACTTTCGGTTGGGAGTGAGGGCTCTTCTGTGTCTTCGGGGGAAATAGTGGTGAGGGTAGGCTGATCTGTGTCCACAGGAAGCGTGTCTGTAACTGCAGTAGACTCTTTTGTGTTGACAGTAGGCTCTCCTGTGTTGACAGCAGGATCTTCCGTATTCACAGCAGGACCTTCCGTGCTCGCAGCAGAGTCTTCAGTGTTGACAGTCTCACCTGTGGTGATAGCCTCTTGCGTCGACTCAAACAGAGGGAGACTCCCTGAGTCAGAGGGCAAGAAACCAGGCTCATCTGTCGCAGAAGCGTCAGTTTCAGATGAGTTCGCACCGATGGAGATAGGTGCTAGGTAAGTCGACTCGTAGGTAATACAATAGGTCGCAGGACCAAGAGCCACAGGTTCGAAGTTGGAGACATCAGCTGGAGAAACGATAACGCTGCCAAGCAGCACGAGGGCTGCGACGTGAGATCTCATTTCGCTGTGAGAGAAGAAGAGGATTGTTCGTACTTGAGAGGCTCATTGTGACAGGGAGGCGGCGTCGCGGGATAATAAACAAGGTGAATGCGAGGAGTCAGGTTGTAGATATGTAAACTGTTGGTGGCGGTTGTATTGAACTTGCAGTTGGGTTGACAGCATTTCCGCGTTCTGAGACAATTCATTTCCGGGACGTTGTCGAGGGAAGGTTTGAAGTTTGATGATCTCGGTTACCCAATATTCTAGGCTCATATGGCGGAGTGCTTGTTAGCGGAACATCGCGGCGTTTTTCGGCAACACGGGTATTGTACACTTTCGATCGTACAAAGACGCTTCGGCGCATATTATCGGATAGGGCGATTTATTCGATGGTGAGAAGAGACTCTTTGGTTCGGACTGTGTCATCCCTTGGTCGTATCAAGCGTTGCTCGGCCTGCCAGTCCCTTGCGTAACACTTCCTGTCAGCCAGCCACATCTTATCTTTGAATATGCGTTGTCCAATTGACATCAAAGGGTCTCACCTTATTGCTGAGCAAGGGGCTCGCAACATTCTTCCTCAAGTCGGCCGCCGCTGCTGGTAGGCTATTGTTGTGGCTGGGTCATATGTCTTAGCTGTGCCAAGGGAGGATAACGCAAAACGGTCTTTCGCAACTACTGGCCGTTGACTGGCGTCCGAGCTCCTCTTGGCTCTAACGGCCGGTGGGTCTGTAGGTACTCAAGCTTTCGGCTCAGCTTTCCAGGAATGCGGAAACGTCATACGGAGCATATTCATCGAAATCAATTTTCATTTGACCTATCTTCCTCCTTTTGAACACTTCCTACCTCCCTGCCTATCCTTCCACCCATCCGTACGATCCAATAGACCGTCAGAACTCGAAAACGCCTCTCTAGAAAACGTTGCCCTTCGTCTGTCTCATCTCCGACACCTTCAAGTTCCTGATCAGCGCAACCCAAACAAACGACAAAGCCATGATCGCCGTTCCAGCTGCCAACATCCGAGTTTGAGCATATCCATACGCTTTTTGAATTCCGATACGCTCGGGTGTGCCCTTTGCATAACTCAACTGAGTGTCGAGGTCGCCGTAGATAGCCTCCAGGTTATCGAGTGCGCTGGAGGGCAAATATTGTCGCAGGGCCTTTTCAAACGTATTCGTCCAAATTGCTCCCGAAATAGTGTACCCAATACTTCCACCTGCTGTACCCGTTACACTCAGCATGGCCAAGGCGGCAGCGACGTGTTGGTGGTCCACGGCGGCGAGGACCGCCAACTGCATGCAGATGGTGAAGACACTTCCACCAACAGAGATAAAGATCTGGGTCATGACTAGATACCCAACATATCCAGTCGGGCTTCGGAAGTAGATCATCAGTCCTTGGGCAAGGATATAAAGCGGCACACCCAACCACAACAGCCACTTGAAGTACCCTGTCTTCCTGATACCCCAACCGACGAGGAACAACAAGAATCCAGATACAACACTGAAGGTATTGTTGACGTATCCCGCTTCTGAAACGGACAGATAGTTGACGACTTGGAGAAAGGATGTGAAATAGTTGTTCCAGCAGTAATACGAGATCTGATAAGTCAAATCAAGAAGACATGCGCCCACTAGCGTGCGATCGGTCAAGAAGTGGAACTTGAGGAAGGGAACGGGCGCTAGGTAAACTTCGTTGATGGCGAAGGCGACAAGGAGTACGAAACCGACGACGATCATAGCGATGATGTAGCCTGTTGCCCAGCCGTTGGGCGCGGTGGCGGCAATGTTGAATGGGAGAAGGAATACGACCAGACCGACTGCGAAGAGGAAGACACCAAGAACTATCGCCAACGTTAGCTAAAGGACGTCTGCAAGGGTATGAGGCACATACCGTCAAACTCAATGAGATAATGCCAGACACTTTCTTTGAACGTTCGACCACTAGCCCCCTTGGGCAGAATATTCTTCTTAGCCTTGTGCAAGTTGACCTTCAGCAGGATGTACAAAGGAGCACAAATAACTGGCGTCAAGAAGGCGAAGGTTCCAAAACCCCAAGGCCAACCAATGTTAACGAGCATCTCCTGTGACGCATACGATCCAGCAAACGCAGAGATCATGTATGGGGATGAAGTGAACGCGTAGGCGAGGGCACGATTCTTAAGATTGGTTGCATCGGCGGTCACGACGTCGATACTGTAGATCAGGCCTGTGAAGCCGACTTGGTAGAAGACCTATCATCTCGTTAGTATAGTCAAGGAACCGGCAAAGAGTATTGTTGGAACGTACATTGGCGGCACAATAGATGGACAGGTTTGTACTCGTCGCCATGAGAATAAGACCCAACTCAGCAAACGCAACCATGAGAAGATATCCCTCCGCTCGACCCCAAAGATCAAGCAGCTTCGCCAAAGGGATGAATACAGCCGCAGTCATAGAACTCGCAACGACATCAATGACATTGAGAAGCGAATGGGCACCCCATGAACTCGTAACATAAGGTACCAAGCTTCCAACAGTTGAGCTCTGGAACGCGTTGAGAAGGTACACAAACCAGATGCAGATGAATAAGGTGATGAGAGACTTTTTGGTCCACACTAGTGTGATGGCCTCCATGTTCTTGACACCTTCGGTGACATCTTCAGCTGGGGCGGCATCGTTGGCATCAAGACCAATTCCATCTTCAGGTGCTTGCCCGTTCTTTTCGTGGTTGGTAGTTGTCATTTCCGTCGCGTCGACATCTGAGCTCTCGCTCACACGCGGACGAAATCTGCTAAGGACACCCATATTGAACAAAGCGATTGAAGCTCGGTGTATCGAGAAGCCAAGAATGAGTGACAGATCGCGTTACATCAACTGGGAACACTGGCCCTCATAAAGCCCAGCTTCCGACGTCGGTGGAACCTCATCACAAAAAAGCGCATCAGATAAGATCATCTTTGCCTGTTGGTTCCGATCAATAATGGGTCTTTGAATCCATCTCGGCAGGACCGGCATCAAATTGTGGAATCTGTTACTGATGAGTACCAATTGGAACAGCATATCGAGGTTCATCTCACGGTAGAACGGCACCATTGGGTCCACTGTGTACGTCAGTAAGATTATCTAGGGCGACGCATTAAGTGACGAACAGGCGATGATGATGGGATTGATCAATCTAATCTAATCAGATTCGTTTTGAGTAGGTAAAGTACGTACCTGAAGACCGAAAGCGGCCAGAATCGGGCCGCGAGGTCAGTTTCGCAGTTGTGGAGTGGTTACGCAATTGGGGAAGTTTTGGTGATGGTGTAGGGTAATGAATCGGCAACTCACTCACTAGGTACGCAACAACAATGGCCCCGGTGACCTATAGATTTGTCCCTTGAAGAGAGTAAATGAAAAGGCATAATGGGTCGAGAGGCCAGTAGCTGATTGACTAAAAGTTAGCTCTACGTAGAGTGAGTGGTTCGTAAAACAGGTGGTAGCAACCACACCGGTGGGTGCGGGCGAGAATGAAAGCTCATGGAATAGAAGGATGTTATGGTTGAACAACTACAAAACAAATAAGAGTTATATTCCGTCTCCTTAGATAGTTGGATCGACTATCTCCACCCTGTCGCGTTGTTCAACCCTGCTTCCACTACCGCCATGAAATCTTGAGATTTGCAAAAACTCTACGGGACCTGTTAGCAAACGCAGCTTTATGACTGGTAACCAGACCAGTCGAGTGATCGCACTCGCGCTGCCTTCCTCTGTCATCCCAGTGATCCTAGAGCATGATTGCAAAAGCGTACTTGGAAAAATAACATCTTCAGTTACACTGGTACTTGAGCGGTCATTTATAGCAGCATGAGAGAGATGGTGGTGGAATTGAACAATCTTATCTTATCATGGTCTTATCTTATCAAACTCTAGTAGTACGTACCACCAAGGGGCGACCCGGAATCGGGCCGAGGAACGTTGATTTTTTTTTAGCGCCCACCCGGCTGTGGCAATCGCTGAGTTTTTCTGATGGTGTAGGGTAGAGTCAACACGCGGGAAAAAGAAGTGGTTGGAACACGGTAGCGCGTCAAGAATTAAGCATAAGGTTTTGAATACGAGAATTTGACGGCTTGTGCCAGACGAATGAGGTGATGCGATTTTTTATGGAGGGTCACGAACTGAACAGCAGATATTTCCTGTGAGCACGAATAGCATGTCGTGTTTGAATCAGCGTGTGTGGACAAAGTTGTGTGGTCTGCAGAAGCGCATCGATTCAGCCACATTCATCTATTTGGACCTTGTTTCTCCCCTATGTACATTCTTTTACCAGGATCGGATAAGTTTTGGCAAGGAGTCTATCCGACATTTGCGGCGAATTGAGGATACAGAGAGCTGGAGAGTTCAGTGGCGGAGTCTTGAAGTCAACGCCTTGATTGTCAGAAGATCTGTGCTCAATGTTCATTTGAACACCTCATGCACAATCACATGTCGTTCAGAATTCAGAACACTTATTATTCATTGCGAATGCCCGCTTCTTATGCTCACTGACTCACTCAAATATCAGTCATTCCTAGCCCGCCACCGGAGGCAATTAGAGCGGCTAAGAACCACTATCCGAAACAGGCGACGCGTCTCCAACAAAGCGGATAACGCACTCCAACGCGCCCTACGACAACACAAAACATCCATGGAATCCACCTCCACAATCCAGCTTCAGCTTCCTGTTCCAGACTCGTGCTTCTAGAACTCATTCGTACCAATCATTGTTTGCATGAATACGGTAAATGACCAAGCCGAGGCCTCGCCTGTTCCGCAGTGGGTACGGAGGTTTGACATTAAAGTTTTCAAGCCAACGACATTCTTTTCAGCTGTGGAGCGATATCCGGGGAAATCCACGGCTTAGGGAAATAATCATTACTTAATTGGCTTCGCAAGGGGCTTCGTCTGGGGAAAGATGGATATCATTAGGTAACCAGCACGTAAAGGTCAAAGCGATCGTCGGCTTTGGGAGGTATATAAAGGGGTCGTCATCTGCCGTGGGTCCCAAAAAGGTAAATTTTTTCATCTGTGGAACCTTGGGAGATATCTACGATAGGGTTCATCTCAGACCTTTGACAAGGTTTAAAGAGATTTGTTCTGTCGTGGTGGAGTCGGTTCTCCATCTTTACCCTTTTCATCATCAGAAATTACACATACCATGGATCAGAATATTCAGCCAGCGGCTAATAGCCGGAATGATCTCGAGATGGAGATGGTGCCCTCCGCGGGAAAGAAGGACGAATACGAACCTCAAAACCACGATGCTGTCTTTGGCGAGATCACTGAAGAAGGCCCCGATTACCGAAGCGTGAGGACACCTCGCCTCGTCACGGTGTTCGACAAGCTAACAGTGTCAAGGTCGGTCTCATCGGCACAGCTGGCCTTATGATGAAGTGCCAAATCGGTCTCGGCGTGCTGTCAATCCCAGCGACATTCGACGCGCTCGGTTTGATCCCTGGTGTCATTTGTCTAGTCGCCGTCGGACTTATCACCACCTGGTCAGCTTGGATTGTCGGCGTCTTCAAGCTTCGACATCGCCACGTCTACGCCATCGATGATGCAGGCGGTATGATGTTTGGGCGCTTTGGACAGGAGTTCTTTGGATTTGCCATGTGGCTCCGTAAGTCCTTCACTTTCTAGATGGAGGAAGCGACGTATTAACTCTTCTAGTCTGGGTTTTCGTGTCAGGCGCCGGTATGCTCAGCTTGTCAATTGGCCTAAACGCTGTCTCGACACACGGAGCGTGTACAGCAATCTTCATCTCCATCGCCGCCGTCTTGGGCTTCGGTCTTTCCAGCATCCGAACTCTTGGCAAGATGAGTTGGCTTGCATGGGTAGGCGTCATCAGCATCATGATCTCAGGTATGTTCGTATGCGCAGTGGCGCAACATAGCTAACAGTTACAGTCTTCATGGTGACTATCGCAACGGGCGTGCAGAACCGACCGGCTGCAGCTCCCCAGGAGGGCGTATGGGTTCCCGACTACAAGCTCTTCCAAAAGCCGACCTTTGTCCAAGCAATTGCGGCCATCTGCTCGCATGTATCTGCCTATGGTGGCACGCCGGGTTACTTCGCTATTATCGCTGAGATGCGCAAGCCGGAGGATTACACAAAGGCGCTAGCTATCTGCCAGGGTGCCATCACGGTCGTTTACGTCACCGTCGGCGTTGTTATGTACTATTACTGTGGTTCTTATGTGTCCTCGCCAGCTCTCGGATCAGCTGGTGTAGTCATCAAGAAGGCCAGTTATGGTGTTGCTATTCCCGGTCTGATCGTGACGATCACTTTGGTCACACACGTAAGCAGAATCACTCCTACTCCGTTACCAGGCTAACAATGCGCAGTTGCCCAGCAAGTACATGTTCGTTCGACTCCTCCGAAACACCAAGCATCTCACCTCCAACTCGTGGGTCCATTGGTCCACATGGCTAGGCTGCACCTTCAGCGTAACGATCCTCGCCTACATCATCGCAAGCGCCATCCCCATCTTCTACTCCCTGATCTCCCTGATCGGAGCCCTCCTGGCCACTCTTCTTTCCTTCCAAGCGATGGGCTTCATGTGGTTTCACGACAACTGGCAGCATCGCAACATGTCGGCCAAATGGATATTGGCTTGCGCTTGGGCTGTTTTCGTCATCGCTTCTGGTACTATGCTGCAGGTGGCTGGTACCTATGGATCAGTTCTGGATATCGTCAACTCTTATAAGGCGGGTGGCGGTACCAGTGCGTGGTCGTGCGCTGATAATTCCAATTCGGTGTAGTCGTTGTAAACCAAAGATCAATTGATAAACATTTCTCCGCTTCAAAACAGGTGCTCAGGTGACTGTCATCCATCAAAAAGGTAACAACTCAGATTGAATGACAAAAACACATGATACATGGACACGTTAGTCGTTACCAAACCAACTAGAGTCGTCCAATCCGGAGAGCGGACTCTTAGTTCCCGGATCTTGTGCCAACATTAATCCGGGCAGTTCTCGAACTCGCTCAGTTCAAAATGGCGCCTAGAATCGGTATTGTTATTTGACAGCATTCATTTGATGCCATCCTTCTGTCTTCTTACCGTCACCAATTATCCCTCCCACCCTGTCTGCCTGTCTATGCAGCTTACCCACCCCGCTCTGCCGCTCGCCTCACTATTTACTGCCAAGACGGCACATGCGCCACTCCTGCATCTCGACCAAGGCAGCGCACCGAGACCCTGCCGGCTCAAGAGCCCACGCGAAAAGCAAGAAATCGCCATGATGATCGAGTACCATGCTTTTCTTCGTTCACCCTTGACATTCCGGCTGAACCCGAATTTGTCGTTCGCTAGCGCTGGTCTCTCATCTACCGCTAGAGAATAGCTTAAATCTACATCCATGTCAGCCTCAACTGCAACTTCTGTACATGTTACGAACGCTGACTTGCTGTTCTCTCTTCCTGACTTAGTGTAAGAAGCAGGAGGGACAAGGGATATAGCAGAACTGCAGTATACAAAAGACAACAGGTGAGCTCAGATCAGGACATCAAAGCGTAACAAAAGAAAACTGACGTCCGGGTCGTGCCGATTACATAACAGGAAACCTCGAGTCGATCAGAAGAGGATGGACGTGGGTGATAGGGGTCCAGCAGGGGTTGGAGCGGAGCTGAAAGCTGAAAATGATCGAACTTTGGCGTATCATATTCGAGATTGGAAGCCAAGAAAATGTAAGCAGCCTGTTTAGGATTATCCCTTCTGTTTTTCAGTACCTTGGACAAGACATAACTGGATGCATTTCAGCCACGTCAGCGAGCAGTGGATTGGGCGCTTATGGAGGACACGGCCGTCGAAGTTTGAGAGTACCACATCAAGCGGCTGATCCCAGAATCACGTCAACCAAACTTCCACAATATTCGAGTATTACATTCCTGAACATGGCGACCGGAAACACGATGAACGACGACACAGTGGGATGGCAATCAAGCCCAAGGGATCGCGGCACTGTGACTCTCATCTGGGGCTGCGTGACGACCATTTTTGCTTGCTCGTGGACCATCCTGCATCTCAACGTACCCGCCCTGACTGACTCTGCCTGGACACGGTTTCTGCGCAAGGCCAAGTGGATGGCTATCACTATAGTCTTTCCCGAGTTTATTCTATCCAAAGCAATCTGCGATTTACGATTAGCACTACGCGAGCTACGCGAGTTCGATGAGAACCTGCGAAGCAATGAAAATGATGTGAAGTGGAAGACTTCCTTTATGTTGCAAGGTGACATGCGGGCATTTGAGTGGAGCTGGAGAGTCGAATATCCGCGGTATGCCAGATTGATCTATCGGCTACTGGTTCTGAAACCTCCAGTTCAAAATATTGACGAAACACTTTCATCATCCAATGAAACCGAAAGCGAAGGTATGGAATTAACCACTTTACACAACAACGAGGAAGAACAGGGACAGGGAGAAAGAGAGCAACAAGAACAAGTGGAGGAAGAAGTGTCCAGTCCACGATATCCAGCAACCAGTTTTGGACAGGAGTTGGAAGCCCAGGGTAGAAGTCATGGCCCAATGGACCGCTTTAGAGACCCAACTCCTCCTAACAAAAGTGCACGGTCCGGGCGGGAAATCGACTCAACCCAATCAATCGCGCTATCTCACCTAGTACCGAAAACTCAAGTTTGGACTGTTGTCCACTCGTACTTTGCCCAGATGGGTGGTCTTGCGTACATGGACACATTGAACGTGAAATACGGTGGCCGCACAAACGCCCATAGGTACACAGTCCTCACTGCCTCAAAACTGAGTCCAAGATACATCTGGCATGATACCCATCCACTGCAAAATTTGGTTTTGGGAAAGGACGACATAGAAGACAAGAGTAAGGCAGATTCGTTTGTGAAGAGCATTGCTGTCTTTCAGATTGCATGGTTGGTCCTCAACGTCATTGCCCGCGCAATTAAGAAGCTGCCTATAACACAGCTGGAGATAGCCACCATCGCCTTTGCACTCATGGCAATACTCACTTACGCAACCAATTGGTGGAAGCCAAAAGATGTCTCCCGACCCATTCGCCTGATACACCCTTGCGAAGGAGAGCCACGGTCTGTTAACGCCAGGGACTTCATGCAATCATTCATGATCCGCCTTCGACAACCTCACAAAGCTGAGGAAAACTCCCGAGACATTCCAGATATTGAGCGCGTACCCAACGATTGGGTATGGATGGAAGGCCAGACACCTTTGTTCTACCACTTAATAGGTATCACATCATTGGTCTTCGGTAGCCTGCACTGCATCGCATGGAATTTTAAGTTTCCAACGAGGATCGAACTTCTTTGCTGGAGAGTAGCAAACTTGCTCTCAGCTACTTTACCTGCGCTGGCTCTCGGTTTGAGTGTAGGCATGAGTTACTTGAGGGTTGATTATTTTAAAAGGAAACGTGCAGCTGTACTTCTACATGTACTAAAACCATTCGAATCCATCAGTGATGAGAAGTGGGAACACCTGTTCAGGCCTCAATTTAGGCAATGGAATAGCGACGCCATAGAGGCTTTGATAGCAATGCCGAAGGACTCGGACACAAATTGGGAAGTTGAACCATCACAAGGTTTTATCGAAGAGCTGAGAGATGCAGAAAGGCATATGGATAGGTCAAAGCCCTGTTTGGACTTTATCCGGACATTGAGACATCTCCATTACATATGGCAAGTAAGCCAGCGCGAAGGCAGCCCCCATATTCTGTTTGGAGAAAAGTTATGCAAGGAAATCAAAACGATGATGCGGACTATAGAGCTTTACTCGCATGGGTACGACTTTCAAAACTTTTGGCGTCAATACGAGGGCTTTGTTGACAGGAAGCTTGGTGAACTACCTGGAGACCGGTTTGAAACTTCATGTGTCGACACGATAATGAAGGCACACGAGGAAATCAAGGCTAGGGTAGACAAGCTGGAAACCAGGCTCGATCTCGCAACGAAAATGGTAGAGGCACTGAACGGATGCGGTGGAATACTTTATATAGCTTGCCGGCTGATGACTATGGTGCTTCTTTTTACCTGTTTGAGGGCTGCACCAGCCGGTGTTTACCAAGTGGTTCCATGGACGACATTTATTCCAGGTATATCTTAGCTCGTTATTTGAATAAATTCCTTTCAATTTCTACTTCCACACAGGTCAGATCTTCTGTTCCGCTGAATGTCAGCAGTGCTTTCTGGCTGTGCCAATGAACACATAGCAACTGTTCAATGTTATCGATGTCAAGTTCGTGAAAGGTACAAGAAAAGATGTTCTGTCAATTTATTAGCATGGGCAAAACTATTCAGGACGTTCCAACGGGCATACCAACATGAACGCGATAGGTTCCAGAATTCCAAGACTTGATAGTACACAAAAGAAAAGTTCCTGACAGATATCCTCCGCCAATATCAAGAGACTCAATCCGCCCGTCAGTAAAACGATAAAGAATTTAGCATGCCCACACGATTTCCAAGTATCATTCCAACGATGTCAATCGTTCAGCGCAAAATCTCAGTGGCTTCTTCTCGATGAAGGTGTGTTCTCTAGGATGAGAAACAGCACAGCGCCGTCCGCGAGGGGACCGTCTAGACCAAGTTATGGAGTTGGTCATACTCGTTCTTGAGGTTCGGGGACCAAAGCTCAAGGTCGATGTCATCCTCCCAGGTAAAGTCCTTTTTGGGATACCCTTCCCAGTGGATTTTGTACTCCATAGTTCCGGCGCTTCGGTTGCGACGGTGGCCGAGAACAGCGAATACGTGCCATTTATCAAATCCCGTCGCATGGGCCCGACCTCCATTGAACGATCGCTAATAGTTGTAAAGAAGGCGGGGGGTTGTCTCCTGGATTCGACGCTCGGGCATGCTGATGCGCAGACCTCCGGCGAGACGGAGCTCAAGACGGAGGGTGTAGTCGGGCTTCAGTTGAAAACTGAGGATGCTGATGGGCTTGAGAGTAGCTGTGAAAGAGTCAGCGAGAACAGGGGGATGAAGAAGGGTTGTGTTCTACTTACCGGGAACCATGTTAGCCTTGTAGGCCTCTGTGACTAGTTAGGTTGGTTCGAGTCAGAAAAGGAGGACGGTGCTTACCAAGAGAAATGTTAGACATTATGAGAAGGTCTGCGTGTGTCAAGATAGTTGATAGTGTCAAAGGTAGGAGGATGTCGAGACTCCGATGAGGGCGCTGAGATAGAGGTGAGCGTGCGGCGACTGTAGAAGTGCAGGAGAGGAAGTCGATGTGCGTTCAGGGAAGAGGATAGTGAGAGCAAATAGAGCGTGGGGATCAAGAAGGGATAATGCAAAACTGCGAAGACCAAGACGATGACGAGGTAGGAGGTAGAGAAGACCTCTGGAGGATGAAGCGGGTTGCCGGGCAGAAGGCTGATGAGGTGAAGAGAGAAGATCAACAGAGTCGAGATGTAGGATAAAGATCGTTGTTGCAGTTGCCAAACTTGATTATCATGCAAAGGTGAGAGTTGATGATGATGAAAGAAGAAAAGAAAAGAAGTGAATAAGGGAACAGGAAATGCGTTCAGGTAGCTATAGCGCGAACGCGAGCCTGTTCGTTTGCAACAGTGCCAGTGGCACCCTGACGTAGTCCTGCTCGTCAGCTGTCACTGTCGGAGACGAAATCAGTCACCCTATGCTGCACTTAGTCTACTTGCTTCTAGCTGCCTAATCCTTAGAGGAAAATCGTTATGTCCCCCACCTGTTTTCTATGCCTGCTCTGCTTCTTTCTCCCCCTCTCTATTCCTCTCTCTGCAGTCCTCCTTCAACAACAACCACACAGCTGATCTTTGAAAAGTAACTCATCATGCCCTTCAAACCCTACAAGGCTTTCAAGCCCAAGCTTGAAACTATCGTCGAGGTAGACGAAGAAACCCCTCCCCCCCCTGGCACCATCTGGCGTGTTTATTGTCCCCTGTGCTGCCCGATCTGCATCCGCAACCGCACTTGCAAGACTGTTCTGCGCGATCGGGCGAAGGCTAAGAGAGCTGCCAAGCTCAAGGCCAAGGCCGAGGCCAAGCTCAAGCCCAAGATCAAGATTAAGGCCAAGGGTGTTGATGTCCCCAAAGCTGGTCACCCTGGCGAAACCTGCGGAAAGGTTTGGGAGGATGGCACCGGACACTACACCATGAAGCTTTGGGACGGCCACGATCATCTAGGCAAGGCCGAAAACGTCTGGTATTTTAAGGGTCTCAGTGGTCCAGAGATCGCGCTTTTCGAGAACATCTACGCCGCCGGCCTCCCTGAGTTCACTGACGAGGACCGAGCTAAGCTCAACGACAACGCCATGGGCTGGTAAGTTGTTTACTCCTTGCAAGAAGAAGACTTTGCTGACCATGAACTCTCAGGTTTGACGAGCAGCTGGATCGCGTGCTGATGAACGAGGATCGGGAAACCTTCGAGGATGAAGTAGCCCGTCTTGAATCGATCGAAATCGACTGAGTTATCCGCCAACTCTCGTATGACGGCATGGAAGACTATTGTTTCGGCCATGAGTAACGTCACGTCGGTGGTCAAGTAAGTCGCACCTAGTCTCAATACCGCTCTACTTTGATACTAACTATGCCCCAGATCGATTACGACTACAGACCAAGATCAAGGAGTAACAGTGATGAAGAAAGTAATGGGCAGGGCATCAAGGGAATCGAGAGTATAGAGCGACTCTATCAACTGTCTCACCGGGAAGTAGTGTTGAGATGAGAATGTCCCAATTAGCCCCGAAAAGACTCCTTGATCTTTATGATTTACCTTGACCACCATTCCACTGTGTGAATGCTGTACCTTCTACCCAAATCCTTGACTGGCGGAACAAGTGACCCTTCAAGGCGCAGAAATCAGAAAAACACACGAACAGGCGCCGATAATGGTTGACTTTTACAGTCACTGAGGAGAACATGCTGCTTTGCCTTAGAACAAACATCATTGCATAAATCGTCAAACATGTGCTAACTATTGCTATAGTCCTTTCCTAGTCAAACCAAGTTTCATCAAACTCCACATCCAAGACCTCGACTTCCCGCCGTTACTCCTTCCGAATAGACCACGAGTCGCATTGCCACTAGAGCTTCCTCCGCTGCCGTCCCAGTGACCAAGAACATGCTCAAGCAACGTCGAGTTTCCAACCGCGCCCCCGAAGATATTCACCAGAGAGCCCTGGTCCGCATGCAACAAACCCCCAACAACATCCCCAAGCAAAGAGATCACAGGCACAGTGAAGCGGATGTGCTTCTTGTTCAAGACACCCTCGACATACTTGATATGCTCTCCATTCGCCATAGTGGAGTTGCCCGTTGCGTTGAACTCGATATAACCTTGACTCAGCGAACCCTTCTGGCTGTCCAGAATCTCTGAGAGATTGGGGACCAGCTCGTCGAAGAAGAAGTTCCCTTCGAAAGGAACAGTATTGTTGCCCGGCCAGAGTTGAAGATCCCACAGATTGATGAGACCGAGTCTTGTTTCGCCGGACATGACGTTAAAGGTCAAGTTTCCGAGACCAAGACGAAGAACGCCGGAGTTGGGGATATTGAGGTTGCCTTTCATGTTGTACTTGGACGTGCGGTTAGACTGCAGATCAAAGGTCAAGTCAATGAGACCAAAGCCATCAAGATAAGTGAGTGATGGAATCTCAATCGTCTTCTCTAACGAGCGGTGGTACTTTAGCGCTCCTAGATGGATCTCCGGCTTGCCTTCGAGTGACAACTCGACCTTGGGTTTGTCGAAGAACTCGTTGAACCAGAGAAGAAGCTCAGTGTGGTTCGTCACCTTCATCGTCTGGTTGACCACTGTGACATCCGTCTTGTGGTTGAGATGAAGATCTGGGAGCTTCAACATGAGGAACGAGGACATTGGGTGAGTCTCCTTGTTGTACAGATACAAGTCGACGGGCTTCAGATTGGCCGCCAGTGGTGTGTCGAGCGATGTGATAATGCTCATGTTGACCTCATCTGGCGAGATCACCTGCAGAGCGCCGCCCTCAATGGGGAGCTTCTGCCCGTTGAGGATGTTTTGGACAATTGCTGGAATAATGACCGTGAAGCTAATGGGCCAGTTAGACAGGGCTACGAACAAATCGCGGACGGAAGACTTACAGCAATGGGAGTAAGATCGCGAGGAGGATGACGATACCCAGCAGATACCACCATTTGAACTTGATGAGATGCGCTTTCACCTTCTGCCATTTCGTTAATCCCGCAGCGGCCTTCTCATCACGAATTTGGTCGTCAGAAGGCGCATTGTCGCTCTGGGCATCTTGCGCCGGCCCATCAGCTGGAATGGTCTTATCGTGCGACTCAGGCGCAGCGCCTGCCATACGATCTTCCGTTGAAGCCATTTCGAAATACAGAGGTACTCAGCGACAACAGCGAAGCGAGCAACTATCACCAAAGACGCAAAGATAAGGGGAACAGCCTAGCCCAACTGCAACGGCCGAGCAAAAGGTTATACAAGGGTCAATACGCTAGCGAATCTACAACAGGGCACATCCCAGTGTCTGAACGGCAACCAAATAGTGATCTTCAGCGGGGTCAAGGCGCTAGCGGATCAATACGAGTTGATCCTTGGCGGAATCTGATAAATGATGGGCGGAACTATGACAGAAGCAATGGGGCACATGATCATGTTGCTCTTCCCCTCACTTTCTGTTTTGTTGAAGAAGCTTAAGTGTCTGCAGATTTGGGTGTGTACTCATAGAGTCTAGTTTGCGATTGATTCCCAAAGAATGGCAGCTGGATTCGAATTGACTTGCATTCTTAATGACGTCGGTTAGCTCGGTTAGCTCGCGTCTTCAACGGCTGGGATCAACGGCGCATGGCTTGTCAGGGCACACAGTGCGCGATAACTCGGTAATTTCTCGCCAAGGTTAGCGGACAGGCTTAGGCTCACGCGCTGCCTTGAACGCTTACAGGGTTCCATGGAGTGCTCGAGCACAAAAGCAAGAAACGAGTCTGGACCGCCGACGGACAAGGGCTTGTACAAGGAATCGTTACGACGTCGACAAAGCAAAGCGATTGGCATGGGATCATGAACACGACGTCGAACAATTGCCCGAGATCATTGTGTCTCTGTTCGGGCAATCATGTCCCCCTTGGACGAACTCGCAGAGACCCGCCAACAATTGAACATCACCAATTGAACACGCGTTGAACAGTACGACAGCTCATGAAGCATTCTTCCAAATTTTATTACTGGGTATCGTGTACATAGAACATATCAAAACATTAATTCCATAACAATTACAAGTCATCACCCGTCGCGTATCATTACGTCCGACCCATAAGCTCCTTCAAGATAGCATGTACCAAATCCGCAACAGTAGCAACAAGCTAGAACATTGTTAGCAAAATGCCAATACCAAACAAACTCATGCACTTACCGGTGTCGCATCTCCAATGAGTTCCGATACTTGATTCACAAAAGTCTTGCTAAGCAAATTCTCCGCATTGCCTACCAGCGATAACAAGCCCTTGACGGTCTTGGGTGTGAGGAACGGCATGATCTGGTCGATTATGCCCTTGATGTCAATCTTCTTCAGTGCATTGAGCAAAGGCTTGATAGCGTCGACGAGGCCAGAAAGATCCAGACCATCGAGCTCTTCAAGGATAGGCTCGATGATTTCGAAAAGACTTTCTAGATCGACCTTGTTCAGGACTTCGATCAGTGGTACCGCGCCTGAGATGAGAGTGTGTGTTTGGTTGACGAATTTATCGCTGAGGAGATCACCCGCGTTGTCAACTAATCCGACAATTCCCTTGACAGACTTGGGCGTTAACAAAGGTTTGATTGCTTCGAGCAGACCTTCGATGTCAATATCATCCAAAGAGTCAAGTAGCGGCATGATCTTGCCAATCAGCTTAGCAAGATCAATCTTCGAGAGCGCGTTCAGAAGAGGCTTGACCTTCTTGATCAAATCGCCAAAGTCAATCTCACCCAGTGCTTCAAGAAGAGGCGAGAGCTGCTTAATGAGCTTCTTAAGATCGATGTCGCCCAGAGCCGACACCAAAGGTACAGCATCACCGATGAGGGTCTGCGTTTGGTTGACGAATTTGGGCGTGAGCAGATCTTCTGCATTACCAAGAAGACCAATGATACCCTTGATACCCTTTGGCGAAAGCAAAGGTGCGACGGCGTCGAGTAGACCCTTGATGTCGACATCGGCAATCTCATCGAGCAATGGCGCAAGTTTCTTGATGAGTTTACCGAGGTCGATCTTGCCGAGTTCCTTCAGCAAAGGCGAGACTTGGTCGATGAGATCAGGGAGATCCGCTTCGCTTAGCGAGGAGATCAGAGGCACAGCGCCAGTGATGAGTGTCTGGGTCTCATTGACGAATTTGCTCGTCAACAAGTCCTCTGCGTTACCCAGTAGTCCCACGATGCCCTTGACAGAGTCCTTCGTGAGCAAAGGTTCCACGGCGCTGAGCAAGCCCTCGAGATCAAGCTTGCCGAGCATCTTGAGAAGTGGACCGACTTGATCGAGTAGATCCTCAAGATCCAACTTGGAAAGGCTTGTAAGCAGTGGCGAAGCCTTGGAGATGAGACCCTTTGTTTGGGAAACAAAGTCCTTGGTAAGAAGGTCCTCGGCATTGTCGAGTAACCCGACAATACCCTTGATAGAATCTTTGGTGAGGAGAGGCTGAACAGCAGCCAGGATCTCATCGAGCTTCAATTTGCCAACTTGCTTCAGCAGGGGACCGACTTGATCAAGCAAGCCCTTCAGATCAGCCTTGTCCAAGCTGCTCAGCAAAGGAGCAGCCTTGGCGATCAACAGCTTGGTCTGCGAAACGAAGTCCTTGGTAAGAAGGTTCTCCGCATTGTTGAGCAGGCCAATGATGCCATTGATAGAACTCTTCGTAAGCAGAGGTCGTACTGCGCTGAGAATGTCCTCAAGCTTCAGCTTGCCAACCTCCTTCAGAAGAGGTCCGACTTGATCAAGTAGACCCTTGATATCGGCGTCATCCAGACTGTCGAGTAGAGGAGATGCCTTGGAAATGAGAGACTTGGTCTGAGACACGAAATCCTTCGTGAGCAAGTTCTCGGCATTACCAAGAAGACCGACCAGGCCCTTGATAGAGTCCTTGGTGAGAAGTGGTGCAAGCGCGTCGATGACACTCTTGAGATCGATCTTACCCAGGCTGGTAAGAAGGGGACTAGCGTTGGAAATGAGCTTCTTGGTGTCTGAGACAAAGTCCTTCGTTAGAAGGTCCTCAGCGTTGCCCAAGAGGCCGATAATACCCTTTACAGAGTCCTTGGTCAACAGGGGTCGTAGTGAGTCGAGAACGCCCGCCAAGTCAATCTTGCCGAGACTGTTGATTAACGGACCAGCGCTCTGGAGGAGAGTCTTGATGTTCTTGACGGTCTCTTTTGAGAGCAGGTCCTCCGCGTTATTGAGTAATCCCACGAGACCCTGGATGGCATCCTTCTTCAGAAGTGGACTTAAGGCATCGAGTATGCCCTTGATGTCAAGGTCACCAAGCTTGTCAATCAGAGGTGATGCTTGCTTGAGTAGAACCTTGATATTCTTGACAGTGTCCTTGGACAACAAATCTTCGGCATTACCAAGAAGCGCCACCAAGCCTTGGATGGCCTCCTTCTTGAGAAGTGGGCTGAGAGCATCCAACAAGCCCTTGAGATCAAGATCTGCTAGCTTGTCGATCAGCGGCGACGCCTGCTTGAGTAGAACCTTGATGCTCTTGACAGTGTCCTTGGAAAGAAGGTCCTCGGCATTGCCAAGAAGTGCTACAAGGCCTTGAATCGCTTCCTTCTTCAAGATGGGACTTAAGGCATCGAGTATGCCCTTGAGATCGAGATCACCGAGCTTGTCAATTAGTGGCGACGCTTGTTTAAGCAGAACCTTGATAGCTTTGACAGTGTCCTTAGACAACAAGTCCTCGGCATTGTTCAATAGTTGAACAAGACCCTGAATAGCTTCCTTCTTCAGGATCGGGCTCAAAGCATCTAAAACACCCTTGAGATCGACATCAGACAACTTCTCAATCAGAGGTGATGCTTCAGTGAGGAGTGTCTTGATGCTCTTCACGGTTTCCTTGGTCAGAAGGTCTTCTGCATTGTTGAGCAGACCGACAAGACCTTGAATAGCATCCTTCTTGAGGATGGGGCTCAGAGCATCGAGAACGCCCTTCAGGTCGACGTCGTCGAGCTTGGCGATCAACGGCGACGCAGCACCGATAAGATCTTGCGTCTGATCGACAAACTTGGGCGTCAAAAGACTTTCCGCATTCTTCAACAAACTCAAAATACCCTTGATGGAATCATCCTTGAGAAGCGGCTGCAGCGACTTCAAGACTTCCTCTAGGTTGAGTTTGGTGAGTTGTTTGAGAAGTGGCGCGATGTCCTTGATGATGGGGCTGACTTCACCGAGAAGATCCTGGATCTCATCAACAGTCTTGGCTGTCAAGAGATCGCCAGCGTTCTTAAGAAGAGTAACAATGCCTTGAATAGACTCCTTCTTGAGAAGAGGGTCCAACGCTGTGAGGATGCCCTCAATGTCAAGCTTGGTGAGTTTCTTAAGTAGAGGAGCGACCTCGTCTAGAACAGGCGCGACGTCACCGATAAGACCCTTGGTCTGTTTCACAAACTCGGGCGTGAGGAGGGTTGCACCGTTGTTGAGAAGACCATTGATGTTCCTGAGGTTGTCGTCTGTGAGGAGTTTGAGAACCTTGGATACAATGCCGGCGATATCGACGCCTTGGATCTCTTTGACAAGATCTTTGAGGTTGAGTTCGCCGACGAGGTCGAGAAGTGGTCCAGCCTTGGCGAGGAGGTTTCTGACTTGGTTTGGTGCGGGTGGTTTGAGTGTCGCGGCGAGATACACCATAGCATCATGGAAGGCCTGGAGAAACTCTGGCGAGAGGAGATCGCCAAGAGCTTTGAAGAGGTCTTTCACATCTCCAAGAGCACCAGTGAGACCCTTGAGACCATCGCCCAAATCTCCAAGACCATCTAGCCCAGGAATCGCAGCGATCCTGGAGCTGCCATCATCTGAATCATCATCCGAGTCCCCGGACTTTGACCCAGCCTTAGTCGTGCCATTCTGCCGTCTAACAAGAACAGGCGCTCTAGGAATTGCATTGCTCTTGAGCAAAGTATTCAACTCCTTGAGCGCATCCGTAAGTTCGGATCTGGGAACAAGCGCAAGATTATGCTTCTCCAAAAGTTGAACCAGTTCACCAGAGAGTTCAGGTGAAGACACGGTCCTAGCAGAAACAGAGCTGAACGGCAGGAGAGTGAGGAAGAGCTTTGAGAACCTCATTGTCGCTGTTACCCTCAGACAGAAACAAAAAAGATTGAGTTCAGCGCTGGTTCTCGCGCACAGGTTAAGAAAACGGTTTCTCGCTAAGGCTTCTGGTACTTTTTATCTCCTATTGACAGCTTTTATCTCAGCCACTCATCACACACGCATTTTGCTTGTTTGGGTTGTACAGTATGAGTTCGTTAGCCGCGGCAGGGAAATTGAGCTTTGTCGATCATACCCTGTTTTGAGGAGTGAGGCACACAGGACTACCCCTGCATCTCGCAAACCATTGCGCTTTGGGCACCGGAAGAGGTTGCATCAGTGACAAGGAGCCCTTGCTAACTCGGTATATCCCGTGAACACTCACTGACTGACTAGTCTGGGGACGATGGTCGAATGCGTGATGGTCACGGTGATGTGCGCCACTTGTCAATGCGCTGTGGGACATTGAGTAGGGACACTAACGGTGGATGGACTAGAAAGTTTACAGGGGACAAGGTTCTGACAATGGGTTACTCGGCAGTCACCAAGATCAACAAGTTTAGACGAAGAGAAGACGTTCAATTGATCAGCTATCGTACGAGTGGCTGTTTCAAGCTAATTATCGCGCTGCCTTGAAATCAACACCCCCAGCCCTATTAACAACCCCAACCCGATGGTAATACGTGCTAGATCTAACATACGGATCAAGCTTCCAGTAATTGAGCTGAAGTAATTGAGCCAGCTCATCGCGTCTTGCGCCCACCTCTGCATCGCCCTCTGTAGCAATCCATTCTGTAGTCAATTGAGTGAACTGGTCAATCAAGTCTTGTCGCTCAAGCTGTATCTTGGTTTTCTTCTCTTCTGACTGCATGCGCTCATTCTCGCCGGGAACTGGGTCGACGTATTTGTACTCCCAAGGGTCTTCACCGCCGTAGGACTTTTGCAGGTTGCTCTTGGGGATGAACTTGAGGAGGCCCTTTGTGCCGTTTGTGAAGTGGATTTTTGATGCGACGACTGGGTCTAGCCAGTGTTTGATGACGGTCCAAACGCCTAGAGAAGAGGTTAGAAAAGGGCAATCAGTAGAGAATAAAGGATGCTTACCCCAGAATACGAATGGCGCGTTGTGAACAAGGACAACACCCAAAGTCTCAGGATATCTCGTCTCCAGAACATCAATCAGAAATTTGATGACATGAAAGTCCATATTCCGAAGCCCAAAGCTAGTGAGATCAAAGATGAGGCAGACCTTGTCATTGGGCTCACGCGCCATCATCCTGAGCGTCTCGATATTATGCAAGACATACGTCTCCATAGCTTCAGCCGTCTGCTTGTGAGGATCATGGTATCGGACCCTGATAACATAAACCGGGTGGTCGTCTTTGTCCGTGCCTCTGACATAGCTCTTCCCAGAGCGATACTGCGCCATGAAAGCTTGATCGTCAGAAGTAATGTCCGTCCTGAGACCGACTGCTTCACCGCCAGCGATGATGGACTTTTGAACTTGTCGCTCTTCGCGCCAATTGATGGAGGAGACGAACATCTCAACGGCTTTGACGACGTCGAAGTCTCTAGCGCGGAGGAAGCGAAGAATGGTGGTGTCGGGATGATCAGCCAGGAAGGTCTCCCAGAGGTTATGGCTGAAGTGCTCTGGCGACTTGTTGTTCAAGTGGTTCAGGAAATCACCAGTCTTCTCTGGCGCATCGTGAGTAACCTGATCACCGGAGAGGCGAAACAGATGAACCCAAGCTTCCTGCAGACTGCGCTTCTGCTCAACGGTAAGGTTACCGCGAGTGCCTGGCTCAGAAGATGTCGACATGTTGAGATTGAGTGTGCTGACAGATGAGAATGATGTGTTTCGAAAGCAAGTCAAGACTTTGTCCATGAAAATGCTGTGCTCTTGAGGGTGCTGGTGATAGCTGATCTCCAGTTATTTGAGCTCCATCGCGGTGTCTCAAGTCACAGCCACTAATCTCTGGTGTTTCTTTTTCTGCCGATCTTGGTCGACGTCGTCAACAGGTCGGAAAGTGGTCCTGAATTGGGAAAAGGGCCAAAGCGCACTAGACCATGCTCTGCAAGCATCGCATGCACCGCTCGGAGGCTAATGCACCCCGCACTTTGACAAACAAGTCAAGCATCAGCTATTTCGTTTCGCATTCACATGACAGATCTGCGATTGTGGGGGAAACCGAGATGCATGGTGGTTGAAGGTGGTTAGATCGAGATGTCAGTGACTTGATCAGGTGCGATGAGGATCTTGGGAGAACAGTGTCCGGGGCTTTGGTGCCCGACGGCCCGACATTTTTCCTTCAACGCCAACAACTCCCCAATCCTCCACAGTACCATATTCCTCTTTTGCTTCTTAGGATGTGTGGCACAGGTTTAACACAGCCCATATCCAATTGATAACTTCGTTACCGGAGATAAGGACGTCCTCAACTAGCTATGGGCTGCGTTGAACCTGTGCCACGCATCCTAAGAAACGAAAGAGGAATATGGTACTGTGAAGAACTCGGGCTGTTGTCACTATTGTTGCAGGTGTTGGGAGGAAGAATTTCGGGAGAGGCAGAGAGAGAGATTTTAGGAAGAAATAAGCAAGCTCTTGTTTATTCTGTAGAGTTTTCACTTCGATATGGTATGAAGCTAGAGTCAAATCTGTCATGAACGAAGTTTGTTATTGTCTTATCGGAACCCTAACCGTATTCTCTGAGATATCGATCTAGGTTGCGTAGGATATACATTTTGATAGAAACCTTACTACAAGGTTACAAAAAAACTTTGATTGTAGTCTTTCAATTTTAGTGCATCATGTTATCCTGATAAGTCAAAAGTTAAGCATGCAGAAGGAACCGGATCGCAAGTTCCAGCAATTCATGGCGCTTCAAACGTATAACCTCTATGAGTGAACTCTTTCTTAACCATCTCTTTACTAGTGCTCGAGTAATGACTGGCCCATTGGCTCCATGAATCGCACAACAGACAGAACGAAACGATCGTAAGGAATGTTCTGATCGCCATCTTTCGATGAGGCTCGAAGAAGCGACTATCACGTCGATGAAATATCAGAGCAAATGGCAGTAATTAAATCACATGTCTATAGGAACTTGGATCTCAGTGTTCAGTTATGTTCTCTCATTCAATATGTTCAAGTGTGAAGAAAATATATACATTGCTTGGATTGCTGAAGACTTTGGCCTCGCCCAAGCTTAACCCCAAACCTCGAAACGACTGATAGTCCTTTCATGCTCCGTCATCTCATTCGTAAAATCTCAACCTCGTAGCAAATACCTTAGTTAAGGGCGTTGCTGACAGCAGTGTAAGCAGGCTTGGGCTGGTAGTTGCGGTCGAAGAGAAGAGGGTTAGTGTCTCTCCAAGAGTCCTTGTCAGAGACACCCCAGACAGTGATACCAACACACTTAGGAACATCGAGACAAGCCTTGGTGACAGTAGCAAAGTCCTGAGCACCACCGTTCTCAATGTCGAGCTCAGTGATGGCAACCTCCTTGACGTTGGCACCAGCGAGAACCTTGAGAGCAGCAGGGAAACCAGAAGCAGGATTCCAGCCACCAGGTCTGGCAAGATGGGCCTGGCTACCAATACCGTCGATGGGGACACCCTCAGCAACCCACTTGTTAACGTGATCGACCATGCCGCGGGTAACCTTGGCGTAGTTGGCAATGTCAAGGTTGTAGTCGTTGATGTAGAGCTTGGCGTTGGGGTCAGCGGCGCGGGCAGCGCGGAAGGCAATTCGGACCATGTCCTCGCCGAGGACCTGGTAGATCTCGCTGTTGCGCATGCTTCCGTCCTCGGCGAAGACCTCGTTGACGACGTCCCAGTGGAGGATCTTGCCCTTGTAGCGGGTGACCATGGTCTTGACGTGGTTCTCAATGACTGAGGTCATGGTGGCGCGGTCCTTGATGTTCTTGACCCATTGAGGGAGCTGGGAGTACCAAACGAGGGTGTGGCCACGGATCTTCTTGCCGTTGGCGATGGCGAAATCGACGACCTTGTCGGCGTTGCCAAAGGTGAACTGGCCACGAGAAGCTGGGCAAGTTAGTCGATCGTACAGGGAGTCTTTTGGTGTGTGCACTTACGCTCAATAGCATCCCACTTCATGGAGTTCTCGTGGGTGACCTGACCAAACTCCCTCTTGACGATGGTGGTAAGAGGGTTGTTGTTCAGGTGGTAGTGGTCGATCTCGGTACCAAAGTAGATCTTGCCCTTAGCGCGGATCTTGGCATCAAGACCAGTGGCAGCGTTACCACCACCGTTGGTAGGAGGCTGCTCAGGCTCGGTAGGAGTAGGATCGCTACCACCAGAGCCGGGAACACACTGGTAGTAGTAATCGTTGATCTTCTCACACTTCAAGCCAGACTGGCAAGTCTTGGCGCCATTCCAGTCAATACCGCCACCTGAGCACGTTAGTATTTTGTTTCTGGTCTTGTTGTATTGTAAGACTTACACTGTCCCCAGATGGCGGACTGGGCCATGGCCAAAGGCGCGGCAGCGACGATGAGAGCGAGGAAGTGCATGATGACTGAGTCCCAAGAGATTGATGCTTAGAGATGCTGAACAAGAAAGAACCACAATTCCAAGGAAGCCATCAAAGACTTATATAGCTAGTAACCAGCGGTCTATATGATCTTGGAAGAGTGCGACTATAACTCAACATCCTGGTCAATAACGATAGGAAAGATTTATCCCGACCAATGGTGTCAAAAACGTGTTTTACCGGGCGACTTTGTTTCTGGGAGCCCTACGTGCGGAGAACCAAGTTCCGAGCAACGCCCATTGAGGAAATGACGGAGCATCGCCAAAATGCACGCTGTAACCTCAAAGAGCAAGTGGCATTTGAAATCTGTAAATTACCCCCGCAAATATGGGTCGTCAATCGGCTCACGCAGCGGATAATGTGAGATTCTCTACCGAAATGAGTCGTGGTATGCCTTAACTGGTGTGCTGTTCGTAGAACTCGAGATGGTGAAGCAGGGATCATGTTTACCCGATTGGAAGGGAATTGCGGTTTCTACCCCGGATATTAAATAATCTTACAAACCTTTACAACTTTATTTGATCGAGACCGATCAAGGTTACATATCCTTTACGGGGTAAACACTCCAATGTGGTGGCGGTGGAGAGTTGATGTCTGGTTGACGATTATCACAACCTAGTCTATAACAGCCTGATCGAAAGATCTTAGCCGAGTGCGACCTTAAATGAGACTATTCAAGTCGCCTGATGGGAAGAAACAGATGAGTTTAAGATTATGAAGGTTTCAGTGGGCAAATCGATGACAGGAAAGGCGAGATATCGCACTCAGCTCGACCCATGGAAACCTTTCGCAGGAACACCGGTAGCTGGAGGTTGACGAGTGGCAAATGCTGGCCTGTCTAGGAGAAGAACGAATGTTGGCGTATGTAATTGGACCCGGATGATTATCAGCTGCCTTGTTAGTACAATCACTGCAGGAGGCTGTAGATCAACGCAGGTCCTGGCCAGATTTGCCAAGCCTTGCCTCAGTTGCCACACCAAGGTCTTCATCTTCAAAGCTTCAATTACCCTATTGGTAGATAGTATGGAGGCGAGTATTCAATACGAAAGACGTTGTACTCTCAAACTCCGATTGCTGGCAATTGGCAATTCCGTATGTCTTATGTGAGAGTATTTCCTTGTTCGTAAAGATTTGATCTCATGGTACAGCTTTGATGATACAACGGCTTTCTCGCCGGGTTTTACCATGTAATTCATCAATTGTATTGGAGCGCATCGACTTGTAAAATGTCAACCAATGATAAGCTGAAATCGGCTCTTGGCATTTGGCGTAGTCCAGGCCTCATTTCGGAGAGACTCAAATTGGAAGCGGAAGGTAACATTCCCGTTATCTTATCAAGTAAGGACAACCACATGATCATAATGAGGGGCAAATGAATTATCCCAGTCTTTGCAATCGTAACAGTATACTCATAATTGTCTAACAAAACGCCATCATAGAGCCTTCATGTTAAGATACATCCCATTCTCAGGCTTAATCGTAATAACTCCCCTCGGCAGCACAAGCTTATCATCCATCGCAAGCGTCCACTCAAAAGCCTTGACCATATTCGCCAACAGACACCGCATCTCCGCTTTCGCGAAGCCTTGTCCGATACAACTTCTCGGTCCGTGCAAAAAGGTGAGGAAGTTGTAGTTACTGCTCGCTCCGCCGTGCTGGTTCGGCTTTCCGTCGTCGTTAATCCATCGCTCGGGTCGGAATTCTGCTGCGTCGGGTCCCCAGATTGAAGGTGCGCGGTTGATGTACCAGATTGATACGATGATGTCTGTGCCTTGAGGGATGAATTGACTGCCGATTTGTGTGTCGCGGAGGGCTTGGCGCATTGTTAGGGGGACGGTTGGGTAGAGGCGGAGGGTTTCGTGCATGATGCCGTTGAGGTAGGGCATTTGTTCGAGGATGCTGGCTAGGTCGGGGGTGTTGCTGTCTACATCTGGGGGTAGAAAGGTTCTGACTTCTTCTCGGAGCTTGGTTTGGATGTCGGGGTGCTTTGTGAGTAGGTAGCATGCCCAGGTGAGTGCGGATGCAGTAGTCTCGTGCCTGTGAATGTCAGATAGTGCCTCATCACCTGTCGTGGTGGACTTACCCAGCTGCCAGGAAGGTCAATAGTTGATCCTTCAATGTCTCATCCGAGAAATTATTCGACTTGATAAGCAATGACAGCAGATCAAAGTGATCATCTCCCTTCTCGATGATAGCAGCCTTCTTCTCCTTGATCATCGGGTAGCACAGATTATTCAAAGACCCAGTGAGATAGTTGAACAGATCATTCATCTTCCAAGGAATAAGACGAATGATCGGTAGTCCCAACGCAAGAGACAGCATGGAAAATACAAGCTTCTCCCGACTAGGTTCAAGAAGTTGCTCGTAGATATCCGCCAGCGGATCGACTCTCTTCTCGACAGTATCGAACTTCCGTCCCAGGCCAGCAATACCAATAATATCCAAAGTCACCTTGCTGGCCCAGCCATTAAGCTCAACAACCGAGGACCTAGCTGCTGTGATATCCCGAGCGATCGCCTTAGTGAGAGTCTCACTTTTGGCCCACATCATCGGATACAGCTCCTTGATATGTCGAAAGTGAAACGCCGGCGTTGAATTCTTTCGGAGAAATTTGTGCTGATCACCCTCCACGATAATGAGGCCATCCCCAAGGACATGGCGCAGGAAAGAGCTGATTCGTTTTGGCTTGGCGAAGTCGTAACAGTTGTGTACCAGAAGGTCTGCCAGTAGCTGCGGATTCATAAGACATAGCTGATCGCGAAAGGAATTCAGCATGATGAGGTCGTTTTCTGGGTACTCCTTGGCAAGATCTAGGAAGAGATCGCCTGATGGTCTTCCTTTGACGACGAGAGACTTGTGAGCGGCGCTAAGGTATGCCTTTTCGGAGAATTAGTGAATGTCTCACAGCGGGAACAGCCACGCTTACCTTTGGTCCAGGAATACGTCGCAGTGGACTGAACAGCACCGGGTACAAGAAGACCCAAAACACGACGCCGAAGGCATAATTGATAAGTAAGATAAAGGCCACTACTGCGAGGTGACTTGAACTGCTGTAGTAATTCGGAAACAATTTGATCGCAAAGAAGCCTTCGACACAGGCGGCGAGGGTAAGATTCGGAAAGGTCAAGATCTTTGACATGACAGCCATGGTGGGCGTTACTGTTGATGACAGTTCAGAAAGGTGCGATACCCAAGGAGATGATGATATCAATGGCCCGATCAGTTATCTAAAATGGCAAACAAATTGAGATTAGGCCGCAATAGTTCCATATGAATGTTCAACATCTTCCCCAACCGAGCTCTTAGTACGCGGTTAGTAATGCGCAGGGTTTGTGGGTGTGAAGCCATCGCCAAACCAGAAGCAGCATGATCGACAGTGCAAGCAACACCCGATTGGGTTTAGTATGCGAGCTGAGGGCCATCGATTTTGAAGGGTTTAGTTTACGAACATGGGCACGTGTTCAGCTCGCATGTTAAACTCTTTCATGATGTTCTTCTTTTCTTCACATGTGTTGAATTCTGTTGTCTTTTGAGTTGTTTGCTGTGTTCGTCGTTTTGGCTTGTGAAGATGGACCTCTTTCGCAACCTATTCCGAAACAAGATGATTCATCTCAACATTCCACAGCTGCGTCGATGAGCGAAGAAATTTCAACTCGAGGTCACGGACTTAAAGAAAAAGGCATGAATCGTACCAAACGCCCGAGCATTTTGACAATGCACCACTTCGACTGATCTGCAACCCTTTCGACTTCTCATCACGATGGCTCCAACCGTCATCGTTGGCCTCATCCTCGGCTGTGCTCTCCTCGGAAGCTACACCAGTATGTTCACGTCACATCAACATGGTTTCTTCGATGCGATACGTGTTTGCAATGCTGGTGAAAAGGCATGTGTTCTGGACATGTCAGACTCAGTGTCAAGACGCATCACAGGTTTCGAGGAAGTCGACACCATGATCAATCTTCTTCTTGAGTTTTTCTCCCAAGGACTGAGAAAGAGTCCTTATGCTGAGGGTATGGATCTTGAGGCTCTGGTCGCTTTTGTGTATCTTGCTGCTCAATTTGGGGGTGCTTGGTATTTGATCGCTCTAGAAGGGCTGAGATTTGGGAACAGAGGAACGATACTAAGTTGGTATGTTTCATGTTTATAACCCTCACTCTTTCACGATACTGACTCATGTTCTAGGACGGGCACTTTTGGCATAGTGTTCCAAGCAGTTACAATCACTATCATCGCACCCGTTTACCTTACTCTCCAACTCCTACTCTCCCCTTCGAATCCGCGCCAAGCGCACTTACTCGTCGATCCGGCCGATCTCAACTTCCTGCCCGTTGCGACGATTATATCCTATGTCCTTCCGACTATTGGGCTTTGCCTGCCGCTGGTACTCGATATCTCGAGAGAGGCAAAGTTCATCGCGGTCGCGCTATGGCAGCCTTTTCCGCTATATCAATCAGCGCTGCAGAGTTTGTGGCGATTGTTCACACGTGGTGAAAGCAATAAGGGACATGTCGATCTGAGGCATACAACGGCTTTGAATCGGGCGTACATGTTCATTACTACATTGACAGTGAACGTTCACGTCATCGTGATGGGAACTATCGCTGCGTCTTGGGTGGGTTTGGTGCAGCCTTTGTCGGGACACCATATTCTCGCCCTGACCTCGATTGCCGATCCGCCAACGATGGCTCTCTTTGACCCACCTGTTCCAGCGATGGAGTCAAGAGAGATTGTGGTCTCTTTCTTGCGCTGGGATGTTTACTGTACGTGCCTTTCCATGATCATATGGTCTGGCTATCAACTCTATACTACAAGGAGATCGCCCAGTGCTGTGGCTATAGTTGTCAAGGCCATACTATTGGCATTGGTTGGAGGTCCGATCTTCCCAGCGTTGATGTTGCTTTGGCAGAGGGACGACATCGTAATGAGTGGAAGGGAGGCGGCTATGACGAAGAAGCACAATTGAGGACATGACGAGGTCGAGATGAGTCAACAACAATTAAGATTCGTATACTAAGTACAAGACCAGATAGCAATACACAACATCAAGGCGAAAGCAAAGCCGCATCCTTAAAAACACCAAGACTATCCTGTCTACAATCCAACAACCTACTCTCCAACATCCTAGGCGAAGCCTTCCAAAGCACATTACCTTCCCCCTCAACACCATCAGCAGCCAACCACCCAACAGCAGACCTAATCCCAATAGCAGAGTTCAATCTAGTCAATATAATACCTGCCCGTTCTCCCTGCGCAGGCGTAGTGTAGACACAATGCGTAACAAGCCTAATCGAATGCACTATCATAATAGCAGCCGCGCCATCGTACATCATGCTCGACGGCATACCGCTGGAGTCAATGTCACCGAGCGCGTAGGGTACGCAGAAGAGCATGTCGTCGACACATTTACGAACGTCGGATTCCAGCACGGGAACGCACTGTGCCCACATGGCTTGGTAGTTACTATACTCATCATCCACGGTCTGGAGGGTCGTTTGATACAGGAGCATACTCTGCAGCAAGATTAATCGCGCCGAGCGCACGAGGATCATGATGCAAGCGGTCTCAGCGTCGTAGTGCATTTTCCCAGCGCCCATCTCTCCGAGGACGGTAGGGACGCCGCGGCCTTCAAAGGTCATTTGCCAGTATGTTGCTGCTTCGCAGTCCCAGTCGTTGAAACCGTCTAGCATGTCGAAGCATTCTTGTAAAAGAAGACGCTCTTGATCTGCGTCGCTGCTGGTTTCGGAGGTGGCAGAGGGACTGCCGATTTGTTGGAAGATGTCGGATTGGATGAACTGGAAGAGACGGTGACGGAGTGAAAGGGTCTTGGACATCATTGCTAGAGCGCGGAGGAGAGGATCGAAGATGCCTATCACGGTGGCGATGGCGCCTGGGTCGGTGTATGTATCGTCGCCGTGGAGGAATGAGTAGATTTGCTAGAGACATGTCAGTTTGGAACAGCGCAATTGAGGGTTTAAGGACTCACCAGTCGCAGTAGAGCAAGGAGGAACAATTCGGCTCCTCGTCTTGTACCAATTTGACTCGGTCCCCTTCTCTCCAAAAGATAGAACAAACCCGAAGCATGCTCATTCGGATCACCCAATCCCTCACCACTAAAGTCCTACTCAAGTCAGCTCCGATCTCACTCAATCCCAGAGTCAACTCACCTTGTACGTGCAAAGCAACAAGATGGTCGCAATGACACTATCATCAAGCGCCTGATCATCAGACTGTATACTCTGCTGCAAACCCTTAATCACCCTCCCATAGTTCCTCAATGACCTCGTCCTGAGTTCTTCGTTACCCAAGTGATTATACGCAGCTAATTGAGCCACGCTCAATGTCGCCGTCTCAACTAACCCGCCATCTTTGTGGTGGTCAAAGAAGCTCGGGAGAAAGCTGAAGTGCCCTGGGAAGCCGTCGCCCTCGTCGGGTGAGACGAAGCGACGCACGAAATAGCACAGTGACATTTCATCGTAGGATTGGGTGGGTTGTTTGATGACGGCTAGAGATCTTCGGCGCGTTGATGGTTCGGGGAGTCGTTTTGTGGTTTTCGGTGGAGTTTTCTCTTTGGGCTTGGGCGGACGTGTCGTAACGGTCATCGCTTTTGTTGTCTCTACGGGCGCTGTGGTCGCTGGAACAGGCGGCGTTTTCGGCTTTTGTCCTGAATGTCGAAAGTGAAACTCGTCGGTATATCCAAGGCAAGGTTTGCCATAGTTGTAGCATCGTCGACACGTGGGTTTCCCCTCATCACACTATCATCATGATCAGCTTCAACCCTCTTGACGGTTCAGTCAAATCACATACCTTGACCTTGCGCTGTCGACAGCGCAGACAGCCCGAACTAAATCTTCCAGGAAACACCATGATTCAATAGTTTGTGTAAAATGTCTCAAGAGCTCGGGCAGCTGGGCGGTTTGAGTTCGAGTTGGGAAGAGAAGAGACAAGATGGGGAAAGTGAAGCGAACCGGACAGTGTGAGCACGGACACTATCATTGCGTTAGTTACCAGGACATGGGTTGGGCGGAAACAGGGTTGTTGACAAGAGAGCAGCAGGGGTTGAGGGAGTCTGGACGGGGCCTCAACTACCGGGGAGTGGAGAGAAGAGGGAAGATCTGCATTTTAGCTCGTTGTGGTCAAGCTTGCGATAAGACACTCGTTTGGTTCCTGTTTGACACGAGCGTCAACCTCGGCTTCAGCATCTTGATCGACTCCGCGGATTACCGGGAAATCTGGGGATAGACTTTGACACTTTCATATGGCGTGAGTGTTTGTATAAGACGGTCCGGCAGTCGCTGATGACTGACATTTTGAAACAATGAGATCATAAAATTAGCCTTTCACCATTGAACAATCCGTTGTTTCGTATACGCCACGCAATTCCTTTATCATGTCGTCTCTACTTTACCACCCAGCTTTGAACTACATTCAAAGTCTTAATGACTTTTTCATGTCTCCAATGCTATCATGCCCTTTACTTCTCACATCGATTTACGCTCCAACCGTCACCAACAATGCCTTGTCGTCAATTGCATCTCATCTCCCTCCTGAGATATCACCTACCCTAAACCTCCAAATGATCAACAAGGTTCTCCTCATCTGGACTAGCCTCTCCATCCTCCGGTCCATCAACCGGATCCTCAACATGATGGCTCACAACTCTTGGCGCCTCCGCCCCGCTTCCAACTGGTCCTGGACGAATGAAATCGCCGTCGTCACTGGCGGCTCTAGCGGGATAGGCCTCAGCATCGTGCAGCGACTAACTGCGATGGGTATACAAATCGCCGTCCTAGATATTCAAGATCTGCCCAAGGAACTGCAAACCAATGACCGCGTCAAATTTTATCGCTGCGATGTCACCACCGTGGAATCTGTGGCCGAAGCTGCTGATGCTGTGAGACGCGAGCTTGGACATCCTACCATTTTGATCAATAACGCTGGCATCACGTCTCCCATGCCCATTCTTAAAATGTCAGAGTCTTTTCTGCGCAAGATTATGGGCGTTAATCTCATGTCGCTGTGGTTCACGACCCAACAATTCCTCCCGCGGATGATCCAGCTTAACAAAGGCCACATCATCACCGTCGCGAGCATCGCATCTTTCGTTGCGTTGGCTACAGGCGCTGACTACTCTGCCACCAAAGCCGGCGCGCTTTCTTTCCACGAGTCACTTGCCAGCGAGATCAAGCATTTCTACAAAGCACCCAATGTTCTGACGACGGTTGTTCATCCCAACTTTGTCAGAACACCTCTTGTTGAGGGCTTTGTTGATCGTTTGGAGCGCGGTGGTGTTCGACTCTTGACCCCGGATGATATTGCCAAGGAGGTTGTCGCACAGATCAAACGTAGACGTGGTGGTCAACTTATTGTTCCAAAGTCAGCCTCTGCTATCTCGGGCATCAGAGGATGGCCTACTTGGTTACAGGAGATTTTGAGGGATATGATCGGGAGAGTCTAGACTAGTGAAAAGTAGGAGTTGCACATGTCATGAATAGGTAGATGGTATAAATTCCAAGCAGTTATCTAATTGTTCGTGCAAATCGTGATTTGCCCTAGAACGAGACCAAAATTTAGTGCCAAATTTCTCACCGAACACTTAAAGACGGCCTGCCCCTCCCTGCATAAACATTGCTTTGTTCTCAACGTCTCACCAATCTTCGCTCAGAGCACCTGGCCACCATCGTAAGGCAAACTCAACACCGCAAACATGGCGATCGGAAGCTGGCTAAAACTCATTTTCCTCTGGCTCTATGCCGCAATAATTTCGCCATGGCTAGTCACTGATTTCGCTATCGACATGATCCTCTACCTGATCCCATTCTTCCGACCCTTGCGAAAATGGTCTCTCAGCCAAGCCGCCCACGTACGCCTCGTCCGATTCGCCCTTCTCTACTGGTCCCTTGTCAAAGCCGGCGACAAACTACATCTTGACCCAAAGCGAGAAAAGAACCGATTCGAAGTTATCGCTCCGAGATCGTCAAAGCTCTACAGAGGCATCCTCTCAGATTATGCAGTCCTGCCTGTGAAGATTGGAATGACTTGGACGCCAGCACGACCACCACCTGCTGGGTTGGTTCATTCTGGGATGATTGTCGCTCTGCACTTTCATGGAGGGGGCTATGTGATTGGAAACGGTCGTGATGAAGATACTGGATACCTGGCGAGAACTCTTGTCAAGCACATGGGCTGTACACATGTGTGCACACCACAGTATCGACTTTCTAGCAGCAACAACGGACAATTTCCCGCACCACTACAGGATGCACTCACGGCTTACCTTGATTTGATCAAAACCAAGGGCATTCCTGCAAGCCAGATCATTCTTTCAGGCGACTCAGCTGGAGCCAACTTGGCTCTCGCCTTGGTACGATACATTCACGAGTACGGACAAGCCGACGACATCCCCTTTCCTCGAGCCATGGCCCTCTGGTCACCTTGGGTCGACATCGCAGGTGCTTTGGAACAGGATATCAAGTCATCACCACACTACAAAACAGACTATCTGAACATCCTCTTCGCCCGCTGGGGCGCAACCACAATCTCGGGCTTCGGCGCAACGGACCCCGCGGGGCCATACCTCTCACCCCTCCGAAACCCATTCAAGCTCACACAGCCAATGCCGGTATACGTCAATGCAGGTGGAGGCGAGGTGCTGTACCATGACATCGAGAACTTCTGCCAACGGTACAAGAAGGCTGGTTGGAATGTACATCTGGACGTATCGGAAGGGTGTCCTCATGACATTATCTTGTTGGGTGACTTCATTGGATTCGGGGCCGAGGCAGAGAACGCTGCTGGGGAAGCTAGAAAGTTCTTGAATGTGAATGCGGGGTTGAAGCTGAAGAGCTATGCCCCGCGGAAGTTGTGATGTATCACAAGGAACCAGCTTAGATCCTCAACAATGATCGTCGTATAGCTTTCACATGTTAAGCATAGACTTGTCAACTACCCCTCTGTCGCGTGGCCATGCATCTAGTGACATACGAGAACATCTACGGCTAGACTCGCAATAAACTTAATGCAACCTCTACGGAGACGATTGTCGGAGAATACCCCGCAATGTTCTGTCCATAGGTGTCAATATTCTCTTTGCAGTTTAGCTTGCGATTGCGGTCTCGTTTCCGCGTGGGCCAACAACGTCATGGCCCGAGCAAGGGTTCAGCGACGATCGTTTCCGCGGACCCCGAGATTCGGAAGCTATCCTTTATTCTACGGGGTAATGACATGATGCGAGTTGGGCTGAAAGATAGCCGAGGCCTGTTCATCTCCTTGAGGTTCGAAATTATCACAAACTTGTGCACTTATACTACCTGGCAACACCAGTGATTTGTCTCTCATGATCACCTCAACTGACATACTTTGACTTACCACCATGGCACATCAAGCAGAAGACAAGTCTTTCGACGTCATCATTATCGGCGCTGGAATCTCCGGTATCAACGCAGCATACCGTCTCCAAACAGAAGGTCCAGCAAATCTTGCCTACGCCATTCTCGAATCCCGCGATAGCATCGGCGGCACTTGGGATCTGTTCAAGTACCCTGGCATCCGATCAGACTCCGACATTTTCACTTTTGGCTTCTCATGGAGTCCTTGGAAGCACAAGGAGTCATTGGCGCCTGGCGATAAGATCAAAGACTACATGATCGAATCAGCTCGCTCAACTGGCATCGATCATCATATTTGTTACAATCATTCTGTCAAAGAGGCCAATTGGTCTTCTGAAGACAAAAAATGGAATCTTCAAGTCTTTAGGAATGGTGGTGAGAAGCCTGTTACTTTCCAGGCTCGGTTCATACTTCTTGGAACGGGGTATTACGACTATCAGACACCATTGCAGACTGTCATTCCTGGACTTGAAAATTTCCAAGGCAAAGTCATACACCCTCAATTCTGGCCCGAAGACTATGATTACACCAATAAGGAAGTAGTCATCATCGGAAGCGGAGCTACAGCCATCACCATCGTCCCCTCCATGGCCGACAAAGCCAAACGCGTCACAATGCTACAACGAAGTCCAGGCTATATCTTCCCCGTCCCATCTACCAGCTTCTTGACACGTCTCCTCTTCACCATCCTCCCCGCCAGTCTCGCGCTATTCATCAACCGTCTCTTATGGCTGGTCAGAACATACGTCACCAACGCCTTCTGCAAGTCCTGTCCTGGCTTAGCCAAGAGGATCATCAAGAATGTCACCGTCAAGCAGCTTCCTCCTGATGTTAGCTGGGATCCTCACTTCAAACCGCGGTATAACCCCTGGGAACAACGTCTTTGTGCTTGTCTGAACGGCGACTTCTTCTCTGCGCTTCGGTCTGGAAAGGCGGATGTTGTGACGGACAAGATCAAGACGGTTACCGAGAAGACTATCGAGCTTGAGTCCGGAGCAACGCTGCATCCTGATCTTATCGTCACAGCTACCGGTCTCAAGCTTCGCTTCGGCGGCGGTATCAAGTTCAGTGTCGATGGAAATGCTATCAACGTAGCAGACAAGTACGCCTGGAAGTCCGCCATGCTCCAAGACGTACCAAATTTGGTCTTCGTCTTTGGCTACGAGAACGCATCTTGGACTTTGGGAGCAGATGTCAGCGCTCGACTTTTCGTACGCGTTCTGCAGAAGATGGAGGAGAAGAAGGCTGTTGCTATCGTGCCAAAGTTGACTTCGGCGGAGAGTATGCCTGTTAAGCAAGTCATGAGTCTCTCTTCGACGTACCTGAAGAATCTCAGTTCTGTGTTTCCCAAGGGAGGCACGGGCCCTTGGAGTCCCAAGAGTCATTACTTTTCTGACATGGCTGGGGCGAGATGGGGGGATATCGCCACGGATTTGGAGTATATTTCATGAGGTAGTCGATGTATGAGAGTGGCTTTCAATAGTATGTCTAGCTTCGGGAGGAAATTTTGTGGGGTTAATATGTAGTAATTGAAATCTGTTGTATTTGTTTCATATTGAAACATCGGTGAAGCGACGTGATAAAGCGTCTTCAGCAGTTACCCAAGCCTCATCACCATCATTCTTCGATTCCGTGCTCCACACCAGCTTCTTCTCGATACCAACATTTATATAACATGATGCGTCTCTGAAAACACCTTGCCGCACCCGCACCACAAGACATAACTCATCCGACAACGGTATTGCAGTGTAAGGCTGAGTGATATCGATAGGTACAAACTCAAGTCTTGGGTGTTCCAGCCCTTTGGTCATCTTATCAGTAGATGCAGAGCAGTAGCGTCTCAGCTTTTCGTTCCCTCTATGAACATGGATCCCTAAGTACTTTTGTTCACCTTTTTTGTTAAAAATATTTGCAGTATTTATGGTGAAAGGCGGCAGTTCTGCATCTAGATCCCTGGGCCGGAAGGTAAGGACCGCTATTCCACCAGTACCGATTATCTTGTTGACCCTCTCTAGAACATGGGCCTGGACACGCGACTCCGGTAATGGAAAGACGAGGTTTTCTGGAGAGTCGCTGCTGAGGGTATATTCGGCGCTCTCAAGAGGTAGCGAGCGGAACTTGAATGGCGAAGATCCTGTTGGAGATACCGGAGACAAGGGGTACGACAGCTTCAACGGGACATATGCTTTGATGAGGATAGTCTCGGGCGGATCGGCCGGTGGCCCTTTTATACTGGTCTCAGAGTCAAACTGTCTCAGTCTATACACCGACTCATTCTCTGCTTTCTCATCCTTCTCTTTCATACATAGACGTAATGGCATCAGGCGAACCCTGAACCATCGACATCGATAAGCATGTTCCACTCTCTGGTATCCAACAGAGGATAGTTTCTTAATCGGTATAGCGATGTAACCATCTTTGTTCCAGCATCTTAGGATGGCAAGTAAGCACATGACTTTCATTCCTTTGGAGTCTTGTCTAGCTGGTGTGATAACAAGGCCGTGATCGACAGCCTTTACAGGGTGAACGTTCTTGGAGAATCGGACTGTCCCAACGACGTCGACTTTGTCGATTCCACACGGGATGTCTTTGGGATAGGGTGGCAGTGGACATAGTCTGACAAGTGTTGCTGATAGACTAATATTCTGCTTCACTATGTCGTAGGGTGAATGACTGCCAGGAAAGTCTTTTGGTGCCATTATATCGTGCGAATCCCTGAAGCAAAGAACCGATGGTGCTAGTAATCCTAGAAAACGAAAGCCCCGCGATGACGCCCCTTCACCTGCGGAGTAGCCTTGATCCTCCAATGGTTCCGTAGACCACGCGAATAATGAGTCGTCGTTCGAAAGCTTCATAATTTCCATCTGAAGTCGATAGAACGCCTTTTGCCCTTCACCGTATATGAGAGGCATGTTGACGTCGAAGAGACCTAAGAGAGAGTACGCTTGGTCTTCGAGTCTTGTGGTCTGTCGCATGGAGGCCCATGACATGATCATAGCGACACTGACATGCGCCCACGTATGCTTTCGCAAAGTAGTCACATCAATCTTCGTGACCGCCGATATCGTTTGACTCAAGCTAGCTTTTGTCCCGATTTCTTGCCAATCATCAGCACAGAATATTACTTCATGCGGCGCGAGTAATTCCTGCAGTGTCCATCCCCGAGTAAACCAACGACTCCGACGAAAAGCAGAATCCTGAGACACAGGATTCTCTGTACTGGGTACATCTTCCAGATAGACGTAACATGCCGCAGAGTCGCGATACCACTGGAACATCGAGTTGATGGCCTCTGATAGTTCAGCACTTGACGTTTTGTCTATGCAGCATGTATCTATCCAAGCATAATCAAATCCCTCATTTCTGGCTTTGGCACAAAGGTCGATGATTTTTCGATATCCTTTCGAATCTTCTGATAGAGGGAGAAGGCCGGTCATCTGTTGGTAGGAGATTTCCTCGTTTGTCCATACGTGTGAGAGGATGGCGTATGTTGGGAGTCCTCGGCCGAGGTCTCCAATGAAGGACTCGAGCTCGAGGGACTCAACATTGATGAGTCGCATGGTACGGGCGCGACCGGAAGTCCAAGGTTTACCGGTATCAGATCGACTGGTCTATTGACTTTTCAGCGAGTCTATCCATCCGGATGAGCGAGATATTGTGATTGTTCAGTATTCGTGAGGCTTGGTTTTGATGTGGGCTTATGCAGAGAACTAAAATCTTACCGACATGTGATTGGTTGATCGTAGGGCGATTGACTGATGAGATCTCAGGCTAGCCTCCCAAGAATGATCGTGAGCTCGTGACGTCTTTAGAATTTCATCGAGTTGTGCTGCAATATGTCTTGAAGCTCTAGACCATTGACATTTATCGCTAGGCTCGCCCACCAGTGATAATTGCGACTACCGTCAGAGAATACTGACAAGGAACACCAACTCTCAGTCGTTACACTGCCCCGACCAGAAGGAATTCATAAATGTAGAGCAGAAATGGAAGCTATGGATTTGGGAATACTGATTACCACTAGACTTCTAATCTGGGAAACATATAGCGAGACAACTTCTAATCAAAGTTTCCTATTACGGATAGGGCTGAGGATCGTACTCCGCCACATCATCTTTAGTCCACGTCGGCGACGTCGCCTATACCCGCCGTCAGCTTACGTTGGAGAATAGTCTGGTATGCGGCTCCTTTACCACGTGCCAAGGCTTGTCGTACAACTGTTGATTGGCTGGCTACATTAATAATCTGACACGATATGACCGTCAAGTCGGCGTTGGCTATTACTTTCCGGGATATCGGCAAATAGCGAGGCCAACATGCGGATCAAGCGGGATGTCGAACTCTATTCTGTTTCTGCCAAGCAAATCGGATCCTTTTCGTTTCTTAGCCACCTTTTCGGGATCACTGAAGCTCCATATAGAATACCCTGGTCTTGACCGTCATAGAAGTTATATAAGAGGCGATTCATCGCTGGTACAACTTTTGTCACAACCACCAATACTTCAAGTTCACTGCTTTCACTCTATTCCTATCTCTCTTTAATCTCACATCATGAAATATCTTAACTTCCTTTTGCTCGCAGTCACCGGCGCTCGGGCATACCCCAAGCCTGAAACACCTCAAGGAGCGTTGTACTTCCTGGACAGCGACCCTCATGGTGCTTCAGTTGTGTCGTTTCCGATGTCAGCAGATGGTTCTCTGGGCAAACCCCTCAGGACTTCCACCGACGGAAAAGGCCTGATCGGTGTCAATGCCAACGGCACTGTCGCAGTTGGTAGGTCTCTAAAGCCTAACAGGTAACTGCAGTGCTAACCAGCCCCTTAGACCCATTGTTCGCTCAAGGCTCTATCATCGTAGATGGAAACAGTCTCTTCACAGTCAACGCCGGCTCCAACACTCTAGCTACCTTCCACATCCCGAAGGAAGACCCAGCCCACCCTGTCCTGATGGGCAAGCCGGTTGACACTGTCGGCACTACTCCCAACACAGTGGCCTACTCACGCAAGCACAACATTGCTTGTGTTGCCAACACTGGCACCAAGCCTGGAGTCCAATGCTTCAGTGTCTCCAGTTGCAACGGTATCAAACCGGTCGGTGGCCTGAGACCCCTTCCGATTATGAACCAGACAAACCCAATCACTGGAGTGCCTAATACTGCTTCGAATATCCTCTTCAATCCTTCCGAGACCGCTCTTTTCGTTGCTATCAAGGGCGATGGTATGACCTCTGGTTACATCTATGCCTACAAAATCGAGAACGGCATTATTAGCGAAGAAGCTGTCGAGTCTCGACCTGAGAACCTCCCACTTCCTTTCGCCATTAGTTTCGTGGACGATAGTTCTGCTGTCGTTGCCACCCCCGCCTACGGTGCTGCATTTGTGTCTATCGCCAAGGATCTCAGTGTAACCACCAACAGTATTGTTAATGTCACTGGCCAGATGGCGACATGCTGGACTGCCAAGTCTCCCGACACTGGATCTGTCTACCTACTCGACGGTGGTGTGCCAGATGTTCATGCGGTTGACACTGAGACTAAAGCTCTTAGCCGTACTCTTCTCGGCTATGAGCAAGGAATGGGCAACTTTGATGGCACCATTGTGGGATCTAAACTGTACGCACTTCAGGCTGCCCCTGCTGTTGCAATTTTGGACCTAGAAGATCCTTCTTGTGGTCCCGAGGTTGTTGATTTGAAGGGATTTGGTGACCGCTCCTCTTGGATTGGTATGGCTGCATACTCTTGAGATTCATAACTTGATTCGCCCTTGGATTATCGGCAGCACATTAACTGGCAACATTTCTTTCTTTCACTCGTGTCGTGCTCAGTAGTTTCAGCCTGTTGGACGGACTTCAATGGGTCTAAAGCAATATAGTGCGTCTACTATTTAGGCAAAATAGACCATATTTATCTCGCCCCGAGTATTCATCTTGTTGCTTTCTCTGATATCACCGCTTATCTGCAGAGATAAGAGCCATCCACTCATAACCTCCGTAAGCGCAGCATATCTCCACACCAAATGGCCCCAAATTTCCTCATTCGGAAGAATAGAGCGAGATGACCTCCAGTGAGAAATTCCTTCTGCCTAATACCACCGAAAAATCTTTATAATTACAGCTCAGCGAAAGCAGTAGGTCTCTGAATTGTCTTAAAGTTCAAGCCCCAATGCCTGGTGTACCAAAGGTAGAACGATGCCAGGGATGCAAGCGGAGACGAGTCAAGGTAAGCAAAGGCTCTGACATCATACCTGTTCTTGTGCTGATATCTCAAGTGCGATTTGAATTGGCCGACTTGCACGCCTTGCAAGAGGTTGAAACTTGTTTGTTCGGGACCTTCGAGTTTGCATAAGTTTATTGTCAATGGATCTCACTCTTCTCAACCAGAGGAAGCGTCGTCTTCATCCGCCAGCACAAACCTGACAGCCAAGGATGCCACAGGCCCATGGCTTAAGATTCGCAATTACAAGCCCAAAGCAACCAACACTCGCAGTGAAGAAGCACCTGGGTATGGTTTCTTCCGTCTCTCACGGCAACCTTCTTCAACGCCCACCGAGCGCCTCGGATCTTACCTCATCACCCAATCTTCCAAGTCCCCAGACTTGGTAGTCAATCTGGCATATCTCAAACATCTTCCTCGGCGCCTGATCGAAAGTCCTGTCTTAGCAAACTGTCTCAATGTTTTCTGCAACTCCTGGTCGAACTATCAACGTGGCCTTCCTCCGCCACAACTCATCGATGCGAGGCTATATGGGTTGGCTTTGAGAAGTTTGCATGCTGCCCTCAATGGACCAGCCCAGCTCCGCATTGAGACTTTGACCGCTATGGCGATTTTACAAAAGATTGAGTTGCTGTTTGATGTGGAGAGGGGAAATCATCAAACGATTCATTCAGGCGGGATGATCCCGCTTATGATTAAGAAGGGACCGCCGAGTTTGGATGATCCTCTTGATATGCACTTGGCGCACGAAGCTCAAGTCACGTTGGTAAAGCTCGGACTCTGCAAGCTGTTAGGAGATTGATTTGCTGACTCAACTTCAGGCTGTGCATTGGCTGGTTCATCGCGGTGATAACTTCATGTTGCGCTCGCCATGGATTGAACGCCTGCAAGAAGGGACTGAGAGGCTGGGCCTCGAAGATAACAAGTTCGACCTCAATCTGTCCTCGTTCGTCGTGGATGTCGCCATTGGTCGATGGCCAGAGTTCCTGCATGAGATGAATGACGTTCACAGTAATGAAGACCCTATCGCAGCTCAACGCCATGCAAAAAGCCTCCAAGCACGTCTCAAACATCATTTTGATCAGGTCTACAGATTGACAGCCCCAACATTAAAAAAAGCAGCAGAGCAACGTATCATACGAGACATCCCGGGCGGTGACACACCCAACGGCTTTGCATACGAATTCGCCACCTCTAAAGCCTTTGACCTATCCTTCTCATACTACACAGTTTGTCTCATCCTCAAACTCATGATCCACAGTCTGAACGTCTTCCAAAACATCCAAGACGAAACAACATGGTCCGAGTACCGTTTGTACTGCTCACAAATGACAAAATACATCCCGCATCTGCGTCAGCAAGGCCAACTTGGCGCTATGTTATTTGTTTCATCATTTTGTATGGCTTTCGAAGGGGCTACTGAGACAGAGAGGGTATACATCAGGGACTTTATTCTATGGACCGATGATTATAGGCACAGGTTCCCGCGTGGGAAACAGGAGGCTGATGATTACTTCTGCTATGCTTCAAAGGCTATGACTGGTCGTCGGAACTTTGTTTTGACCCCCAGAAAAGATTTACATGATTAGATGGGTGCTGATAAACATTTGTCGGCGGAGGTGGGATATCTGCATCCCACTTGACTCCGATGTTGTAGGGTAGGCCTTAATTGAACTGCCGTTTATGATAACCGCTGATGCTACGTCGCGTATGCTGGTAGCTTTAGAGTTTAACGGCCTATCCGATCGTAGATTTTATCCGATGTTTATCACATCTTCCTCGTAAAAAGGCCTGGCGCCTTAATCGTGAACTTCATCGCCTTCCTGACTGAGTAACTCAAAATCATTCATCTCATCCCACTCGGGTGATTACCACCACGACAAATTGTATACGATGCAGGGTACACTTACGATCCGGGAACCCTGAGCCAATTACCTATAGCGCGTTGAAACGGAATAATAATGGACTCTCCGCGGAAGACGGATATTGAGACAGATTTGGTCAATGGAAGCACTGTACAATGAGTTCCCCGAAAATGACGTGCAGCGCCCTTCCTTTTTTTCTTCCAACGGTCAAGAGTTTCAGATTCAAGACCTGGAACCAACAACGTAATCAAAAGCCAGGTACTAATCAAAGCTCATTGCTTTTGCTACAACGTTGGTCCAGGCTTTCACAATGCGAAAATTGCTTTGTCTCCTTGGTGACATCTTCAGCCGTTATGACCAAGGGTTCACCGTTTCAGAACGGTGGATTAACTCGTGTAAGGCTACATCCTCCAACCACTAACAGACCGCGGAGCACGCCGTCTCCTGGCTATGGCCCAGACTCCACTGCCACGGTAGCATTGCAGTGTCAAGTCAACAAGGGGACCCTGTTACGAAAGAAGGGATGCCAAGCTTTACCTTGAAGAATTGAGTAACAAAAAACCAGGTTTTAGACGACTGGAAGAAGGTTTCGGTTAATTATCCAGAGAAGGAACAACATCGTCGATCCCCGTCGACATGGAAGAATTTCTCACAAACTCAATCTTTGCGCAAAAACTCAATCGTAATGGCGCACGGGAGGGGAAAGTGAATATGGGCACTAAGGAGATTAGCGTGATAAATATTAATAGAATTAGATCCGGGAAAAGGACCGCTGGAAAAATGACGCCCGAAATTGAAAGAATAATTCTGTTTGCATAAGGGTATTGCTTTTCTAAAATGCTACATCGATGGGCTACGCTATTCTGCATGTATACTGTTCTGGATTAAGAGTGCTTGAATGTAGGTGCTCTTTTCTGGAGGAACGACTGGATACCCTCCTGGAAATCATTCAGGCCAAAAGTAGAGTAGTAGAGCGCCTTCTCATGGGTCATCCCAGCACTAAGCGTACTGTTTTCCACTGAATACGAGTTAGAGGTGGATCACAAAGCAGATAAGATAACATCTGAGACATACCTGTCAAGACAGCTTGCTTAGCCGTTTTGATAACCGGGCCCGAAAGTTTAGCGATCTTTTCAGCTAGGGCAGTAGCGGCAGGCAAAACCTCTGCCTTGGGGAACACCTTGGTGACAACCCCAAGACGCTCAAACTCTGCACCGCTGGCAGGTTCGCCTGTCAATACGAATTCCATTGCCTTTGATGTCACATGTCAGTCGTAATTCATGCAAGGTGGCCTGAGATTGCGTAGGGTAACAAACCTTGTGCTTGCCCAGGGCACGTGCCAGACGCTGTGTACCCCCAGCTCCAGGGATCGTTCCAATCTTGACCTCGGGGAGACCAAACATGGCATCTTCGGCGGCGTAGATGATGTCGCACTGCAGAGTGAAATGAGCTTAACGGCTACACATATATGTGATATACCGGGACTTACAGCAAGGGAAATCTCGAATCCGCCACCCAACTAAACACATCATTAGCATGAACATCAATTGAGTGACAATGCACTCACAGCATAGCCTACAACGGCAGCAATGATCGGCTTGGTGAATCGATCAAGCGCATCCGTCAAATCCTTGAGAAAGGCGATCTGGTGTGCCTTGGAAGTAGACAGCTCAACCAACTCATTGAGATCCATCCCCGCTGCCACCATCGTTAATCACTGGTGGAACAAGACACGGCACTGATCGTCAGGAACTTACCGCAGAAATGGCCCTCTGGTCCACCAGTCAGAACCACGGCACGCACAGTCTCCACCGAGTCGAGGTAGGCCAAAGTAGCCACGATCTCATCGATGGTCTTCTGAGCAAAGGCATTGCGCTTCGTAGGTCTGTTGAACTGGATGGTTGCAACACCCGTCTCTTCGACGACGGAGAGCTTGAGGTCTGTGAGATTGTCCATTGTGATGGGATATTCTTGGCGTAGGTGGTTAAGAGTTGAGAAAAAGAAAGGATGATGATGCAAAACTGTTTCTGTGTCCAAAGATCAAGTTTAAGTTCAACTTTGAGTCCCGTACAGTAGACACCTTGTCCCTACGATGCAACTCGGATAAAAAGTAAAGAACTCGAGTTTCGACCAAGTGGACATGTCACAGGTCCCGGAACGGTCGTTTCGGCATTTGGAGTAGGCGAGTCCGTCGATCCCTTCTGTCAACGGTTTTGTATACCCGTTTAGGTTGATGACAACTCTCTGAGTAATGTCAGTGCGTTTCTCACAAAAACGGAAGTTCGTCTTGACAGCTGCCAGCTTCTGTGAATAAACCCTTGCAGACAACCGTTTCAGGGACCCCTTGTAGTCTCCCCACTCCGAACGGTACGCTAAACGTCAACTGCATTTACTCCGTTTCGTTTTGGGACATGACAACAATAACGGTCCCTGAAAATCTTACTGGGCAATCAGCTTCCAAGGTACAGCTAATGCGATCAAGCTCTTGTAGTCTTGGCGGGTCGCTTTTTCCACGGAGGTCTACTGTCCATTGTTCCAAAAGATCCAACTACTGCAACCTTATCCTGCGGAGGTCCACCGGGCGAATACACAAGGGATAATTAATGGAGCTGTATTATCGGGGCAGGGCTGTCGATGTACGAGCTGCCGAAACGATGGAATAGGACAAAGAAGTTTCTTGCTTCCGAAACAGTTCACGGAACAGGGAGCGGTAATTTATCCTGTTCGGAGAAGAAGCTGGTTTTGACAAGGTAACTTCCGTAAGCCAAGAATATGGCTTGTGTCTGGCATACATTACTTAAGTGCTTTTGTGTCCCCATAACGCAAAGACCTTTGTGATGTGGTTGTCGATCTTGTTGTTGTGTATTCCAAACACTCGTCACCATGTCTTCTTATTCTTCTTTTAGCTCCATCGAGAGCCTGTCCCTGGCGGATAGACAATTATTCAACGAATTCAGCAAGGGTCCCGAGGTCCCTATTCCTTTCGAGGTCGCACATCATGCATTCGAGGCGGTTGCGCAGGCGCATCCTGATCTCGTCGCTGTTCGACACTACGATGGAAGCACAATCACATACGCGGAACTCGACCGACGGGCGAACATGTTGGCGAACGAGCTTATTGCTACTTATGGATTGAGAATAGGTGATCGTGTGGTGTGTGTTTACTCACGATGTATTGAGATGGTGGTGTTCATCTTGGCTGTTCTCAAAGCTGGTGGACAATATGTGCCATTGGATGGTGGCATTGTCACAGATGATACTTTGGGCTTTGACATTGCCGACTCAGATGCTCCTGTTGTTCTGTGTCTGCCCAAGTTCTTTGAAAAGGTTGTTCGAAGTATTCCTGATGATAGACGGAATATGGTCAATGTTATTGACCTGGACTCGAGCTCACCACTCTGGCACATGGGAAACCCATCAGATCCCATGGTCGAGGTTACTACAGACGACGGCGCATATGTTATCTACACATCGGGCACCACAGGCCGGCCCAAAGGTGTCGATGTGCGACATAGAGGTGTCACCAACACCCTACTAGCAGAGCCTTCCAAGCTTGGTATTCGACCTGGCAGGAACGTGGCTCAACAACTCAACGTCGCTTTCGATATGTGTAAGTCAATCGTGATTACCACCGCAAGGAAATATCACTAACATGAACAGGCGCCTGGGAAATTCTAGGCACAATGATGAACGGCGGTACCCTCCACATCCGAGGCAGTGGTCTCGCGCCCTGGACAGAATGCCTCCAACGCTGCGACACCATCATCGCCACTCCTTCCGTCGTCCTCAAATACATGCCCAATCCCGAAGACTTCCCAAACGTCGACACTATCGCCGTCGGCGGCGAGCCCTGTCCTCTTGCACTAGCTGAGAAGTGGGCTCCCCACGTCAACTTCTGGAATGTCTGTGGTCCTACAGAGATTAGCATGCTCAACACTGGTCATCTTCACAGGCCTGGTATTCCATTGACGATTGGAAAGCCCAATCCTAATACCAATGTGTATATTTTGGATGATGATGAGAATCCTGTCCCGATTGGTCAGCCGGGTGTTATGTGGGCGGGTGGTCCAGGTGTGTCAGCAGGTTACATCAATTTGCCTGAACTGACAGCCACAAGATACAAATTGGACAAGTTCACTAACGATGGGTAAGTCCACTGACACGAGTAGCTGTCTTAACTTGACTAATGCGAAATAGACGAATGATGTTCAACACTGGCGATCTCGCCCAGTGGACCGAAGGCGGCAGTCTCCTCCCCCTCGGTCGCAAAGACGACCAAGTCAAAATCCAAGGATTCCGCGTCGAACTCGACGGCGTCTCACGCTCCATCGAAACAACCCCCGGCGTCGTAAAAGGCTGCGCTCTCAAGATCGAAAACAGCCTCTGGGGTTTTTACTCTGCACCCTCCAAGATCGACGAGACCAAGCTCAAGAACGCCGTTGCCGTATCCCAACCTTTCTACGCCGTCCCATCAATCTGGAAATGGCTCCCCGTTCTGGAACTCACGCCTAACGGCAAGGTTGACAAGCGCGCTTTGATGAAGATCGCTGAGCAGGGCGATGTGGTTGAGCCTGTTGGTCTTACGGTCATTGAGAAGGCTAGACCGCAGACTTTGTGGCCTTCTGCTGATCGCATGATGTCCATGACTAGTTCCAGCGATGGAACTGTTGTCGGTACAGATACCAGCGTGCGGGATCTGGAGAAGGATGATAAGCCGCTTGTCGATGAGTACAATGAGGAGGAGTTTCCTCTTCCGGAGAAGAGCGGCTTTCATGGGTGGCGCTGGGTGCGACACACTGCTTTCTCAGCGTATCGCAAGTTATTTGGCTTCATCTTCCTCACCAACCTCATCGTTCTTATCGCGCTTCTGGTAGATAGCGCGGACAACAATTACTATCCCAAGCCAACTCACGTCGCAACAGCCGTTGCTTCGAATCTTCTCGCCGCGGTGCTCATTCGACAGGAGTACGTCGTCAACGCCATCTTCTTCACCTGCTCTCGAGTTCCCACATCTTTCCCTCTATCTATCCGACGACATTTCGCGCGTGTGTATCACAACGGTGGTGTTCACTCTGGCTGTGCTGTTTCCGCTACGGCCTGGTGGTTCATGTACACCATCTCCGTCAGCCGCGATTTCCTCAGCGAGAAGCATCCTGCTCAGATCAAGTCTGTCGTCCTCGCTTTGACATACATCATCTTGGGATTCCTGTGCTTTATCCTCGGTATGGCGTATCCTTCTGTACGCATGAAGATGCACGATCAGTTTGAGTGGGCGCATCGATTCGTCGGTTGGACTTCTGTTGCTCTTGTCTGGGCTCACGTTATCGTTTCGACTGCAGCATCTACCACTGGACCTCTTGGACCAGCTTTAGCCGAGACACCCACAATCTGGCTGCTTTCGCTCATTACTCTGAGCATTGCTCTCCCATGGACCAGACTTCGTCGCGTTAATGTCGTTCCCGAGCCTCTATCCAAGCACGCCGTCCGTCTGCACTTCGACTTCGACACTCCTCCACCATGCTCTTCCCGAGGTGTCCGTATCACCGATCGTCCTCTTGTCGAATGGCACGCCTTCGCAGCCATTCCCGAACCCAGTGGCAAGGGCTTCTCGATCGTCGTGTCCAAGGCCGGTGACTGGACCAAGCGCATCATCGAGAAGCCTCCCACATCAATCTGGACACGAGGTACACCAGCCTCCGGAGTCCTCGCCATCGCGCCTCTCTTCAAGAAGGTCGTGCTTGTCGCCACTGGCTCTGGGATCGGACCCTGTTTACCAGTCATTATGGAGCGTCGCGTCCCTTGCAAGGTTGTCTGGTCCACCAAGAACCCTCTCACAACCTACGGCCAAGGTATTATCGACACAATCACAGCCTGCGATCCCGACGCTACTATCTGGGACACTGATCAAAAGGGTCGACCCGACATGGTGAAGCTGGCTTATCAGGCGTACAAGGAGAGTGGCGCTGAGTGTGTTTGTATTATTTCCAACAGATCTGTCACAGCGAAGGTGGTGTATGGATTGGAGACTCGTGGTATTCCGGCGTATGGGCCAATTCTTGATTCGTAAATGACCGGATTGGAAAATGTTTCTTTCTCTTTTTTTATTGTACTTTACCAGCCAGCAATTGTTTCTTGCTCACGACGAGATTTTCTTTTATTACGTTCTTTGGATATAGGTAATCGGTAAAAATAATACATAGTTCAGCCATTCTGTCATTGAGCCTGCAATGTGATGTCAACTCAACCAGTCCCAGCCTACATGTGTGAAGCCGTATCAATGTCTACCAATGATACGCGCGACAAAATCCGAATCGGACACGCATCATGCCAGCCATTGCAATCAAGGGCTTCTGTTTCACGTCATAACCTGCAACGCCGAAGAAGTGGCTTTTTCTATGGATATAATATGGCCGGAGCCCTCCGTCATCTGCTCGGCATCCCCATGGGGAGCAACCAGAAAGATTAAATATTGGACCAGCATCATGACACGCGTCCAACCACTCAACATTTCCAACAGACATACGCGGTCGATCTCAATTCTAGACCACCCGGCTTTGGGTCTGTGCGGCTTGCCTGTCGGGGCCCAAGGGAGACAGTCGGTGACCAAAACATGCGACTTCCATCCACAGAACAGCCAATCAATTAATACTATCGGGCCTCATCTCGATGCTAACCGCTTTATCAAGGTTATCGGTGCCACTTTTGCCGTGTCCGGATCGCCGACTTGTCAGAAGATAGCGCGACCCGCCGAGCCTGCCCGTCCGCCCCGGGCCCGGCTGTCGGGACGGGATCCGTCACCCCCTGACGTCTAGACATTTTTCGTATAAACTCGCCCTTATCGGCCCACAAAATAAAGCCATTCTTTTCCCCAGAATCTTTTACTTTCTATCTCCTCTAATCACCATTGATGGATCACTGTTAAGATGAAGCCAGTAGATGACACCTTCTTCGAAGCCGAACCAACGGTGGTAGAAGAACTCAAGCAATGTATACCTACGAAAGATGGCACACTACGATATTTAACGTCTTTGTTTCCCTGTTTTGGCTGGCTGCCACGGTATAATTGGCGATGGCTTGTCGGTGATAGCATTGCTGGTCTTACTGTTGGCCTCGTGGTTATTCCCCAGGCTATGGCATATGCGCTATTGGCTACGTTACCGCCTGACTTTGGGCTATATACTTCCTTTGCTGGCGCAGCGACGTATTGGCTTTTCGGAACGTCGAAGGATATCGTTATTGGAGTATGTGTAACTGCCTCGCCGTCCATTGACTTCCACTGACTCGCGATGTTAGACTACAGCCATTGGCTCTTTACTCGTCGGAGAAGTCATCTCGCACGTCCACGAAGCACGACCGGATACATACACAAGCGTCGAAATTGCCAAAACATTATCATTCATGACCGGTCTCATCTTGTTCGCCTTGGGTCTTCTTCGTCTTGGCTGGCTTGTAGAAGTCATCCCATACATCCCCGTCTCGGCGTTCATTACAGCAGCCAGCATCATCATTATGTGCACACAGCTCCCCGTTCTTCTGGGCATCCCTGGCATCAACACACGAGAGAAGCCATACGAGGTCTTTATCTCGACGATGAAGAATCTTCCCAATACAAAACTTGATGCTGCTATTGGTATCACTTGCTTGGTATTGTTGGAACTAGCAAAGTACACTTTCACAAGGTTGGAGGCTCGTCAACCTGCCAGAAAGCGACTTTGGTCAATTATGTCTTCTCTGCGCCTCACTTTTGCAATGATTCTGTACACACTTGTTAGCTTTCTGGTCAATCGCAACTTGTCAGAAGATGAAAGCAAGTTTCGAATTGTCGGCCACATCAACCAAGGTACGTCAGCTCCAATGTCCTCGTCGCGTATACCTACTGACGTCTATCAGGCTTCATTCATGCCGGTCCACCAGAACTCAAGCCAGACCTTATCGGTGTCATCTTGCCACAAAGCCCCATTATTCTTGTGATTCTCATCGTCGAGCATATCGCTATTGCCAAGAGCTTTGGCAAGAAGCTAGGTTACGATGTTGTCCCATCCCAGGAAATTATGGCTCAAGGAACCGCAAATATCCTGGGGCCTTTCCTGGGTGGCTACTCATGCACTGGCTCATTCGGCGCATCTGCTGTTCTATCCAAGGCTGGAGTAAGAACACCTCTGGCAGGACTCTTCAGCGCATTCATGCTACTTCTCGCTCTTTATGCGCTGACAGGAGTGTTCTACTTCATTCCCAGGGCAGCGCTGGCTGGACTTATCATCCATGCTGTTTTCAATCTCATTGCTTCGCCTTCTACCGTGCGCAAGTATTGGCATCTGTCGCCATTTGAGTGCATTATCTGGGTAATCGGCGTTGTTATGGCTGTCTTTACCGGCCTTGAACCGGCCATTTACACCACAACAGGTCTCTCATTCCTGCTTTTGCTCGTGCGCATTGCACGAACGAGAGGCGAATTCTTGGGCAAAGTTGAAGTTGAGCAGAATGACAAGACATCAATAAATGCCGATGAGAAACCTTCTACTCGCGACATCTACTTGAGTCTGGAGCGAAATGATGCTTCCAACAAGGATATCTTGGTAGAAGGCCCTGGCGGCGGAGTCCTCATCTACCATTTCCCCGAAGGCCTGAACTACCTAAACCAGGCACAACATCTGAAGAATTTGACAGATTATGTCTACACTCACACAAGACGTCCAGACGAAGAGCAATCAGATGAAAAGGCTGAGGCTCTCTGGTGCGACACATCCGGGTTGTGCAAACAAGACAACGAACTACCCGTACTACGCGCCATCGTCATAGACTGCTCAACAATTAATAATATCGACATCACCAGCGTCCAAGGCTTGGTCGATGTCAAGAACGCTTTGGATCGATGGGCAAGCCCATCTACGATACAATGGCATTTCGGCGGTTTGCATAACCGCTGGGCAAGACGCGCTCTAGCAGCCGTCGGCTTTGGCCAAACCAGTACAGAAAACAATCCGTTAATCGCAAGCTGGGCAGCAGTACCCAGTATAACATCTTCTTTTGGAGAAGCAACAGAAGGCGACCACAGAAGACAAGATGACGAGAGCTCAATTGGCACACGGCACAATGACTTCAGCGGCGACAAAAAGCTCTGCCCAGTGTTTGCAATGGACAGACCATTGTTCCACGCGGATCTTGGCGAAGCGGTGAGTGCGGCTTTGAAGTACGCGCGTAAAAGCGAGTGCCGTTCCCATTCGCACACCGACTCGGAATAAAGAACGGGAAAGCTTATCGGGTGGGTTTTGTCCGACTACCGAGCCGGCCGGATCATCCGGGGTTTGTGTGGATATCGGGCATTTGATCTACCAGCTGTAGTCGGTGTCTAAATCTATTGAACAGAGTTTCGGATCCACTTGGCGTTGAAAAAGAGAAATTAGAACAAAATTCTAGACAGCGATGAATTAATTAATTAGTAATTGAAGAAATTTCTTAGTCTCTACGGTCTCCTTAAGATGCTCGTGTTTGGCTCACAGCTCAGTTGTAGACTTGGCACAACATCTCAGCGACAGTGACAAACATGACAAGCTTATTGACAGGGGCCATTTTCGGCACAGGTCTTACCCTCTCGGGCGTGGCAAACCCACAAGTCATCAGGGATCAATTCAGCCTCTCCGACTTCCACATGCTCGCCACCTTCCTAACAGCCTCCGCGACGAGTGCCGTCGTCTTCTCGACCTACAACAAGATATCCACGTCGCAAATCCCTGCCAAATCAGCATCCAGGCTCGGCCGATACAACGGCAACCTAATCGGCGGCACAATGCTCGGTCTGGGGATAAGCTTAACCGGCGCATGTCCCGGAACGGTCCTCGTGCAGGCGACGGCCGGTATTGGGCACAGCAGATTGCTCGCGTGCACATGTTTCCTCGCAGGGATTGTTTGGGTTAAGATCAAGCCGCTGCCGCCGACGAGCCGTGCCGAGAATAACACTTTGATGCTTATTACCGGATGGTCGGCGAATAAGGTTCTTGTCGCGTATGAGATTACGTTGTTGGGTATCTTGGCTGCGATATTGGCTGTGGCGCCGCGTAGTGAGACACTGCTACATCCGGTCGTCGGGGGTTTACTCATTGGTGCTGGACAGCTTGCTTCCGTGCTCTTTACGAAGAAGCCGGTTGGTGTGAGCGGTGCTTACGGAGAGTTTGGGAACTTGTTTTGGGATGTTGTTAGTGGGAAAATGGTCAAGTCAATCCCCGAGAGTCTTTTATTCGCTGGCGGGCTTGTCGCGGGCTCTTGGTTGACTATGGCTCAAGTGCCTGCTATACGGGATGCCATGGTTGGCAGTCAAGAACAATCCTTGCCAAGGTTAATTCTGGGAGGAATCCTGCTGACTTTTGGCGCGCGTACGGCTGGCGGATGTACGAGTGGTCATGGTATCAGTGGTATGGCGAGCATGGGGGTCAGCTCCTTCATCACAATCGCCGCCATGTTTGGCGCTGGAGTTTTGCTCAGAGTAGTATTTCCTTAATTGTTTTTTCTTAGACATGTACAGATTTTATTTGTATTAGTTCAATTATAGAGTGTAGATGTCAAAATGGAATAAAATCTTAGACAAGTTGATGTCAGCAACTAAATCATATCTCCAGCATTTCTTTGTTACAAGGAAACGGGTCTTTTCTCGGCTTTTGATCAATGAAACCCAGCCCAGATCAATATCAGCAGCTGCCAACATCGCTAGCACGGACTGGTCACAAAGTCAAAGGGTAGGCATTTACAGACTGCCTGGGTCTACTGCGATATATCACTACAGTTTAACATAGGAAGCGCGTTAAGATCCAAAACTTTGCCCAACGCTAGAATTACATTGACGCATCATACCATACTTCATAAGCATACAAATTGACCAATTTCCATGCCTTGCCTATACTACCAAGAGGGACTCGTCAGCGGAAGATGAACCATCCTCGCCCCCGAAGGACTAGGAGCAGGCAGCTGTCCGCCACGAATATTGACCTGCAGCGAAGGATGAATCAACCTCGGCGCCGCCAAAGTCGCATCACGTTTGCTTCTCATCTCGACGAACTCTTCCTCCTGCATCCCATCTTTAAGATGCTTGTTATTCTCTCTGTGCTCTTTTACGGTTGCGAAAGGCACAGGAGCGTCTCGTCCTTCTGGCGGATAATCGTGACCAACCCAGATTTTGGTATCTTCAGGCAGTGAGAGTAACTTGCGGCCTGACTTGAAGATGTCTTGGGCGCTACCTCCGGGAAAATCTGCTCGGGCGGAGCCTATATCGACGTGGAAGATTGAGTCACCAACGAAGACGTTGCCTGGGTAAGTGTTAGTACAATAGTGACAGCTGGATTCTGGGACACTTACTACCGATGTGGTAGCCCATGTGGTCCGGTGTATGACCAGGCAGGTGAACAGCACGAGCACTCAGTGTGCCGATTGCAAACTCATCGTCATCTCTCCAAAGCTTGTCAAAGACAGTCTCATATTCTTTACTCCAAACACCGTACTTCTCTCCAAACAGGTTCTGTACTTGTTTGATGCGACTTCCAATGCCAATAGCTGGTTTTGAATCCTGACTCTTGGCCAGTTTCGACTGAAGGTAGGAAGCTGCAGTCAAATGATCGGCGTGGGCATGAGTTTCGAGGATCATATCAACATGATATCCGTGATCCTTGACAGTCTCGAGTAACGCGTCTGCTGACTCGGTTGTCACTGCTGCTTTGATGGGGTCATAGTTCAAGACAGAGTCGATGATGACTGCCTTCTTGGTGCTGGGATCGGCAACGATATACTGCCATGTACCCGTGACTGACTCGAACAGAGGATGAACAATTGGCTCTGACATGTTTTTCGTGTGAGTTGCAAAGCTAGCGCGGCGGGTTGTGTACTTGGAAGTGGAGAATCTCGAAGAGTAGCTAGGCTTGCATACGAAGGCTGATGATGTACGCTCAGAAAGCTTGATCTCTCGTGAACGTCTTGTTGCCACACTCAAAGCTCGGCACGCGCTGCAATACTGTGATTTTGGTAGGATGAAGGTTGCTAGAGTTTTGTCGCAAGCACGCAAGACAGGTCTTCTGAACGACATATTTGCACGGTGATATAAAACAATATCATTATTCAATTAATTAAACACCGGTACAAATCAAGACTGTGATCCCAATTTCTAGTGACCGACCTCCGGACTGTCCGGCAGTTCAAGTGTAGATATTATTTTTATCGTCGGTGTCTTGTTTGGCTTCCGCGTTTAGTCGCCGACAGAAAATAAGCTATCGCCGAACCGGGGATTGACCAATTCGTCCGATAATGCGCGAACTGAGCACCAGAAAAACATCAGATCATTCGTCAAGTTGCCGCTCATGAGATTAGAAAGTATCACATGTGAGGATTGTCAAGTTCTTGTTTTATTTGACATGGAGACTAATCGACTGTTGTCAATTCACAGCAAATCATTGAGACATTCTTACGCCGACACTGTCCAATGCAAGGGGTGGCGCTCGTAGCAATTGAACGAAACCGACGTTCCATGCAGCGATAGAACTTGAAAAGTTACGATAGAGAAAAGAAACAAATGAGAAACGGTAAGTATGAGATATCATTGTACGTGACGTTGATTCTCTGATTATTGTACCAAAATTCAGAGTTGCTGTTAATGGTGTCGGGTAGGTGGCAGTATCTTATCGTGAGTTATCTTATCGTTACCTTATCGATAAGCGAGAATCTGATTATTACGACTTGCTGACCAAAACATCTTCTTTTTCACCTAACATAAATGGAAAGATGGTTAACATGCAGTATGGCATAAGTTGATATATATTAATCTAAGTTCTATGGCTATTCTTGGAAAATCATGCAAGTGACTGATACCCAGCCGCTCCCTGGTATGAAGTAGATTCCTGAGGATGTTCAGGTGTAACAATAACGGGCACGGCCTCCTTGTTCGTACCAATTTGGTTATACTTGTGCGAACGGCAACTGACGACTCCATGAAAGACAAGAGTTGCGCAGGCGAAGATACTAAATAACGTTAGTCTCGTGTTGAGGTGAGCAATGGGTCAACTTACAAGCCAATAACGCCAAGGCCAAAGCAAATAGCGAAAACATATGCATAAAAGCGACTAATAGATCGCAGATTCTCCGGACACTTGTGGCTCTCGCAGTAATCAGAGCCATACATCCACATAATTGATGTCTGAGCTCCCAGAACAGCGATCGCGATGCCCCATAACAGAGTGAGGATTGCATCAAGACCGAAAGCTGCGCGGAAGCTAAACCAGCGACTAAATGACAAATGTGCAAAAGCTCCCCATAGTGAGACTATGAGAGTGACCGAGCTCTGTATTTACGTTGTGAGTCAAAGTTGGTAAACATTGTGAATGAGATGAACATACAGCAACGGTCAATAAGGCGTTTCCTGGTAGCACGATAGCGTGGATTGTGAAAGATGTCACCACAATGGTGATGATACTGAGAACCGCTTGGAAAATGCGGAGAATTGTAAAGCCGGTGGGGTATTGGGCCAAATCGGGGCGACGTGAAGCCATATTGGATAATATTAATCTTGTATCGAATCTTAGATCTGAGATGGAAAAAGGCAGCTTCCAGAAAGAGAGCAAGAACAACTTTGTTTTTCTTCGGCATTACCAAAAGAAAGGGACTGTCACATAATATTAATATCGGAAAATCTTTTACCGTCAGATTTCTTAAAATATCAACTCGCTTCACAGCCTCGTTGCATCCTTCTGGATTTCCATCCTGTCAGACGGAGTGACGAACCCTTGATCCTCCATATTTTCTCCGAAGCTATTACCACTTAGTGATCAGTCAGCCTAACGAGTCCACTAATTCAGTGGATCGTGTAAGATTGGCTGGTGAACAACGGTGACGATCTCTACTGTTCAGGACAATGATGCAATTATTTTAGTAGAACTAGCAACGACAAAATACTCTGCTAGCTAGAAAAAAGAAAAGGTCGCTGAATCTGGAGTGCAGTCATGTAGAATTGCATTGTTGCTCGAGATGGCTTCTAGATCTGACCTGGGCTTGATCAGTAGCGAACCCTTGTTTGGTAAGCAAGCATGGCGGAGCAACGCAATCAGCCACGATATATGGGCCAGCAAAAAGGGATAACAATCTTTCACCGCTCTTGTTTCCAATCAGGTAGGTAACAGAAGAAATTTCCTTGAGGCTTAGACTACTAAAATAAAATAACCTAACTACTGGTCTGAGCTAGCATAAAGTGACCAAATTATTTCGTCCCTTATGCCCCTAGGGGCCAATTCTTCTGATACCCTGAGGCCAATCTGAAGAGCTTGCCTTCGAAATAAAATTGATATTCTCATCATCGCCGAGTTCGGTGGTATCTAGTACATCTTTGTACCTTGGTTGTTGATCTTTTGTTTTAGCTGCTTCTATAGCGAGATCCTTCGCTAGCTTGAAAATGGCATCAAGTAATTAAAGGCCTCTCTTATCGATCTCCGACAAATCGTTCCAAATTAATCTCCAAGGCTTTGAACCGTACGACTTGATGACTGACCTTCAAAAACCTTAAATAGGTAATGATTGTAAGTATCATGGCTCGGATTTGCGCAAGACCTTTTTGCTCTACCATAACATGGGGTTCAATCTGCTGCCTAATAGGCGCCTGCATAAATACATCACGTCTGGAGTATGGTATCTGAGACTTTCTCTCATGCACTCTAGGTTTCGAGGACACAGAATCTTCTTTGTTCAAGTCCCGGCGATGACATACAAATCCAAAAAGAAACTTTCAAATGGCGTACTCAATGACCTATCACGGTCATGTTTACAAATGCCGAACCTTATACTAATCAAGGTTCAGAGCCCACGATGATATCGCGAGTTATGCAACGAACGATGTGACAAGTATGATAAATAGCTCTAGTATTTAGGTTCACAACCTGCGATTATTCTGGTATTGATTTGATATGTATATTGGGGACTTACGCCTCGGAAAAACTCAAGAAAAAAAAATTAAAAAAAAAAATTGATAAATAGCTCTTCATCTTCCAGGCTGTCAGTAGTCCAATCCCTTACCTCCAACCACCAACAGTATGAGTTCCATTATCACTACCGACGAAACCACACCACAAAGCACTTGCTCGTATGATCACGACAAGCCGACCGAGTTCGCGCATCTTCCGCCAGAAGTTCGCTATATGATCTGGAGATTCAGCCTACCAGGTCCACGAATCCACAAAGCAATCCCAAAGAGGATCTGCGAAAAACCCCGGTATTACGGAACTCAGATCATATCGCCCAAGCCACCCGTTGCGCTCAGTGTCTGTCGGGAATCTCGTCACGTGGCATGCGAGGTACTGATTACATTCCCGCGTTGCCAGTGTCCTGCATGTCGCGCGAATCCTTCACCTTACCAATGTCAAGAACGTGGCAAAATTGGGTACTTCAACCGTCAACTAGATATACTGCACCTTGATCTTTTGAACCCTTTTCAGGACCGGGACGTCCAGCGGGTAAATTTCACCCAGATCTCTGTTCCTGCTTGCTATGATGAGAACGAGAACTGGGTATATTATGAACGCTTATCAGGGATGTTAGAAAGTCGGCCTCGTATATCACAGATCTATCTTACGATTTTAAGAATTGATGAGAGGATGAAGGAGATAGTGGAGCGGAAGAGAAACCTCAGGTATTACATATCCCACGGTTGCGAGTTGGTGAAAAAAGCAGAGTGTGTTGCTTTGGAGGAGCTGAAGGTTGTGAAAAACAAAGATGAATTATCTGAGGAGCTTGGAGAGCTTAAGCAATTCAACGAGCGTGAAGAGACGGCTGAGATACTGCTGAAGAAACTTGGGACGGACAGGGACATGACGGTCGATGTGGCGTTTGCCAATGTCTGCTGTTCCTGTCCTTAGACTGCCAGTGTGGTGGCTTGTCAAAGGCTTTGAGGAATCTGCTTCTCAAGAGAACTGGTACGACCCATGCGCAAGACTAAAATATATCCCCAAATTGATCCAGCAAAACGAAAATCAGTTCAGACAGGGTCAACGGATGGTAGACGCATAGGTTCAACTTGAACTAATGCGTATGGTAATTTCTTGGACATTGAAAGACTTTGAAATGAAAGATACCTGGTTAATTATTTGATGGTAAACATTCACTTATTGACTTGTTGGAAGAAATAGTTTAAGGCAATTGAAAGACAAAAAAAAGATCTTTATTCTTGTTAACCACTGCTCCTTGCGGAACAATGCTATCTGCAGAGACACTCACCATCTGAGAACACGAAAGAAAAAGGATACCAGTCTGAATCACAGAGGACCGGCCTCGTGATATCAAGCAAGCATTTACCTAGCCTCGAGCCGGCGAGGCCTGAGGCTCAACCCATCATCCCATCATCCCACCTACACCCCAACACCCACCCGGAAGTCCTCATCTAGACAGCACAATTGCAGTAGCAGTCGTAACACTGCTGACTGGAGATACAATAGATCTTGCCGGTGCAGCCAGTGCAACCAGAGCAATTGCAGGTGCCGTAGTTCTTGCCCAGGTCATGGTGGGGAATACTGGGGTGAACGGAGATAGAGCAGACCTGCTTGGGAGAGGCAGGACTGGGAGAAGGAGGGGGAGAGGTGAAACGGGGAGGAGTGGAGATAGGAGATGAATCCATTTTTGCGGTTGCTAAACGTTTCTTTTGTGTTGTAAGTGTGTGTATGTGTTGTGAGATGCTGCGAAGGCGATAAACCAGGTGCAAGAGTGAAGATGAGTGTGGTGGGATTTCTTCTTGGCAGAATGGAGGATTGCCAAGGTTTTATACTTTTACGAAACTTGAAGACATAGAAAAACAATGGCGTGTTCCTTGAATAGTTGAGCATTCCATGTGCACTGTTCACTTCACATTGTAATGCTTGTGCTACATCCCTTTTTGTATCAGAGGTCTTTGTTCGCGGCATTTATGGAAAGACATGTGGCGGGCGATGCCTTTGTTGCAGTGAACAAATGTTCAGTGTCTTATCTAAAATTGAAGACAGTCTGTGAACAGCCTTTTCCCTATCGTTTGAACATTCGAGAATTCAAGTCCCTCAATCCCACTTTGTCGCGTTCAGTGAATGCCCCAATTGCTTTGAAGGCATAATACAGGAACAAGCAAATAGTATGAAGTCCATGTAACTTGAGTGATTCTAGTCTTTGACTCTGTCGAACATCAAGACATCATGGTTGGCAACTCAATCGATTGCGACAAAGAACCACAAACTGAAGAATTTGGAAGGAGGATGTACGTCTCTTCCTGTGCCCAGTCAGCAAGATTACGAAATCTATCGGCAGGAGCATCAGAGACAAATCACCTGGTTCCCTTGCGCCTGTTCAGGTTACGACTTTGATGTTGATAACATCAGCGGCTCGGCCTCAGATAACATATTCTCCGCTTAGTGATAGCGAATACCAGCTCGTGTTTATGCAAATGGCACCTCCTTTATGAAGCTGTGCTTATGCGGCACTCTCACCAATGAAATACCACCAGCCGTTGATCACTGCATTTTGAACTTGTGTGTCAGCATCCTGTCAGAAACGAATTCCTACGGAGTTGAACTTCCTCGGAGAATTTGCGACTAACTCTGTATTTGACTGGCTGTCTGCCGCCCCATCTGACCACGCTTATCTAGCGCTTACTTGGTGAGCCACTCGCATGAAGTGTGTATGATCCTGCGGCTCACTTGGAAATAGGCAGAAACGATTGCAGCACTGCATCAACATATCTCTTATCACGTATAAATATCAGCGTAGCCCCGAAGCCTTGGTTGCGCATCACCGTCTTCCCCATCTCCCCGCCATCATGTTTTCCCGACGTAGCGGCTCCAGCATGACAAGCATGGCAAGCTCATCAAGTGCCAAACAGGATTTCTGGTCCCAGCACCCATCTATCAAAATCGTCATTCTCCAGTGGGTCGACATCTGCGGTGTTCTTAGAACAAGACTAGTCCCCGTCAAAACCTTCAAGAAGATTATTGAATCAAATGGTTATCTCAACTGCGCACCCCTCGACACATGCGTCACCACTACCGCAGAGTTCATTCCCAAAATCATGCCGCATTTCATAGAGTCTGGCAAGATCTGGCCTGATGTCTCTTCACTCAAGGTCGCTAGGCGTGGCTCAAACTCGGCTGTTTGTTTCGGTCACATCGCGTTTCAGAATACCGATGCTAGGCAGAATTTGAAGAATCTGGCTGAGAGAGCCAAGAAATGGGAGGGACTGGAGTTCTTGGTCGGTATGGAGTTGGAATTCTGCTTCCTTGAGCCTGGAACCTTGGATGCCGCAGAGGCCGGAAGTGCAGGCGTTGCGCATACCTCCAAGACACTTCGGTCCAGAGTTTGGCCGGTGATAAACGAGGTTCTCACTGGTTTGGCGGAAGCTGGTATTGAAGTTGAGCAAGCTGTGAAGGAGTACGGTCATTCGGCCTACGAAGTCGCTCTGTCACCATTGCCTCCGGTAGAGGCTGTCGATGCGTATTTCTATGCTGTCGAGCTCATCAAAAACTTTGCGCATGCAAAGAAAATGGTAGCTACGTTCTACCCAACACCTTACGAAGGGGAGACTGGCCAAAAGAGTGGACAGCACATTCATATTTCTGCCACAACGACGACCAAGGACAAGGTCTGGGACGCGGATGCAGCTATGGGTGGACTACTAAGCCATATACCTGCTTTGACGGCAATCGGTATGGCACAAATTGACTCTTACGAAAGGGTTGGCGTTGGGAAGATGTGTACTGGTGGTATTGTTGGCTGGGGTGACAATAACCGGGATATGCCGGTCAGAAGAGTGACCAAAAATCACTGGGAAGTCCGGGTTATTGATGCAACATCGAATCCATATGCCATGGTCGCTGGAGTCATGGGCGCTTTGCTTGATCCAAAGCCTCTTCAGATTGAGGCTGCTACCAGTAAGTTTACTTTGAAGCCATCTGATCTAAATCGGCTGACCATGCTACAGAATTCACCCTCTTCTACTCCGAGGAAGAGAAGGAGAAGATGGGATTGACAAAACTTCTTCCAACCTCGCTAGAGGAAGCGCTGAAAGAGCTTGAGAATGACTGGACCTGGGCGACTCGGGTCTTGGGACAGGAGTATGTGGAGTGGTTCGTGGCGTTGAAGAAGGCAGAGATTGAGAGCCTGGGTAAGATGGATGTTAAGGAAAGAAGACTCATGATGCTTGAATTGTTCTAGGTGCATCCAGAATTATTGAATAATGATTATCACAAGGTAGCAGATACAATACACGGGATCCTATTCGACTGCCATTCTGAACCGGAGTAGATCGCGTGCCTTGATGACAGCGTACTTATTCTCCAGCTCACCGACGTCCCATTTACACGACAACCATCGTCCGTTCAAAGCTTCCTTTCGGTTTTCCGCACCTTCAGTGTTATTTAGCCAAACGCAAAAGGAACCGACAAGATCCGGGTCGTCATTTAGCACTGAGCCTGGTTAGTCATGTCCCTTAACATCGATATGCGACTCACAGTGTTGGATATCCTTGGAAGCCGCCATAGAAAACTCGCTTTTCATTCCACCAGGATGAACACTAGCAACAAACAACCCCTTCTCAGCATACTGGGCGTGAATGATCTCCACCATGCGAGTTTGCGCAAGCTTACTCGCGCAATAGTGTGATGTTGTGCCAAAGCCACTGATGCCCTGGGCCGAGATTGAGCTTATGACAATGAAGCTGCCGCGACTCTCAAGGAGGAATGGAAGAAGGTGATGAGCAGCAAGCCATGTACCAGTGCAGTGAACAGCGAAGGCTTTCTGAACATCAGCGACGTCTTCGTCAACAACAGTCGCCTTAGACAAAGGGCCTGAAAAGCCACAATTGACGATGACAGCATCTAGCCTGCCGCCGAATTCTTCCTTTACGACTGTAGCGATTTTGACGATGTCTGTTTCTGAACTGATATCACAAGTCACTGAGACGACATTGATCGAGCTGTTAATAGACCCAACCTCTTTCGCTGTTTTTTCGAGCGTCGCTTTTGTTCGCGCGGCAATAATCATGCCGGATGCGCCGGCTTTGGCAAATGACCTGGCGAGACCTGCCCCTGCTGCACCGCCAGCTCCAATGATACAGACGACATAATTCTTTGGTAGCGTGGTCTTCGCTGGGTCTATGGCTGGATATGGCTTGTCATGCGTTGTCGGGACAAAGTCTCTGACTTGTTGGGCGTTGGTCTGGCTGGGTGTGGACATAGCTGCGAAAGTCGAGTTTGACGAGCACTGAATGAACGCACTGGTAAAGTACGTAGCCAATTGTTCCAGGGGACTTACTCTTCTCTTATAAATACACCCAGGAGAAGAGTTTCCCATGGAGAAGTCCGGACTTTGTGAAAATAGAATGGTCATTTGCGGCGCCATCTCATGCACAGTAAGATCTGTTTTGGAGGCGACTCGCCGCCATTGGCTGACAGACCGGAGTTACTCACCAACACAGATTGTTATCTCCGCAAGGATTAAGAGGAAAAGAACAGGGCGATTAAAATGGATATTCATGTCCATATTCTTAGATGTTCTTAGTATGTAACACTGAAAGCCTTCCAAAACGTTTCGCTCTTCTGCCAGTCCAATTGACCTTCTTCTCCACCAGCCAGATACTGCCCAGACTTCTTGTCCTGGAACGAGTGTCCGTTGCTCGATTCGAATCCGACCGTGAAGATAACAGCGGACTTGGAGTCTTTGCAAAGCTTCAGGCCGTCGCAGACATACAAACCGTTCTTCACAGATGACATAGCAAAGTCATTGCCGCCGATCTGCACAGCATGAATGACCCAGCCCTGCTGGACATCATCGTGGTTCTTTGTGGCTTTACTTAGAGTAACAGCATCGCCACTTGACGGAACACTGACAGCTTGCCCAGATGCCTCAAGGACAATATTCCGCCCCTCGGTGAGCAATCCACGAACAGGCTTGAATCCTTTCTCCGCCAAGCTCGCAGTATCATTGTTCGCTGCCTCATCAGTATACGGAACATCCGGTCGACCATTCCCATATAGACTCGCGCAGTGTGACGAACCATCATAATCTCCCTTGCCGTTCCGATGAGGTTCAGGTGCAGCAGGAAGATCTGGAATACTGTAGTCTGGATTGTCAAAGTCAAAAGCATTGGTAAGATCGGCCATGTTATCGCGACGCCAAGGGACCATCTCTTCCGTCTTGACATCGCGACCTTTGGCAGCCTGCCATTTTTCGATGAATGACAATTGGGATGTGTGATCACAGTGTTCGGTGTATACGCCACCCTTTCGAGTGAAGGGGGAGATTATGTAGAATGGCACGCGAAACCCTGGGCCGATGGGTGTGTGGCCTGCCTCTCCGTAGGGGTCATCGATCCATTCGCCTGCCGTTCCATCGGGAGCATGATATGGATCGACGTGGTCCGCCCACCCACCGGTTTCGTCATATGAGACGATAAGTACAGACTTGGAGTATTTCGGCGAGTTGATGACTGCCTCGGCGACCTTGCGTTGTAACCATGAACCGTCGTTGGGGGAGTATGGAGGATGCTCTGATAGTTGCATAGGCCCAACAATGTACGAGACTTCTGGAAGTGTTCCGGCAGCGGCTTGAGAAAAGAAAGCATCCAGTGACTGACCCTTCATGCCCTTCTCGTTCAACTTGGATCCTTTTTTGGACGTCTGAAACTGCTCAAACCATGCATAAGGATTGTCGTCGAAGTTGTCTGCGTCCTGGTATACGCTCCATGATACACCAGCAGCCTCATATTTCTCTGCAGCTGTTGTCCACTTGAGAGGATAGCAATTGATGCCTTGCTTATCACAACCAGGTGTCTCGTTGTTGTCGATATATGGATAACCGCCCTCCTCCTTGTCCTGAGGAGAACCAGGTACATTGATGGAACCACTGATCCACATGACACGGTTGGGGTTGGTTGAAGCAATGACGGATTCCTGGTACATATCCCCCACAGTCCACTCCTCCGCCAACGCAAAGTGGACAGGAAGATCTTGACGCTTATAGTAGCCGATACTATAGGGAGTGTTGTTCATAGCCCAGTGGTCGTTGGCTCCGTTGTTCCACGCCGCGTGGTTTGCATCCCAGCCATTGGAACCAGCACTCATGCACTGAGTGGCTTCTGGCCATGTGCCTCCAAGGTAGTTCAGGTACCAAGGCGTAATGGCATCTGTGTCTTTCCTTTGCTGCGGAGTAACCTTTTGCTTCCAAGTGGTGCTCTCCATGTTTGGGTCTGCGAAGCCGCGGACTCCAGGCATGGAACCGAAGTAGTGGTCGAATGCACGGTTCTCTGTCGGACCATCAGCATTGTTCGACAACATGCAGAGGCCAATTTGTCCTACCTTGCATGAACAGAATCACATGGTCGATATCAGCCAGGCCTTTTGTCGCGGCAGGCTTTGTAGCTGCTAGAAGGGACGCAATGACCCAGCCTGACGCTCGTAGGAACAACATCTTGATTGAGCATGAAGGATTCCGAAAGAAATCTAGGAGCCAGAGAATTGCTGATTTTATTAATTGACGCATGATGATTGTATATATATATATGTTTCGGTTTCGTCCTTGTTCGGCTAGGTAGGTCGCTCAGAGATGTGGCTCTGCAAGTGGAGAAAAATGGGATGATGCTTGAAGCAGATCTCGAGGCGACGATCAGAAAGATTTTGATCCCACGTTTCAAGTCGAGATCATTTTACTGAAAGAAGAGAGATGTAGTCATGGAGAGTCGCAAGTGTCGCATTGAAGATCTGCACTGGGTTGGGTTGCGTACTTTATCGTAGTGCAGTTCACGTGCCAAGCCAACCAATCAACTGCTAACAATCGATCTCGTGGGCTATCTCAACAGTAGGCATGACTCTCCCCAACGCACCTATCATCGACATTTCGAGTGGTTTCGAGTAGCAGCCGGATGTCCGGCACAGATATGGGTCCCTGAGATTGTCGCATCTATCTTCTTTTACAAAAGAACCCGAGCTGGTGCTATTGAACAAGTGCTTTGGACACGGCATAGTCATCATGGTCGCCCACGTTGAAGAAGCTCATGCATTACTCGAAGAATTTGAAGTGGATGGTGAGAGCAAAAGCGTCGGAGAAAATCCACCGTTGCGTTCAAAATATGGCCGATCATCGCTCCCACTCGTCAAAATACCATTCAGCAGACGACTGAGAGCAAGTCTTATTACCATCGTCCTCGTTATCGCGCTTGGTCTAGTAACTACACTACACACCAAACGAACGAGACCATCGCACAATGGGGAACCCGAACAGCTTGCCTACCTGTTACATCCTCACGAACATTCGTCTCGTCCACCGACAACACTTGTGTTCAACTGGACCATCACCTCGGGACTCAGATCGCCCGACGGTGTAGAGAAGCAAGTATATCTCGTAAACGGTAAGTCCACTTCCTGGCGCCCATGGTTTTGTCTAATTCCTGCATCCAGGTCGCTTTCCGGGGCCCTTGATCGAAGCCAGATCTGGCGACACGATTATAGTCCATGTCAGAAATGGCCTCGAGGATAAAGGTGTATCGTTGCACTGGCATGGTCTTCTCCTCAAGAACCAGAATGCTATGGACGGAGCTGTGGGCTTTACACAAGACCAGATACCGCCTACTAGCTCATTTACGTACAATTTCACGATAGGCGACGACGAGCATGGCACTTTCTGGTGGCACAGCCATTATGATCTCCACCGCGCGGATGGACTATGGGGAGGTTTGGTCGTACACTCCCCAAGCGAGATCAACGCTTTTGAAGAAGACTATGTGATCATGGTCGGTGACTGGTTCCATCGAAACCAATCTGAGGTGCTGCGTTGGTACGCAGACGCCAGTAGTCGGGGGAACGAACCCGTACCGGATTCATTGTTGGTGAATGGCCAGGGACGGTTTAACTGTTCTATGGCTGCTCCTGCACGGCCTCTCGACTGTTCGCAGGTAGCGCGAACTGAAGTCAAACACTTGTTCAAGTCTCTGAGTGGCACTATGAGGTTGAGAGTTGTGAACACTGGGTCGATCGCCGGCTTTAGTGTTGGTCTAGAGGGAGCCACTATTCAACCAGTGTTCGTCGACGGGGGTTCTGGTGTTCAGTCCAAAGCGGTGGAATCGGTCGGTATTATTTACCCTGGCCAACGAGTTGATCTCATTGTCAGATGGGACCCAGATCATACAAACAATCGCCAACTCGTTATATACATGGATGAGGAGTAAGTTCCCAGAAACGGTGGGAATATCGATGATGCAAATGCTGACGAGATGGTCGAACAGAGATTTTGGGTATCCAAACCCATCATTGGATCCGATACAAGCCTTTCCAGCCTCTGCCAAGGATGTAGGAGAGTATAGCACCGAAGAGGTCAACCCAGTTACAAACGTCACCAAGGTCCAAGTTCTCGATTCAGTAGAGCTTAAGGCGGCAACGAGAGTTACTGGCATACCGGACAAAGCACAGCAAACTATCGTTCTCTATGCAAAGACCGAGAAGCTCGCACATCTCGATTACGAGCCTGTCAGCTTCATCAACCACACATCCTGGAAGCCCCAAACTCCCTCTCTCGTATCACATAACCGATCTTCCTGGGACGACAATCAACTCGTGCCTATGATTCCTATGACACCAGGTCAACCGACAAGAGTTGACGTTGTTATCAATAACCTAGATGATGGCGCACATCCCTTCCATCTGCATGGCCATTCCTTCTTTATCTTATCCTCGTATAGAAATCCCGGCCGTGACAGCTGGGGAAGCTACAATCCACATACCGGAGAGGCACCACCGAATGGCCTCAATCTTGAGTATCCGGTACGTCGGGATACAGTCAGTGTGCCGCGGCGCGGACATGTCGTGTTGGCCTTGGTAGTCAATAACCCGGGAATATGGGCGTTACATTGTCACATGCTGGTTCATATGGCGAGGGGCATGGCAATGGCGCTGGACGTTAGATATGTTGAAGATGTGTGAACTGAACATGTATGACATAGTAGTATAATAGTCATTATCATTTGCCCAGCCAGGACCGTTTCCTTCCACTCCGAGCTATTTTGATGACACTAAAAGCTGCTACGTCATGTATCGGAACTGCCGGTTATAATCGCCCTGCTCCGAAACATCAATCTCAACATTGGGATCAACAGGACCGTATACCCTGTCTCTGCGCTTATTCTCTCTGTCCAACAAAAAGTGCATAATCAGAGATAGAACAACGATACTTCCACTCATGCCACAACCGATTGCGCAACCTGTGGTAAAGAACGGACTGGACCGACGTTAGTTTGGGTAGTGACAGTGGCAAAAAGGGTTCAACTTACGCATCCTCTTTTGGGAACACGGTGCTGCTGATCAAAGACGAACATTGACCAATGATCAGCGAAACGGCAAGTCCAGCACCCTTCTTCGAATCTCCTCCCTGGTTGTTGAGTAGCCAAGTAATGTTCATAGCCAAAGCAGGAAAGATTCCACAAGCCGCAAGCCATACTCCAGCATATCTCGGACCTGTCTTTTCAATATCTTGCACACCAGCAAGCAGACCATAGCCAACAGCACCCATCGCACCAAAACCCGCAACGATAAACCCACGACATCCATACTTATCTGAGAAGAACGCTGCTGCAATGCACAGCAGAAACGCAGCAAAGTAAGCGGGAGCTGTGAGACCTTGCGCTGTTACAGAGTCGTAGCCCATGTGGTTGACGATGGTGGGAAGGAAGTTGGATAGCGCTGCGAAGGAGAAGTTGCAACAGAAGTGCATGACTGCGTGCATATAGTTCTTATAGTCGATCATTCCGGCCAAGACCTGTTTCCAGCTGACGGATTCTTTCGCCGTGTTGTCTTGGAGTTGTAATCGTTGGACGGCAAGCTTTCGTTCGTCTTCGTTTAAGAATCTGGCTGTTGATGGTGAGTCGATGAGAAAGAAGTAAACTACTGGTGCGAAGAGTATTGTCGGTGCTCCCTCTGAACAAAGAGTCAATATAGCTATCAACATACAAGGAGATTATTGTTACCAATGATGAACAGCCATCGCCATGGCTCCAAAGATCCAGTGATATGGGTAATGCCGTATGCTAGACTTGAAGCGAAAGTATTTGCGAGTGGCGACATGCCCAGTAGAATAGACATTCGAAGACCCAACTCGCTTCTCTTGTAAATACACGATAGGAAGTACGGCGCTCCAGCGCCAAATGTTGCTTCAAATATGCCCAGGAACACTCGAGTAACCACCAATTCAGCCATGTTGTTCGCTGCGCCTGAGCACATGGCAGCTGTTCCCCAGCTTCAATCACATCAGCGATGAAATCCAATAATCAGTACGCCCGACTTACCAGATGCATAGACCCGACACATAAATATGCGCCGGGAAGATCTTCCAAAACATTGTCGTCCATTCGAACAAAATGTACGCGATGTAGAAAGAGTTCAGAACCCAGGCCCACTGAGAGGAGCTGAGACCCAGTGAATCTTGGGCGCCGGCAGTCTTGGCGTTGCCTATGTTGCCGCGGTCCAAGTATGAGAGGACGTAAAGACAACAGACGATGGGTAAAACACGTCGGTCAAGCTGAACTGGAAATGAGCAATGTCTTTCTCAAACCTGGGATAATAATGGAAGATACCTTTTGCTTGATCCGATTATCTATGTCTGGTGGTACAAACGCATGACCTTCCCCTCCCATCGGCTCGTCTCCATTCTTCATACTGGGCGTTGGGGAATTTTGGGCCGACATGTTGCGGAGTCCAGACAATCACAGACCTCGAATAAACTGAAGAGAATTGAAGAAAAACTCCTTCAGATCGACATCGAGGTGCCATCAATCTTTAAGTAGACAGATCTTTCACACACTAACGCAAATAGTGGCAGATCACGGCTCGTAGCGTTCGCAGCGCATTGACTGGGGCTGTCGATCATTGCCGGAACGCCTTCCGGCAATTGCCCTTGCGCGGGGTTTCCACCGATTACCCCGAGATCGGATCATCTTTTGTCATGAATTATGACATAGGGCGCTGTTGTACATGAAGCTTTATACAAAATCAGCGTTTGTGGATATAATATCGTGCAGTTGGTTGTAAGAAAAGCAAGGATGACCATCACGTGTGTGATGACTCGCATGGACGTCGCACGGTCCAGAAAATGGTTCAGATTAATCATGTTGACTCACAGGTTCATCCTCCATTGACACGTTACACACTGGAGCGATAAACATGGCATCACCTTCCTCGTCAAGCTCAGGTTCACCTTTCACGGGAAGCTGCTGCTTCTATGACGAGCTTCTGAGAGACGACAGCTTCAATCTGCCGTCTTCACCAGGTCGTCCATTAGCAGATCCCGTAGATGACTCCTTGCCTAACTGGAAAGACAATGTCCAAGACATTCCCGTCTTGCCGAGTCCACGACCACGCGCCATTACTCCCTCTGGCTTCCGCGATACAGAAGATGCTTTAATCCAGAAGCCCACAGCCCTATACCAAACCTCGCCATGGTTCAAGGTTCTAGCGAACATTAGGCGCGACATTCTACGACTGGCCTTTGGAGATCGACGACTTCATATCGGTCTCTCTTTCGACAGACCGAACGGCGCCGAGGATGATTCCACAGACATCCAAGAGTGGCGATGGTTTGGCAGCTTCTGTCATCGGCTGGTAGTGCCAGACCAAGCTCCGATTCCCATGACCAGTGGAGCGAACCACTATGGTCCTTGGACTGATACGTGCAAAACCGGCGATCCGTTACGGCGATATATGGGAATCATGGGCTGGCTTTTATCCTGTCGTCAAAAGTAAGGCCCATTCAGTTTGACTCTCTCTTCAGTGCTGATCAGAGTAGTTACGCCGAGACTATAGACGTTCTATACTCCACAAACACTATCGCAATGTCCGGAGAAGCAACAATATCTCACATACCCCGACTCCTTCTACCTCAAAGGCTCGCTTCAATAACTTCCCTTGAGATCAGATGGTCACTCCAAGGACTACCTCACGAAAGTCTTGAAGGACAAGATTCTGTTGCCAGGTCATCTCATCCACGAGACTTGAAAAGGAACTTTCTCTTGGATTTGAGCCATCTCAACATCCTTACCGAGGCCATATCGCCCCAGCGATTCCCATCCCTCAGACGACTGTACATCTCATTCGGGAAGCACGACAAACAACCAATCTTATCGCGTTTTATCACGTATACCTACATGATCCAGAAACTTCGACAATTCGTCAAGACATGGTCCAAACCCTTTGACGAATGTGCATTTGCGCTCCCACCAGTCATTTTTGGATATATCACGAATTTCCCCCGGCTAAGCTGGCAACGAGAGACTTACAGCCAGGTCTGGGACAGCTTAGACGGTAACCTTCACCCGATAAAGCTACTATATAAAAACAGTTATCCTGATCCGCCGTTTCACTTGGAAAATCAAAACAAGAATGGCTTGTGGATATTAGAGGGGTGTGAAATTGCTGATTGGTTTGATGGACCACGTCTGTATAATCCTTCAAGTGATGCCGGTACTCCGTGGAGTCCTCGGAGTCCCATTTACAGTCCTCAATCGCCGGCATCTCCGGACCCTGGAACCTAAATCATCAGGCATAATTTTCAATAGCATTCGCCACAGAGTATAAGAGACGAAAGGTTTGATAACCTTATGTGAGATTAGACTAGCTCTTAGGCTACTTTACTTGTCGTCCTAAATCTTAGAGAATAATCATTCTGTGCGTAGCCAACAAAAAGAACCTTCAAGACGTCTAAATGTAACCTTGTTTGAAGAGGAAGCTTTTGGTGTGTGTTAAATCAACCAGTTACTGCCCACATGTCTTTTTAAACTCTGATACACTAGCATCACTTAAAGCCGACCAAAGCTACAGCCTTTCCATGCGATCAGATAAGGTTTATGATGATATTTACACTTTGCAAAGGACATTATGACTCCTTTGCCTACACATGACCTTTTTTTGCCCTACCCTATAGATAAGGTTTGGGCACAACATAAATGCTTTACTTGCTTCGATCCGGATTTTTTCCTCTTTCATCCATCATCAACAACACCACAACCACACAAGGTTAGTAAGTCCCCAAGAGCTCAAAGCAGAGACCTGATATGTATGACAGCTACACCTCCAGCCTTTCCATGCACGGCAACTCAGCCCTCCGCTGTCTTGCTACAAATAGCTTTTGGAAAACTTCGCATTTTCCTTCTCAATCCCAACTGTTCTCAACATGGATATCACCAGCATTCATCCGCATGGCACTGATTCACTTGCTGTCACAGAAAGCTTATCTTCAGGCTCCCGGCCTCTTACCAGAAACGATGCCAGCTCAACGTGTCTTGAGGAGCTTCCGTACGATGTCAGACATTCAATCCTTTCTTCCATAAATACTATCGCGGATCTCTTGGCTCTTGTACGAGCTTCACCTGTTTTCTACAGGGATTATGCTATGGAGCCAGAAAAATGGCTGTATCACTGCTTAGGTCTGGAGCTTGGACATACGATCATCGATGCCGTTTCTGTTCACTTGGCGAACACATTCGCATCTCGGCAACACCATGGTTTGGACAAAACTCAGCGCATTTGGGAGGACATGCGCCATTTCATCAGCACCTATTTCTCACGCGTCTCATCACCAATCGACCATAACTCCGCCCTCGCCGACAAAGCAGACATCGTTTCCATTGTTGCCTTCCACTGTACTGTGGTCATGCCGTTGGTTTCCCGGTTCATGAAATGGACTCAGGGTAATTTCGAGGGCTTGTCGCTGTCGGGAGGCCTTAGCCACACGGAAATGAAGCGCATCCTCCGCGGCTTCTACAGGTACCAGCTGTTTTGTAAAATCTTTGGTCTCAAGGGTCGTCCTGAGCAGTATATACAGCCCTGTGTATCAGAAGATGCGAAATTGCAACTGTTCCTCGGCATGTACGAGCCCTGGGAGACCGAGGAGGTCTTGTGCGTTTACGACTTCGTCAATTACGAATACGACAGACTACTGGACAATACGTGGTGGGACGTTGTGCTAATGGAGGCTCGTCTATCCCCAGGAATGTGCATTTATGAGGTAGAATTGGGTAGGTACCCTCGCCTCACTTTTTGATATCCCAGACTGACTGCTTACCAGCTAAGCTTATTGAAAGCCACCCCTCTCAACGCCATGCCTCTCAACGCGTGAAGAATAACCGCTTAAAAGCTGAAAGTTACAAGATTTACAAGACGGGTCTTGGCTCTCTAGGCCTAACCGTTCTTGTTGATATGTTCAACGCCGCAGACCGCGAGACCTTGGTAAGCCTCGTTGCGCAACACATCGAAATGTTGTTGGATCCATGGATCGAAGAGGCAGTGTCGATGGAATGTCAAGCCTACCGACGGCACTGGGTATTTCCAGCCCGCGACGAAGCTGAACGTAAGAGAGCGCCTATGCCATTCACGGGTGACAGCATAGACAGCCCTCCGTTGGCCTGGGTGACTATCTGGAAAGGTACAAGCAGTAATCTCTTTGGGCAGTGGATACCGCGTTCGTTTCGAGAATGGGGTTATGTCATGTGGGATTCTGGTCGAATGATCACTGCTGGTGGTATTGCTGCGCTTGAAGAGAAGTGGTTTGAGACGTATACTGTACCCAATAGTGATTGTTTTGTCGATCCTAGAGAACGTGCATAGAGTTCACAAGAGTTGGAAAGTATTCAAGGTTATTGTATTTAGAGAAAGCTAATTAGCTCTTGAAAAGTCGGTATCCCATGAATCAAATATTTTCGTAGATGGTGTCACCATACCGCGTAAGCTGTTCTAGTGCTCTTCCTGCGACTCGACAAGCTCATCTTCCTCCTTCTCCACCTTCTAGTCCCGTCCAACCAGCTTATCCATCTCACGACTTGCATAGTCGAACGAAGGGGCCATCATTTCGAGAGCCTCAGCTGCAGACTTGAGGACTTCCATCTTCGGTGCCAGAATCAGAATTTGTCCGGCTATGAAAGGTATCTCCCATTTTTTGTCGCAGCTGCCTGACTGGAATTGTTCCTTCATGGTAGGATCGCATGCCTCCTTGATTGCTTGAAATGTTTGAAAGACAGTTTTGTTCATGGATAGGTAAGGGAAGGCGAGCTCCTCCATCTCGAGGTCTAGTGCGTCGCCAAGATATGTCAGAAAGCGAGTTGGGGTAAGGCGAATGTTTGTTGACGCTTTGTTTTTGTTCTTGTATATCACCTTGTTGGACGCCTTTGACATCGCCGGCTGCTTGGGCATCGCTTCTGGATGAACACGGGAGAGTACCTCTTGAATACTCTCCGCATTCCATTCCTGCCTGTACCGTTGAAGGTGCTTACCATTCCTTTTGTTCTTGTGGTACCTATTCTGTAAAATATGATGAATAGGTGCCCGTGACTTTATGTCTCGTGTGCCTGCCTTGCAAGTCTGGTTGATGATGATCTTATCCGGCTTGCGTAGTTGAGCAGCTGCCGTAGTCGCAGACAAACCAAATTGCATCAACATAAATGCCTTCCTTGCTTCAATCCGGCCTTGAAGAACACTTGTGGGACCGAAAATCTTGACTTGTGCTTTTCATAAGTAGCAATACAATTTGCCAGAGAGACGAATTGTGGGAAGCCGATGATATAGCGCGGTTTCACGACTGCTTTGCCCTTGCTCCCCCAGTATCTCGCCTCACTCAGTCTCACCTCGCCTTTTAATCGTGTAGCACAATAACCACCACGATTTAGAGCTGATATCTGATCTTCAGGTGCTGGGTCGCTAGATTAGCGCCAGGAACAATCTATTGCAGGGAGTTGTGCCCCATATTTCAGCATCTAGCGTCGGCGTTTTCGCATGGAACGGCCCACGGCTTATTCCAAGCGCCCAACTCCGCCACCGAGACTTGCGGAAGTGGAAAAAGCCCACCAGGCATCTGCTTACCATACGGCATGAGCTGAAAACACTGGGTATTACATGTGAATGATCATATATATATCTGACTTTCTCTTTACAGTCTGCTACCCCAGGCCTAGGACACCATTTGACTTCCCATCATGACGTCAAGACTCTGCGACGTCTGTATCAAGCTTAACATCGAGGGCCTTGTTTCCGACAAGGGTTTCGCCTTACACGCCAACATCCTCCAACTTCACGCATCTGCATCATCGTGTCGACTATGCAACCAAGCTATTGAACGAATCTGCTCAGCACACAGCAGGCTGAATCATTCTAAAGAGAATGAGGGATATCTTGCTAGTCAGCAAGCTCGCGTCTTCTACAATCACCATGTCCATTCCAAACAGGGCTTGACTATAGTAGTATCGGATGTGTCATCACCAACGCCAACTCAAGGGCAAAGATACTCCTGGCTGTTGATGAGGGTACTTGATGGAGATCCCGCGCAACTGTTGGGCGTAGAGACAGTACGCAGGGTGCCCGGGAGCAGCTCGAGCAAAGAGTCGACTATCCAGGCCCTCAAGTGGCTGAAAGAATGCCTTCTTAGCCAAGATCACTTCGAAGGTTGTTCGCATACAGTCGACCAAAGTCTTGAGAAAAGCCTGGCGGATGCCACCTTACCGCTGTCAAACAGTACGCCGGAAGTCCAGAGACTTGGCGAAGACATCAAGCTTCTCTACAAGAGAAGAGCTCCAGCACAAGCTCCCGACCAAGACCGCGCCGGAAGGCTTGTCGAGATCATCGATACAGGTAAGCTGAGATTGGTCGAAGGCTCAGCCCAGTGTACTCCTTACGTCGCTCTAACCTACAGATGGGGCGGCCTTGACGCGATTTGGCAGACAACAACCAGTAATCTCACCTCGCGCCGTGACGTACTCTCTACCGAGGATCTCCCAAAGACCCTGTCTGATGCGGTCAAGATCACTCAAGACCTTGGCTTCAAGTGGATATGGATTGACAGTCTCTGTATCGTTCAGGATGACAGAGATGACTGGGCGAAAGAAGCCGTCAAAATGGCGAACATCTACCAAAATGCCATTCTCACTATCTCGGCCGATTCGAGTCAGGACGCGAAGGCTGGACTTCATAGCAAGAGATCGACGTCCATGTTCAACAGAGACGAGAGTATCAAGATCTGCAATACCCTTTCCACAGGCGAGGAGAGCGCACTCTACCTTTTCCCCAATAAAATGACAAGGCTAGACGAGTCAATCGATAACATTCGAGATATGGGCGATCTTCTAAGTCACTGCTCATTACGAGACCGGGGATGGACAATGCAAGAGCGCATCCTCTCGCCACGCATCATTCACTACGCTTCTGATCAGCTTTACTGGGAGTGCTACCATGGTATCCAAGAAAGTGAAGACAAACTCCGCTGGATGTGGCAGAGCTCTACCATCCCGAAGATTGCCCACCGCATTAAATTGGCAAAGGATGACGAAACAAAAAAGAAGGAGTTGAAGGACATGCTTTACAACTGGTACGTCCATATAGTAGGTGGAAATTATTCCCATCGGTCTTTGACTTACGGCGAGGACAAGCTCGTTGCCATCGGCGGCGTGGCCAGAGCTCTCGATGACATCGAACCTATGGGTTACATGGTCGGTCACTGGGGTGAATATGACGATGAACTTGTCAAAAGTCTCTGTTGGAAACGCAGAGGACCTGGCCAGAAGGCGGTCAATTATCGTGCACCATCTTGGTCATGGGCCAGTCAGAATTCAGCCATCGACTATGGAAGCTATAGCCTCGTCGGCACATTAGATGACGTGATAGTAGCAGAGCCAGCGACATGGCAAGCTTCGGCTCCCGATGGAACCTTCTTTGGACGCTGCACAAATGCCTACCTCCAGATCAAAGCGAAATTCGCCCGCGGAACGGTCTTCCCTAATTGCGGCTATGACTTCAGCGATTATCAACATTCAGGTAGCTATGGCAGCTACACCGTTGCTCCTCCAAAGGAAAGATGTGCATTTTTAATGCTGGAAGGGGGTGAGACATCAGACCTTGTCTGGCTGGATGAGAGCCAAACTACACAAGAACCGTTTCGAGAAGGAATTGATGTCAAGGTCGTTATGTTATCAGAGGTTCGATCTGATGGTGAAGAGCCGCGTCCTGGAGCTTGTTTGATTTGTACTCTGGATAAGAATTATCATTTAATGAGAATTGGCTTCACTGAGACTGTCCAGCCATGGAAGGAGGGAGAGGGCATGGAGGAGCCTCCGATTACGGGACCAAGTCTTTGCGACAAGGAGGCTATGGAATTGATCATCATATAAAGTCCATTATTTTGTGGCAAGGGAAACATAAATGATTCAAAGTATTATTCAATCTGATGTTCGGACATTTTCGTCCGTGAGAATGCCGAGGAGTGCAGCAGCAGGGTTCTCACGCGCGCCCAGCCGGCGTTTGTATTATGTCCCCGAGATCTACAACGTCTCGATGTTCTTTCTTGGACAAATAAAGTATAAATATTGTGTGTAAGACCATTCGTGAATTATGACCCATAAATCTTGCAAGCCTACATGTTATTCTCTCTTGAACGATATCCATCAGTCAGTCATGTCTTCGGCCGAACATACGCCAACCACGTCAACTTTGTTGGCAACGGCGACAGCATACCTGGAAGTCTACACAACGCTAGACACAGAGGCCTGCTCAGCCCTTCTCAGCGATGATTTCAGGCTCGAAATGGCTCCAGCTTCTGCCAGCTTACCAACACTCGATCGAGAGGCCTGCATTTCTCGGGTCAGCGCCATTAAGGAAGTGATGTCTACGTTTCCTGTTACGATTATTAATTCTTGGCCAAACGCGTCTTTGAGACAGGTCCTTGTCTGGGCCAAATCTGAAGCACATTTTCATGACCATCTGAAAGATGGAAAAACCACTGAGTGGAATCTGAAGGGGGAGTACATGTTTCTTATGACAATGGATGAGAGTAGGATGAAGGTTGAGCATGTTTTGGAGCTTGTGGACAGTAAGGCGACGGCGGATATTACTGCGATTGTCTTTCGCGCCTTGGAGGAGAAGAAAACACCCAGTGGTGTTTGAGATATGCACCTGTAGTAGGCAGTTTCTGAATACATCACGAGTTACGGGCAGAGAATACATGATCTATTTTCATGTATGATATTGAACTATTTTAAAATGATAACGGAACGCTTCACCAAACTCCTTATCCGTATGAACATTTCACACCGAATGACTATCAGACACAACCTTGCCTTTGCGACTTTCAGCACGACCCATCGCATAGAGTCGAGTCGCACCATATAGTTGCGTGGTAATCCACAGCGCAAAAACAGTCGGCGTAGCAATCTTCCACTCGATAGCCCATCGAGTCCAAGAACTATTGAGAAGGTATATCGTTACAATGGTTTCTACACCGGCTGCTGTTACTGCCCAGATGCAACATCCAAAGGCAAGCTTGGATAACAAGGCAGAGTTTTCGCGCTTGACTCGCCAGATGATCATGGTAATGAAGATGGGTAGCTCGACGATGACATCGAAAGCACCTGGTTGGGAGATGTTAGCATGGGATGCGATACAAGGATGGGCATACTAACCCCAGACCATGCACATATAAAACTCAAGTGTCGCTTCAGGATGCTTCTCGGGCTCCGCGAAAAGACTAATGGCCGTCTGGGTGATAACAAGCAGACCGATGTGGTGGGCAATGCTGATATAACTCGCAAACTTGGTTCGAAAGCACATCTCGAAAAGGTAATAGGCGCTGTAAACCTCTGCCGCGACAAACAAGAAGTCACCCACAGTGACAGTGCCACCTTTGCTCACAGGCGTGTGGAAATGAGCATTGCCGGCAAGGAAAGCGAAAATAGGATACGCCGTCGATACTAATAAGGATGCAAGTATAAATGTGCCGACATGGAAGTATACAAAGGAGCGTCGTCGTCGTTCATCTTTGCGTTCTTGGAGTTCTGCGTAGACTCTTCTGTGTACACGTGGGAGAACCCATCGTTCGAGGATGTTGGCGAGTAGGACTATGCCTATAATACTGCATACGAGGATGAGAGAGCCGTAGGGAAGTAATTTCGTGAGAGGATTGTTTTCCAAGAGCTGGATCTTGGGATGATGACGCTGGATAGCCATGACGAAGAGAATAACAAGAAAAGAAACGATTTGGAAAGAGAGTAAGTCACTGAAAGGTGGGTACAGTAAAGGAAAGTGCTAATCAGGGAATTCTATCATTCTTATTATGCGGATACTGGGCAGGTGCCGTCGAGGAGTATTATACGATGCATCACGTTGCATAACCGACATAAAATAACAATTCCAAATGGCATTGGCCGTATCGTTAAATTTCCCGCGATATTAAAATACGAACAAGCCATACATTTCTCGGATTCGGCACCAAGTCAGTCGTAAGCGACAAAGTCCTTCTAGAAGAAAAGAAAAGCGAGTCCGAAAAACCATTGGCTGCACCGTAGAGACGATGGTGCGTCAGTGGCTCAACCGTAATAAATATAGGGGTCCAAGGTCTGGACCGGCTAAGCCTCAGAGGGATCCACTGTCGCCAATCTCGCTACAGATCCACTTGGTGCTGCCGTTTTCCGGGCTTGTTCGCAACGTTACGCGGCTTTTACGGTTTATCGGCATGTTCCCTTTGTCCAACAGGCTTGGCTATGAATAGATGATGGCTTGCCTTTTCCGCATTCGGACAATTGAGGTACGCGAATCTAGTCTGTTTCAAGAGATCCGTCAAATGTTGGGTATGCCGTAGCGCTCACTTTTTATGTTTCTGGGCACTCCACTAACAAGCAGTTCCCAAGAGTGGTATGGACGTGTGATTCGAGCATAGACACCATCAGGAAACCACATGTCGGTCTAAAAGATTCTCACGGCAGCGCTTATTTATGAGTTGTTGCCTGGGTTGACATAAAAGCTCAGTGCTCTTTCAAATTTGTCTCGCCGTCAATTAGTTCATCCGTCTTACACAACATCCAAGCTCGTCAACATCGTTAATTGGCTTTCACGGGGTCATCGGGGCTGAGTAGGACTTCACTCATCCAGGTACTAGCCGATCTCAAGGCTGACAGCACACTAAACAACGCTAGAGACGGCCAGGCCGGTCATGATACCTTCAGGAAGGTCAAAGTTTCGGCATTCGTAAATCACAATCTGTAATTGTCCAAGCCATATAAGTTGACGTCATGGTCAACAACGTCGTCGATTTAGTTGCCTTTACCAGACCTCGGCATCAAATCTACCAGAACCCCTAGTTTGATGCGGAACTGTAGACTCTGGACGTCTGCTTCCAAAGTCCCTCACTTCGCAATCGCGAAATGGTTTGTAGGATGTTCAGAGGTTACTCAAAACGGCCAAGTCATCCATTCCGATACACCAAGTCTTCTGTCTTATGATGGATCTGAGTCAGTGAACACTTACATAGAGTCCGCAACATGATAATACCAGCTTTGGCAAAATGTTCAACACTCGGTCACAAGACTACACTCGCAAATAACCTACCGGGTTGAACCATGCAGTCGTTGTAGTAGCACTTCAGGTCATCTAGCCAAATGGATCTCGTATGCACCCCAGTATCAACGCTTTAGTCACTACCTAAGTAAAGCAACTACCCTCCATCTAGCCAAACTTGTCAATCGTGGCACTCAAGTTCCCCTGACTACTCTTTTGACGGCACGCAGTGCTGGTGGATTAAATCCTACCATTCACAGTTTATGTACACCAATCAACCGATACAGACCACTAACCACTAATGATGACGGATTTGTGAATACCTGATGACCTGTTCATTGCGATAATGTTCTTTAGTGAAAACGTCCATCACGAAGGTCTTCAATCCTTGATATTGGCGTTTTTGTGCATTTGTCGTGTCGACTTAGTTCTTCAACCACTTTACGCGTGCTTGTTTTTGCAGGGGGTGTGATCGCCATTGTTCGCGTCTGGTTCAACTGTGAATGAGATCCTCTGCAGTTACGCATCTGATGAGACAGCGCAAAAGAAGGGATTGTTATATACACAAAGCTGCGTCCTTTCTTACAGTGATTGATCTTGATTGATTCGATGGGTGGTAAAATGAAGACAAATCAGTCTCAACATGTGTCCCATTTTGTGTTGAAATTTCTACGACAATGGGCCTGCACCAGAGCTGAACCCCTCTAGCATCGCAACGCAAACCAAATGTTTCGTTACACCCCCGACTCACAGCATGATAACTTGAATTCAATGTTTACAAGCAGTTTTATTGCAATTGAGGTAGCGCTGACATACTCATCAAAATAACAAGATCTTGACAAGTGATGCAGGGTAACACCGAGCAGGGATAGGCAGGAAACGACTGGTATCGGCCCGGATTAACATGTCTTCCGTGAAGAAGCGCGCACAGGCCACCACCAGCCACTGAATCGTAGAGCGCGAACAAGAAAACGTACGAATCCAGTATCACCAGAATTGTGGTCTATCAAACAATATCTAGGCATGTCACTTAATTGTACACTCATACTCTATATAAATTACTGATTTTCTTCCCCCTTCTAGAGAATACATCCTCTCTTATCTGGACTGCTAATACCCGACCACAAGCCGAACGCGCAACGCACGTGATCAGACCCACATACCTCCCCCTTCACGATCAATCCAGCTCTCCAAACCTTGCATCATCACCACATTCGCTCCATCACCACCACAACGCCGCATCACAAGAAGCGACCCTTTTATCTCGCAGCGTGCTGGAGATCAATAGGTCAATTCTCGCGACATCCACACACGTTCAAAGAGCAGGTTACTCGGCTCTGCGGGCGTTATAATTGCCGACTCCTACCCACCAAACGAGTGTCTTTGACATCCTTTGCTGGAAGGACCGGGTTCTGCAGAAGGGATTCGCTCAGTTTCGCAGCGTGCTGGTGACTTTGCGGATCGCCTGGTGTCCGAGACTTTCGCTCTTTGCTCGTGTCGTGGTCGGCAACACATCAGACTTCACGCGCAAACAACCGGCAACTCGTCGCTGCAGGCGTTATAATTGCCGAGCCCTACCCATCGAACGAGTGTCTTTGACATCCTTTGCTGGAAGCACCGGGTCTGCAGAAGGGATCGGTTCTGTCTTGCAGCTTTGCTGGGGAAGAGCTGATTGCCTGTTGACGAGCCTGGTTTTGTTCGCGCGTTGAGGTTCTGCAGGTACGTATCGTGATCGTTGCTTCTCATGATATATTCTAGGAATGTCTTCTTCAACACCCTCACCATGTCTTGGCATCGACGAGACCGCGCCCGCTGTCGTTGAGTGGGAATGCGATGGCGTTACGCATCATCTTGCGAAGCCCGATCCGAAAGTCGACAGTATTATCTTCAGAACTCGGTTGAGTGGCCCGAGCGCGCTCTTCCAAATACGCTTCCCCATCAACTTGAAGGGTGTGGACGGTGTCTCGGCCATGACAATATCCCTCCAACCCTCTTCCATCACATCATTCGAGTTTACCTCCCCCAAGACGGTTCCCAACGCAGTGAAAGACAAGTTCAATGGAGGAGTCACTCGTCTAGCATTTCGAGTCAATCAGACTGCCCAGATCCTGGCTCCCGTCGCTGCAAAGGATCCACTCGCACCGTCAAAAGCGCAGTCCGGCAAAGTCCTCGACGCTGTTCGCATGCTTGCCGACGCGACTGTTTTTATAGTGTATATAGGCGACAAGAAGCTATCGAATGAACAATTTGTATCCATCAGCGACGCAGTGAAACGGGGTGGTCTAACGCCCTTCCGCGACCAACATGGCCTTGCAAGCATGTACCACGGGACAGGAGCTAAGATCGTCGACCTCCTGCCTCCAACACAAGATGCGCCCCCATCATACAACGAGTGCGAATCCCCGCCGCCACCTCCCCCAATCAACGAGAAGAAACGCCGTCGAGTCGATAGTGAAGGCAAGCAAAACGATGCCATCTCACAGTTATGGGCCGAGCTGAAGGCACGAAGTGAGCGCGACCAAACGATACAACACGAGCTGGCCGATTTGAAGAAAGAGAACAATACCCTTCGAGACGAGCTCGCTCAGATCCGTCAACAGATGGCTGCCTTCCACCAAAACCTAGACGCGCTGAAGACAGACGTCGAGCACCTTCAGGGTCAAGACAAGCAGACCACCGACGTGATGGAAGGATACGATACGAGGCTGGTCGAGTTACGGGATGATCTTGAGGATCTTGACGCCAAGGTTGACTCTATCCAGGAGCATCGCGACGAGAATGGCGTGGCGAGGGACTTTCTTGATAAGGTCCGCAGTGATGTGTACGATGATATCGTCTCGCGCCTCACAGGCTGAGCATGAGGTCTCGTTGGAGTTCGCCATTACTGCACCCCCAAGCCATGGAGGGTTACTACGACTTGAAGTCAATGCGCGCCTAGTGTTGACAGGCATAGCAGCTTGTCTTGCTCTCAAGCAACATGGTCCCTCACGATCTGGCTTGTAGCCATCGCCGCCGCTGCCTAGTCCATGAGCCAGGTCTATGCTGAGCTGCGATCGCTCTACCGCGGTCAGTCGTCAGCATGCCAGCTCAGAGCCCATCAGTTGCCTCCGCCCGACGCCGCCTTGACTGTCGCTTGACGCCTGGCCCCGAATGCTATGACACTGTTGACGTCACAGCACTGCGCGTCTCGGCAGCCCCCATCTCGCGATCGCCTTCAAAGATGGTTGGCCCATGGTGACCAGGGATTCCTAACCGGCTTCGGGCTTGACACTCGAGTACCAGGCTGCCGACACTCTTTAACGTGCCGCCACACATGATTGCAGATGTCCAAGAACGCTCTGCATGTTCCTCGACTATCTGCTCAGGCGCCGTCAGAAGATTAGGATTGGAACCTTGGGCTAGGCGAAAGCTGGAGCCCAGCCTTCTCATGTCCACCACGTCAAACGATGTCGTCTATTCTGTTGCCTGTCGTCGCTGACATTGACGCGCGTATATTCTAGCAAGCCATGTCGCATGTTGCTGTCCGCTTTCTGGGCTATTTCTGTATTTACCCTTCGTTATTATTCTGCAAGCGATGATCTACACAATACAATACACTATACCAACTTCCCAACTGCTTCTCTCGATGCGCCCCCTCACCAGCCACCCGCCGTGACTCTTGAAAACGACCATCCCCTTGTCGTCAGCCTGAACATTTTTCGCGCACCGCTCTACAAGGCCGTAGCGACGCACCGCTTGATTATCGTCGCATGTGTGATATAGACCTTTCATAGTGGCGACCTGTCGACGCCCGTCTCTCGTACGCAGAATAGCTGCGATTGACGCTTCGTTTACACTTTCTTGAGCCTCTTTCCTCTCCATCCAACCCTACTAGGCTTTATACAGCCCGTCTTTTCTCTTGATGCGAAGCTTTCCACCCCATCCTGTCACGTCTAACAACTTACGGCCGTCGTGCAGATATGCGACCGCGTGACAAAATCTCCCTGTTATTGACTGACGCATCGCCACTACTCTAGCAGATAGTGCAAAAAGAGTAGTAGCCTTGCTGGAAAGGGCAAAAACATACAACAGCGGGGATTCGCTGGTCGTCACCGACCCAACTACTAATCCGCCCCTTACCAGCTTGACTATGGGAGAGCGGACGGGATCCCGTATTTTCTGGTAGGTATGGTCGTATGTGGAAGCTTTGACTGTATTTTCGGTATATGTTGGCATTGAGCAAGGTCAGTGACTTGGGGTGGGCTTCTTCAACAGACCCTGGTGATACCAGACATTGGTTTTAATTCGTCTTATTATCAGCACAACGACAGAACCACTTTCCGACATCTCAAACTATTCCTCCGCGCATGATTGCTCTCCCGCAATCAATCATGGTGCCGTGGCAAGCACACGAACTTTCCGCCCACCCCCTCATACCATATGATCGCACTTGAAGCAACTCATGTCATACAAGCGATTGCCCATGTCGAAATCCTCAGGCTGCATTTCCCTCTCACCCTGAGAGTAGAAGACACATCCATTGCTATCCTTGGTGAAGGCCTTGCAGCGACAGTCGTTGCTGCAATGACTCTCGCAACGACCATTGAAGGTGGCGAACGACACCGAGTCGATGATCGCTGATTGTGGGAGATTCCAGTGTTCAACCTTTCTTCCGCAGTGAAGTGGCGCGTCGTCCTTCAAGACTGCCTCTTGACATGGAATGCAGCCGCCGGATTCAGGCTTGGTGGTTGTGGTAGCTGTGCTCGTGGTTGTTTCTGCCGTTGGTGTGATCTCGAAGACGGTGGTTGAGATGGCGATCGACGTCTCAACCGTTGACAATGTGGTGCCAGACCATGTCTCAACGCCAGAGGAGATTGAAGCGGAAGTGAAAATGGAGGAGATTTGTGATGATGGTTTACAGAGACCTGCGTATACGCTGGATGTGGCGAGGAAAACAGTCAACAAACACTTCAAACTCTGAGGCGCCATGTTGTTTTCTGGCAGATAGGAGAGTCAACGAGTGCGATTGGGGTATAGCGACATTTTATAACAAGTCCATCATCAATCATTCAATTTCCACCACTTCCTGAACTAGACCATTATTATCCAGCTGAAGCTGAAGACCAGCAAACCATTAGCGCTACGTCCAGTTCCAAACACTATCGAGAATAGGAAGGCTCCACTACAGGGGCGTATTCCAACACATATACTCTGAACAATCCTTCCAAAAACCTGAATCATGCCGTCAGTCATTAATAGAGAAGCGCTTGGGAAGGAAAAGCTCTGGCATCTTCACCGTTACAGTTTCCGTCCTCTCACATGCACAAGCCGGCTTCGCCCAAATCATCCGTCCAACAACGCGTTGTCCTTTAACAAAGACCGCTACTGCATTCCTCTGCGTCAGGTGATATTGCAGATTCGGAATACGATACGCCATTGCTCCTCGCATATCGCTTGGCAGGATATAACCACCAGCTCTGTGGGCGAACGTCCTATGACAGCCTGTACAGGTTATACCGAAGGTATAATCATAGGGATGGCAATGTGAAGTTCCGTCGCCGGCCATATTCACGCCCAATATACTTTGACTGGACCCAGGTCGAGGTTTGGACAAGTATAAAGCTTCTGCAAGCCATTCGACGTTGTACTCACCTTTCATTGGCCAGCGTGTTAGATGGGATTGGTTGTAAATACTTGTCAGAGCTTGCTGAAGACGCTCTGTTTGGTTTGTCTCTTTTAAATAGTCCATGATTATTGGCGGGTTTGATCCGTGTGTCCGTTCCATACCTGCGACAAAGCTTTGAAGATCAGGCCCTTCAATGTCTAGCACAACCTTGGCTGTATTGGACAATCTTGACAAGTGAACCGGATGCTCGCCATGTATTGGCTGTCTGATGATGGATAAAATGCCAATCTCCACGAGCGGTAAGGAAATAAGATGGTTAGTAGCGTCGAAGCAAAGCTCTTCGCTGAATGTCGGTGGTGAAATCTCGTGTCCGAGCTGCCAGGTGAAAACATCGCAATAGGAAAATTCGGACCAGTGGCCCGGCCCTCGGACCTCAATTGCTCCCAAGTACGGTGTCATGAGCAAGGGAGACAGATCCTTTCTCATCAAAGCCTCCCAAGCGATGCGATAATACTCGGTCTTGAAGTCGGAGCCCATCACACCCGAATGACCTGCTGGAACAACGATTCCCCTCAAAGCATGAAGAAAGTCCATACGGTCTCTGCACCCTCTCTTGCAAAGAAGAGCCGATCCTATTCCAAAAGTGACCGTTTTTAAAGACTTGGCCAATTGCAGTGATGAAAGACCCAGGCACCATGGGACACGATTTTTGCCCATTCCTACCGCTCGCTCAAGGTCGTGGACAATCTCATAGTGTCTCGACTCTTCGTCCCAAACTGAAAAGACACGTTTTATGAACGCTGTATCATCGTTGTTGGCAAGGTAATTGCCGTTGCCGACCATCATCCTTACACGACCGCTTCTGATAAGCTCCATAGCCGTCCAGACACGAGAGAAGTACTTTGAGTTGCAAACTGTAATCACAGCGTCCAATCGTTCTTTAGTACGGAGTTCGGAGTAGAGATGCTGGATGGACTCGGGACTTATGTCGCCCAAGTGTATAATGGTGGTTTCTGCAGCGTAGAACAGTTCATGCATAATGGAAATGATGCCATCTCGCAGCGAATCGCACCATTGAGGCACACTCAAATAATCGAGCCAGACTTCACCAACTTCTTCGCCCGAGTTCTCAACTCCATTGTAGATATTGAAGGATATGTCCACGACTTTGCGGGCGGCCTCTTCAGTCTGTGGTATAGTCTTGCGCTGTTGTTGGGCCATGGAGATGCTAGGGTCCCAAACGTGGCTGACCGCAGAGAACTTAATCTTGTTGTCTACCACACAACTGAAATGGCGGTCGAAGAAGAGTATGGTGGCGGGACGGGTAAGTACCTTGCTACTGTACCCCGTTTGTTCATGGTCTGATGCTACCATGCGAAAGGTCCGCATCAGAACGCCGCTGGTGAATGAATTTCGGCATGACAAACATTGTAAATTGTCTGGAGTAGGCTCGCGCCATAGCTTCTCCAGAAGTATTTCACCTTCGAGATAAACTTTAGTTGGATGCATGATGATTGCTGGTGGAAGACAGTTATGCGCACATGAGGGATTTAAGCTTTACGTCTAAAGTAAGCAAGGCTCGGGTAAAGTGTTGATCACTTTGCAACCATAGGAGGATCAGGGTCACGTTGGTATCTCATGGTTATACAATATTGGAAGCTGGATGTGAGGGGGGTTTCAATATTGGGGCCCGCAGTATGCATGGCTCAGGCGAAGTTATTATCGCTGCGATAACAGTGGCGGATAATTATCACGTTGGCATCTCAAAGCTACACAAAATTAGCACAGTAAGAATTTTAACTTTTTTTGATATATGTTAGACTAGATGGTAGTTGAGATGCGAAAGCCAAGTATTTGGAGAGTCGAGGGATCATCCACTTGGCTTTAGATGTGAAAAGATCAGATTGAATGCAGCCTGAGCTGGTTAAAAGTGTCTGAGTCAGTTCTTGCAGAAGGCTCTCGGTGGCCAGTTTCTCAGTGTCCAGAGCTTGTGTTGATAGTTCTTGAAGTCTTAAGCATTGCGACTCCACTGCTCACAAGAAACTCTTCTCTTTTGTCCTGCCTTGCGAATGTTTTTCATCACTTCCTTATGGCCTTTTCCTCTTCTCTAATGTCTATGGAAGAGAGCGAAATTGCCTGGAGGTGAAGAAAGGCATTGATGTGTGGGTGTTGGTGGAAGCAAGAGGAACAAAATCGGATGGAAGCAAACAGCGCATTTATGCATAGCCGAAACCCAATATTAGGGCAATTGGCAAAGCAAAAAAGGTCCCGTATGAGCATCGGAGTCATGGTGCAAAAGTGTAATCCAAGATGCAAACCTTATTATCAGGGGAAGAAAGGCATCTTGCCCTTCGTCAAAACTCTCGACTTAGGGCAGGGCAAAATGAGATGTCACGTAAGCATCAAAGGCGAAGGGAGCCATGCTGCTTCCTAGATTTAAGCTTTCTGAGAAAACCCTTTCTTATCATTGTCCCCAGCGCGACCATGGTAGTCATGGCCCTTCACGTATGACAGAAAATCTCTGGACCCAAAGAGATCCTCCAGATTCTTCATAAGAGTTTCTGTCATGGGCTTCCAGAGAGCACCCGACCAAGCATCGTCCAAGAACACTTTCTTCATTCTTGCCTTCGTATAGCCATTGGCGGCTTCTTGCTGGGCCTCTTTCTTGACCCTGAGCTCTTCCTCTAGTCGTTTCGTTTCCGTGAAACGTGCGGGGCTCAGGAGATCGTCATGGGAATCCCTTGTGAAGCCTCCCATGTCAGATTGTTCGAAACGAAGATCACCGTTGATTATGCTCTCCCTAAGTGCGGGTGAGATGAAGATAGGAATCTGGTCACAGGCCTTGGTCAATTCCACTTTGGTGAAATTGCAAGCATCCATCCCCCTCTTGAAGTCCGATACAGAGAAGTCTTTGCGACCGAGTCGACAACGAGCGATTAAGACAGCTGCCGCCACAACCCTGAGCTCAAAGTTGGCTTTGAGGAGAGCGAGGTTCATGTCCTGTAATTCGGCCTTGACCTCCTTGTACAGGCGGACTTGACACTCCTTTCTTTTTGGTGATGGGCCAATGGTAACACTGGCCTCGGATTCCTTCTGTTGTACTGATGAACCTTTGGTAGACGCGGTTGCAGGTTCCTTGCCCTTTGCGGACGGTCCATTAGTAGGACTGGTTTCAGGGAAAGCGCCAGAGTTGGTGGGAGCGCTACGGAAAGGGAGACAGGCGCGGGGAAATGGCGATTCCTGTCCCGATAAACTAGCCGGGAGAAGAACTCTTCCAGAGCTGGAGACACAAGATGAATCGCCTTGAAGCACCGGGATAAGGGAAGACATTGTACCCTGCCCGGAATCAACAGACTGTTCTGGATAAGAGGCGACGAAACAGGGCTCTTTCCAGGGACAGGGCTCTGTCGAGGACGTGGAAGAGGCCTTTGCGCTGGGCGTCGGGCTAGGGGAGGGCATTGTACCCTGAACGGGATCAACAACCCCTTCTACCATATCTGATGCTGTCGAGGATGCGGATGACATCTTTGCGTCGGGCATCCACCATTCGAGAGGTCCTGTAGCCGTCCATCGGATGGGCCGCATCGGAACAATATTGGATGTTAATGGCGCGGGATTCCGGTGAAAGTCCTGAATCATCTGAATAAAGGGCTCGGGGAGAGGTTGGTCGGGAATCGGCTTGTTTATCAACAGAGCCTGGGCGAAATACAGAGAGTAAAACCCAGATTCTATCCTGTCCGACCTGGGACACTCCTACCATCTGTTAGCGTATGAAAGTACAGAGCAGAAGGGATAAGAGCGTACCATAGACTTAATCGGAAGGTCAGGACACCCTTGTTGATGGAAGGTTGCCTTTACAAGGCTTTGGACCACAGCCGGGCATATGAAGCCATCGAGGCCTTGGGGGTCGTAGTGGGCAATGTAGTGTGGGTAATTTCTATCCCAGTGCAAGAGCGAGTAGGACGCTATTTCGCCCACAAGGAACAGAGTGTGCCGTCCGTACCATACCGCACGAGGGTCATCCCCCAAAGTGTGGAGGAGCCTAGGAGTGAACAGGAATCCATCGATAGGAGCCCTGGGATCGTTAATTGCCAATGCAAATTCCTCAACATCATCAAAGTCTAGCGCCTCACGCAGGTTGATCCTGTCGATAGCCTTTGCAGTTGAGATCGGATATCCAAGAAGCCGAAGCGTTTCCTCTGGGGATGAATACCATTTGTCAAAAAGCCTTTCGACATAGGAATGATGGTCCCGTTCGGTCTTCATCTCCGGAGAGGATCGGTTGTCCATTGCGGGACTTTGACTTCTGCTTGGGAACGAAGGGGTATTGGGGACGCGCATGTTGTAAGTCCAGAAGTCTCCTTTCTCAGGTGCTGCTGGACTCATGTTTTGTCGTGCTTGGTGTAGTATAAAACCTGCATCTTACTCTCGAGGTGCATGTTATTTATACTGCTTCAGAAACCCTAAGCTTGGGATAACATCGTCTCCAGCTAAGTTTGACATTAGAAAATTTTTTGGAAATGAGCTGTTACTTTCTACTATGATCTCGAATAGGCTAAAAGAGGCAGTCCAAGCTCTATCAATCAGGAAGTGCAGGATGTCATTATAGTGAGCCACAATGACATGGACACTTCATTGCCCTAGGTAACCGGCGCTTTTACTGGCGAGGCTGTCAGCCGGAGACCCGAATACGAAGCTAAAATACGCCGATTGTATCAGTGTGAAACTGGCCAGCGAATTGGATGAAGGTTTGTGTTCCTTTTTTGGAGGTTTGTTGCGTGGGCTTCCGGAGAGCTTCAAGTGACGTGGGATTGAAAGCCAATTAAATATTCTCAGTAAAATGAATCCCGAAAACTTTGTAAGTTGTCGGTTGCTTCCATGAGGTTCGATATATGGTATAAAGACAGTATCCTAAAACCCTAAAAGCTCTGTAGGTCACCTGACAGTCCCGAAACCTAACCTAATTCACATGCGTCCTACTTTTCGTCCGGTACTGCGATGTATTCACAGTGACTAAGTTTTTCTCGCTCGTGCTATCATCACTGGCTGCCGTGGTCCTCATCTCAAATGACTGCTCCACCGTGATGCCCTGGTCGATGCGCTGGAGGGGATGCTGGGTCTTTGGAGGGGAATAGTCTGGTGGCTGAAGACTATTGCTGCGGTCCGACTTCGATGATTGGAGAGACGCGAGGAAGCTCGGGAATGCTCGGGAGAATAGGGGTTTGAGCGAGGGGACGCAGGCGCACATGATGGCAATGTTGCATTCGAGACCGGACCATATCGCGATGTCGACGCCCTTGGCTGGGGAAGGTTAGCATTCACAATGCTAAGTTGGAAAAATACTCACCTGGTCGTTGTGTAATAGAGACTGAGCTGTAGGCCCAAAGTGAGTGTAGTCTGATGACAGCAACGATACAAGCACTGCGTCTAATCAGTATCTTATCTCCGCGATAACGGAGAGGACTCACACTGCACCAACGGCAAACACGCCCATCAGAGCGAACTTGATCCGCCTCTCAATTTGTAGATTACGTAGGAACGGCATAGGCGCTACGAGCAGCGCGATATCGTTGACAATATTGATCCCAGCAAACGCATATCGCAACGCTCTATTGTCAAGACATTTTCCCGGTACCGAGTCATCCCAGTACTTCGCGACAGGATAGCAGGTGAAGACTGTCAGCATTAGACATAACGTCCCGTACACGGCGTAGAATACGATGAGACTGATGAAGAGTCGGCGGGCGGTCCGTGTAGTAAATATTCGGAGGCATTGGAAAGATATGGAGAGCTTGATGGCGAGATGGCAGATGGTGTATGAGATGACGCTCGCCGTCGTCGCTTGGATGATGGGGGAGAAGAGTTTTGGGTTGGGCGGTAGGCCAAGGCCGAATTTAACTTCTACTCATTTTGTCAGGACGATGTAATGTCGAAGAAGGTGAGTACTCACGTTGCATAACAGCAATCAAGAATCCAAGAGTACCCAGCTAAAGATGTCAGTCGGAGTAATAACATCACGAATGGAATCTCTGACACCCACATTCGCAAGAATGATGAACCCATCATCAACGCCCACATTTCTCAAAACACAGATCTTCGTTATGAATCTCAATATGACAAAAACAGTAGCGAGAATGGTAAATAGGAATCCAAGCACCACCAAAGCATGGCACTCCTCAGGCACGAAAATGTCGACAACAAACATCGTTATAGCATTTCGGGATATTCGGAGAATAGATTGACGTGTCCGTCAATTGACAGACACATCGAGACTTTATTGCTGACACCTCCCACCCGAGATTTGTTTGCCTGCTGACATTCTCCCTTTATCTCTCAGACATGACCTCAGAAATACAGCGTCTGACCTTGTATCTGAACACCAGCTGCCGCGAATGCATGGAAAGTGGCGGGTATAAGAGTATTTGTGTGGCTATCTCATGATGCTTCATGCAAGGGATTTTGCAATGTTTTTGACGAAGACTCATTGCAGAAGTGATCAGCACGGCTCAAAAGATGACTTGTCTCGTTCAGGTTAGATAAAAAGCAAAAGTGCCCTTGTCAGGCTTGTCTGAAGTTTTGCTGCTCCTGGAGGATCGCTGGTGATAAAATTGTGAGGTGACATTCTGGCACAGCATCGGATGGTCCCAGCCCTATTTGCGAATGGCAGGCACGGATCCGAAAGCTTTCGGAAATTGGTTAGGCACTTGGATGCGAAAACCCCAGCTTTCCAGCCTTATTCTCGGCCAAGCTTTTCCGGATCAATCCCACCCTCCCGTCTTGCCGTGTCTTGGACTCTTCCCCTACTGCTTGAGTCTGACGTTAGTCTCCGGGGCCTTTTCTCCGATATTTAATCCTTAAGAGGTACCCTGCAGATGGCAACAATGCACGTTGGTACAGTCAGAGCAAGACAATTGCGTCGAACAATGTCGACTCAAGTTGACCGCTGGAAGACACCAGAACAGCAGATCAAATTTCCCCAACTCCACGTCGAATCCTTCGAACATCTACCGACAATGCGGTCCAAGTGTTTATCGTCGTTTAGATAAGATAAACTTCAGGCACCGGCCCGAGCGTCTGTCACATCAAGGCGCAGTGTAACATCGCCCAGAAGATAGCGCTTACTACCAGATCCATGCGCCACCAAGACTGACAGTAAACGGCGCGAAGGATTTCATTGCACAATGCGGCCTTGACTGTTGAGCCGTTGGGAATTTCTTTAAATGGATTGTATCACCCTGAAATCAAGCTTCTTTTTTTCCGCCAAGCTCTTCATCACATTCTTTTGACCACATTCTTTTACTAACAGTCACTACAATGAAGTTCTTGTCAGTTTTCAGTCTTTCTTTGACCGTCGCTGCTTGCAAAAGTACGCCCCCACCTGCTAAATCGGCCAAGGTGGATGTTCATTCACATTTTGTTCCGGATTTCTATTCTGAGGCTTTGAAGGAGGCTGGACATGTTCCCGGTCCTGATGGAATGCCCGGCATTCCCGTAAGTACATCTCACTGACTGCCGTAGGGCTGACGTACTAAATTGCGCTTGTAGAGCTGGGATGCCGAGTCTCATCTAGAGTTCATGAAGGAAAACAACATCGAGCGATCCATTCTCTCAATTTCTAGTCCGGGTGTTTATCTCACTGTTCCCTCAAAGGATGCCACCAAGAAGGCCATCGATTTGGCCCGCAAGGTCAATGACTACGGATCTGAAGTCAAGGCAAAGTACCCCAAAGAATTTGGATTCTTTGCGTCTCTTCCTCTGCCCGATATTGAGGCGTCGCTGAAGGAGATCAAGTACTGTTTCAACGAGCTGGACCCCAAGCCTGACGGCGTCGTCATGATGTCCAACTACTACGGTCTTTACCTGGGTGATCGCGATCTCGAGCCTATTTACGAGGCACTGAATGAGTACAATGTTACCATCTTCGAGCACCCCACTACTCCTTGCACTCAATTCAACGGTCTGCGATTTGACATCGACAAAGACGCGCCCGCCATTTCCCAACAGCAATGGCAAGCTCTCAACCGTCCCCTCGCCGTCCGTCAATTCGCCGCTCCCACCCTTGACTTCCCCTTCGAAACAGCCCGCGCATTCGCCGATTTGTTCTACACCAGCATGCCCACCAAGTTCCCCAACCTTAAGTGGATCATGTCGCACGCCGGCGGTGGTCTCATTCCCACTCTCGACCGAATCATCACCTACAGCTCTCTGTACCCCGGACTAAATCTGACCGAGGAGTCTCTGAAGGAGACGCTCTCCACCAACTTCTTTTTCGATCTTGCTGGACCTTGGCCCGTGAACTTTGCTATTCCTGCCTTGTTGCGCTGGGTGGATTATACGAGAATTGTTTGGGGATCTGATACTGTTTTCACGCCTATGAAGACCGCGGCTAAGTATGCTGCTGCTTTTGATGAGCAGGTTGATGGTGTGTTTAATGATGTTGCTAAGGGCAATGCGGTGCGCGCGGGTAATGCGCGAAAGCTCTTTGGGTAAAATATTGATCAGAGTTATACTGTTGGAATGAGCGGGAGAAATCGGCACATCTAATATACATGTATTAATACACTCTCTCAAGGACACGCCTTGTCAGATCATGACCCGTTTCTAACATAGTGGTAGCTCAAATATCGGAATATCATTTGAATAACCGGCCAGAGACAACGATTGGTGGAGTTTCTAGCACTATGACCTCGGTCCTCATGCCAGGAACAGTAGTCTTGGCAAGATGCTCGGATGATAGTCCACCGGGATTGTAGCTTTTGGCCGGGTAAATTGGCTTCAACGTGGTATTATGCGGGGTGATCAACTCCCCACAGTCGAATTCATCCACGGTAGTTGGCCATGTGGCGATGGAACATTATGCACCGGGTAATTGGAGATGGTTATATAACCGACCATGTTGGCCAATCTTTCTAGGGGGTTCTCGTCAATAAACACTTTTTGCGTTACCCAGCCAGTCATCATGAAGTGAGTAGTTCGTTGGTAAAGCTGTGATGTTAGTCAACTGACGATACAAACAGGCTCGACCCTTCAAAGCTCACCGCCTTCCTGGCCGCCAACTCAACTGGCGTAGGCGTTTTAGTCGTCCCCGGTGGTGGCTACAGCGTTCTCGCCAACGGTCACGAGGGCCGAGAACCAGCGGAATATCTCAACACCCTCGGCATCGACGCCTGGATGCTCGAATACTCAACAGCAAGCACAATGTCTCCACCACTCTACCCAAAGCCCATGGAAGAGGCCCTCGGCGCACTGGATCTCATCCGACAACAAGCGCCGAATCTGAAGAAGCTTGGCATCTGGGGCTTTTCAGCTGGTGGCCATCTCGCTGGAACAACAGCCACTACTCCCGGCACTAACCTCGACTTTGCTATCCTGGGATACCCTGTTATCACTCTTGAAGACGACTACACTCACGAGAACTCGCGATACAATCTGCTGGGTAACAAACCTACCAAGAAGCAGATCAAGGAGCTTTCAGTGCAGAACCGAGTGAACGACAAAACGCCCCCAACGTTGCTTTTCCACACTTCGAATGATGATCTTGTTCCTGTTCAGAACACTTATTTGTATGCTGAGGCTATGGCGAAGCACGGAAGAAAGGTCCAGCTTGTGGTTCTTCCTGATGGAAAGCATGGAGTTGGTCTGGCGCAGAATGATCCGGTTAGAAACTGGACTCCGGAGCTGGAGCGATTCCTTAAATATTCGATCTAACTGGAATTTATCCAACGTCGGAATTGTGTATATAAAGACATTCTGGAGTTTATCCTAACTGAAAGTAGCCGTACATGAGGGTACTCTAGCCAGTGACATGTAAATATTTTGATTAACACCCGCCTCCACCTCCTCCACCACCACCACTGGCACCGGCACCACCGGCAGCAGCAACAGCGGCCATAGCACTCATTCCATTCGAACTCGAACTGTTACTCACCACCCTCTTTCGAAGCTCATAAATACACAAGAACGACATGATAACAGCATGCTCAAAAGCGGGACCCAAGTCCATGTTGATCTGCACTGTGCCACACGCGCTAGAGCTCAGACTGAAAGTTTGGCTCGTAAACACAGCCATGAGTTGACCATTCGGGTCCACGAGCTTAAGGTTGTTGTTACTCAGACTCGAAGCATGCATTCCATCCACCGCGACATTGTTATCTTTCATCCAAGTTAAAGGAACAGGCTGGCCCGTGCTGGGAAGGTTGAACGTGAATGTCCAACCATGGTCATCCTTGCTCTGGGGGATAAGCTCCGTCCACTGCATGTTGGAAGGGTTACCGAGTCCAATTCTGATGGACTCTGAACCTTTTCTGGCGTTTGGGAAGTAGCATTCGCCCATGGGCAGTCCTTTAGCGGCGAAAGATAGATCAGGCTTGCTTTTGCGATTTTCTGAGATTTTCAGGGTGTATGTGGCTGGTCTGTCAAAGCCGTGCTCAGGTCTGCACTCGTAACGATTGCGGAATGATCGTCTGTTGATTTTGTAGCGAACTGGGCCGCCCGTGGGGCTCGGGTAGGTAGTTGTGGTGTTGTTTTGGGGAGGCTGATACATGGACTGATCCTCAGCATGGTCTTTGTTGGGTATGGCGTAGCCTTGAGACGGCATAGATGGCAGGACGCCATTTGGAGGGGCTTGATATGTCGTGGTCATGTTACGCGCTTGATTTAGAACAATTATTGAGAAGTTTGTGGATCATTAGGATAACAAACTCCAAGTCCAGAATTAATCGCAGGAAAGCCAAGGTTATATAACATTTCCCCGTCTCGAATCCGATGGCATTCAAAATAGAAAGATGACCAGATGATATCATGCTACAGGGTCCTAGGCAGTCAAACTTAAAGTTAGACTGATGTGAGTGGTCAAAGCTGTGAAGGATCAATGGATCAAGTTTTGGCGTGCTGTCGCGGTGCTTACCGTAAGGGGAATTTTGCTGCGCCTGCGCCTGATAGAATGACATCAGGGTGGCAGTGAGAACAACACCACGTGGGGTGAAGATGATCGCTGTCAGCCTTGCAAGTCATTGAGATCACAACAACAAGCCCAGGTTACGCACCGAAGCTTCGATATCTTAAAGAGTAATGCAAAATAAATCATGTCGGGCTTCAAATAGCTTCTAGTCCGTCGAGTACTTCATACTAGCAAAATGTCCTGTTTCTTCAACCATCCCTCTTCAACCCCAAGCTCCGCTTCTCCATCCATAAACCCATGCACGTAGGTCGCGCAAACAACCCTGTAAAAGTCCCCGGATCCTTCTTGAGCGGCCACATCCTCAGCCTTTCGCAAGATCATAGGGACTTTCCCTCCGTCCAGAACAGCAACAACATCATCCTCCTTCACATGCCGTCTTGCCAATACAAAAAGTCCATTCTCTGTAATGAGAAACATAAATTCCCTCATACTAATATCGTTGCGCACTTTAGTCATGTTTGACCCATCATCTAGGTCAGTATAGTCAAACCCGTCACCAAGATCGTAGGAAAATATGGAATACGACTCATGCCTGTCGCTGGCGATCTGAAAGCTGACGACATTGATTTCGTCTTCTCTTAATCTTTCCTGATTAGCAATGTCGAGTATCTCGATCTCGTTTTGTCGGAGGCGGCGCATTCTGGGTGGAATCGTGCAGTCTTTCACCAGCGTCCTCCAGAAGGCACGTATACTTGTTTCGCCGGTAGACACAGTTTTGCCGTTGAAGCTTGGAGCATAAATATGCTCTGAAGGGTTCAATACTACGTCTCGGTCAAAATAGAGGTCCATGATACTCTGGGCGAGATAGGAGTGTGATGGATCCTGTAGAATAGGTTTAATCTTCCCCAAGATAGTACCTCTCGAAGCCAAGATACGTTCATCTTTTCCAAGAAGCCGACAGGGCGTTTCGCAACCTTTAAGGCCGGCATTGAAGATGTCGCGTTGAGCAAAGATGGGTGCCACACAATCTCGATGTTTGGCATCAAACTCAGCGACCCAAGACGGCGTGTTCTGTTGACCTGCTTCTTGGAGCGACTTATGCCCATCATTACCCTCAAACGGGTTCTGACATAAAATGTCCAGATTACCGGACAGGTTGATCAATACCAAAGCAGTTTCCTTATAGAGCTCCGCCACTGACTTTGTATAATCAACCTCGATACCATGGTCCTCAGTAACCAAGCCGAGAAGACCAAAGATCTTGTCTCTCGGATCGGTAGAGTCCATCTCCCGAAAGCGGGTCACCACATCCATCAACCCGGAATGGACACGTCCAGGTTCCCGAAACAGCCGACGCTGGTCCTCGATGAGCTTGACCGTGACGAAGATTTCGCCCCAAACTGGGAACCTAAGCGCGTGACTCCTGTACATATGAAACGCGTCAAAGTAAGGCTCATCTTTCAATAACGCAGATAAGCAATCCCAGTCCAGCTCAGCATTCTTGCATACCAGAGTCAACCGCGGAGCTAGAGAGAGCTCTTGCATAACCCAAAGGCGCTTCCAAATAGTTGGTCTGTCAAAGACAGCAAGAAGGTGTCCCTGCGGGCCATAATCGAGGAAATAACCGTCAGTGTCAGGTATATTCTGTAGATCTTTTAGAGTCCTGGAATCCCTAGCAGTGATCTTCTGCATCAGCTCCATTCCTTTCCTGATCTCTTCTTCACCTTCATCACGAAGTTTTGAGTGGGCAACCTGACTGCTGTCAAAGGATCTTCCTATCATCGGATCTATCCAAGCTATGTCCCTCTGGCATCGAGAATAAATCTCTCGCATCATCGCAACTTGCTGATTTCGTTCCTCGATGTCTGACTGGTTTATGCATACTGCATCTACCCACAGAACACGAGATTCGGTCTTGTATCTTAGACATGAGAGTGCGTACTTCAAACTTGGTGTAATCAAGAACTCTTGGTCGTTGAGAAGTATCGGTTCTGAGAAGATCGGCTCGCCCCATACATAAGAGAGGGCTTCGTAAACAGGAGCTGTTGAATCATTTTCGGGATTCAGCTCTGCGTGGGAAAGAAAGGAACAAATCTGGTCGTTTTCGTCACTGGCAGGATGCAGAGTGAGCAGGCGAATCTCATGGCGTGTGCTGTCGAGCTGTTCGTAAATTGCGGCGGACCGCCCATCGCTTGGCTGCGGGGCAACATGTTCAGACATGATGAGAGACTACACAAGAAAGGACTTTGAAACAAGGGAAAGGGATACAGTAACGGAGTTCGAACGCAGCCAAGAGCCACGGGATAAGATATGGGATTTGAAGTCGATCGTAGTCAGCCTAAGGCTGACATGGAGGGGGTGGGTAAGCCGACCCTGGAACAGGCGATGTAACGGGGACTGCACAGCCCCGTACACTAGAGCCAAACAAGCAAAAAAGAAATGACTGCGGTTTGTGTGGATCGAACACACGACCTTCAGATATCACTTGGTGAAGAATGAAGTTTGACTTCAGTCTGACGCTCTCCCAACTGAGCTAAACCCGCTGACTAATTGTGATTGTAATAACCGAGTTCCAGTCTATGTAGAGGAATGTATTTACAAGATCAACAATGTTGTCCTTCCCCTGGCATTCCTGCTCGAGATCTAAATGAAGAGATATATTTTAGTTGTTACATGAAAGATGCATGATGATATTGACAACAGAAATCCCTCGCTCTAACCATATTCCCGTCAGTTCCCTCATCTCTGGGTATACCCGCCATCGACAGACAAAGCAGACCCAGTAACGAACGAGCTTCGCCCCCCAGCCAAATACAAAACACCATCCGCAATCTCCTCAGGCTGACCCATTCTCTGCATAGGAACCGCCGTAGAAATTCTCTCCTGCATCGCCTTCAGAACATCAGGATTCTTAGTTGTCATGGGTGTTTCCGTATACCCTGGACAAATAGCATTGATGCGCAATCCATCCTTTGCATAATCCTCCGAAGCAGAGCGTGTGAGGCCAATAATTGCGTGTTTCGCTGCCGTGTATGATGTAGACAGCGGGATACCGACGAGGCCTTGGATGGACGAGAAGTTGATGATGGATCCGCGCTGAAGATCCCTTCCGTTGATGGAGGATTTTATGCGCTCTTGCTCCAACATGACTTTGGCAGCAGCTCGTAGCACGAAAAATGTGCCATTGAGGTTGATGTTGAGAACGCGGTTCCAGTCGTCAGTTTGAGCAAATGCTGCTCCACCTTTGTGCTTTATCGCAACACCAGCTGCGTTCACAACGTAGTCAATACGACCAAACTTCCGGACCATGTCATCCACGATTTCATTGATGCGATTCTCGTCTGTAACGTCTGCAGGGTAGAGTTCGATTCGGAAATCTTTGTTGGGTGACAGGTTTTGCTGTTCTATCTCTGTCTCGACGACTTGAAGAGCTTCGAGACTGAGATCTATGAGTGCAATGCCGGCGGACCCTTCTCTGGCAAAGGCTTTGGCGCATGCGCGGCCGATTCCTGAAGCGCCTCCTGTAATTAAAGCGAAGCCGGGGACATCCATCGCGTAGTCAGATGATGGTAGAGGTATAAGTGCGGTTGATCAATAGAGAATGTGAATGATGTTGATTGAAATACTCAACTAATTGACCATTAGAATCGCTGGTCTTATACTGTCTGATATCAACTTCATCCATGTTGTATCATGTTCTGGACCTCTAGCTATTGGTTGCCCGATAATCGGAGCTAGTCTGGCGAAGCTTGCCCACTTCGTGGGTGCCGGCTCAGTATCTCTTTGCTGCCCCACCAAGATCAGCCACCAGATATAACTTTCCTCTTTAGAATGCGGGGTTGGCATGATAGCGGTTTTACTGCATGACTTCGCTACGTGGAACAGTCAGTGAGTGATAGAGCCATGTGTCGCAAAGAACAGCAACGTGGCAAGCATTTATGGGCCATACGATAAAGAGGAGGCCTTGGCCCTATAACTGCCGAAGCCTTGAAGGCTACCCTACAGCCACGTCCGTGTTTGGCGGCCCATCAATGGCATGAAGGATAATTTACAACATTGAAAAGAGTCGTTGTTCATGGCACTGAATATATGTTAATAGAACTGACACTGCTTCGAGCTTGCGATTGTTGTTGAGCATTTTATTGATAGTGACTTTTACAGGGCCACGATGTTGTGAATGATTGGCAGACGACTTCTGTTCTTGCAGTTGAATTTGGCGGATGATGAACGTGAAAATTGATTTTCAATTGACCAAAAGAACTCAACAACCGGCATCTAAGAAAACACAAGCCCCTGATACCCCATCTTCTTAACCTCATTGCACCGCCTTCGATACTCAATCGTACTGCCACTGTACCGCGCAACACTCCTAACACTCTTGCCCTTAACGTTTTTGTTCACACCCGTCATCCAACTATCAATCTCATTCATCAAAGTCTGACTCTCACTACACTTCACCACATGCTCAGTCCACTTCTCAACAGCCTCTTCAGTAGGTTCGACAGACGTATACCGGTTATCCTTGCAGTACTGTAGCAAATCCGTGATAGCTTGAACGGCGTGCTCGATGTTGCGAGTCGCATTGCCAAAGGGTTGGTGAGGCCCTAGAACCATGAACATGTTTGGCATGGAAGGGACCGTGAGGCCGAGATATGTTCTTGGGCGATGATCAAGCCAGATTGCGCTGTCGGCTTTGGGACTGTCGCTGGTCGCGATCAATGGTCGGTCATTCTTGCCATGCCAATCAATGGCACTGAAAGCGCCAGTGATAGCGTTGAAACCCGTAGCGCAGATAAGAACGTCAAGCTTGTGCTCGTGTCCATTGGCTGTCAAGATTCCAGAGGGCGTGACGCGATCAATGGGTGTTTTCTGCAGATCAACGAGATGAACGTTTGGCTTGTTGTACGCCTCAAAGTAACCGCTCTCAAGCGGGACTCTTCGCGTTCCAAAACCATGATTCTTAGGAATAAGACTCTCAGCAACGGCAGGATCGTTGAGACGCTCTCTGATCTTATCAGCCATGAAGTTCGAGTACAGACTGTTCGCATAGCGGTCGGTGTATGTGTCCGAGAACACACCTAGCCACTTTCCAAAACCAGGTTCATTGTACAGTTTCTCCCATAGCTCAAGCCGCTCTTCCTCTGTAACTTCGAGCGACTTTCGTGGGTCGGCTTTGTGCATGAAACCAGATGTGCTCTCCGAGCAAATTTGGAAGACCTTGTCGTAGTTCTTCTTATACTCGGCCATATCTTCCAGTGAGATTTCGGAATTGCGGAGCGGTGCAGACCAGTTGGCTGTGCGCTGGAAAACGCTGACGGACTTGATGTTGGGTTCTTTGGATAGGGATGTTATTGTCTGGATACCAGTTGCTCCTGTTCCGATTACGCCAACGTTCTTGCCAGCAAAGTCCCGACTGATATCGAGATCTTTTGGCCAGCGCGAGGTGTGGAAAAGAGTTCCCTTGAAGTCCTCAATGCCCTCGATAGCAGGCAAAGTTGGCGCAGACAGAAAGCCCAAACCACTAACAAAAAACGTGGAAACGTATTCGTTACCAGTCTCATCGACAAAAGTCCAGGTATGCCCCTCCTCGTTCCAAGTCGCCTTGGTAACAATAGTGTTCAACTGGATATCCTTGTAGAGATTATGCTTCTCTGCAAAGTATGTGATATACTTGTGCGTCTCAGGTTGAGGAGAAAAGGCCTCTTTCCAATGCCACTCGTCAAGCAACTCTTTGTCGAAAGAGAAGCAGTATGACAATGACTCAGAGTCGAAGCGACATCCTGGGTATGAGTTCCAGTACCATGTGCCGCCTACGTCTGGGGCGGCGTCAAGGACTTTGATGCGCCAGTCTGGAAAGCGTTGCTTGAGATGGTAGAGGGTGCATAGGCCGGAGAGGCCTGCGCCTAGAATGAGGACGTCGAACTTGTTGTTTGCGTTTGGTAGAGAGCCCATTGTTGCGGTCGGAAGTGTGGAATTCTGGTATGCAAAACTTTGGTTGAGCTTGTTTTGGTCCTTCATGAAGCCTGGACTTTATATCACATGCCATTGACTTCTGCAATCTGACTATTATTAATCGTAGGCAACTGACAAGACTCCTTAGGTTCAAATTGCCAATCGGGACAACATAGAACCGGAATGTAGCCGATGAATTGACTATCCTTCGCCTCAGATAAAACCTTCCTCTTTTGTTGGTGGCTGTACAGCTGAGTTGTAGCGCAATCAGTTTGTCCAATCATCGTCTTTCAGTGGGTGATAACAGCTGCAACGGTGCGGGGAGAACCTTGTCACGACACACGAGGCCAGCAAAGGGCGTCGCCGCTGTAGACTACGGCTCCTCTTTCCGACCCCATTCCTTCACTGTAAATGGTGCGTACAGCGGATCTGTGACGTATCCGTCCTGCTCGATCGCGAAACCTAAGTAGCATCTGATGATAGAAAAGAATTCGTTCTGGACGTTCCTACAAAAGTCCATCAATTGTCTTACCAATCAGGAAGGCCTTTCCAATACTCTCCTATACCCGAACATCGCTATCTCTTGCGCCTCGGTGGAGTTGAACATGAACTGAAGCTCGTGGTAAAAAGTTACAGAAGTTATATTGAATGAACCTTTGATTAAAAACATGTTTAAAACATGTTGAGCTTCGCACAGATGGGCTGTATGCTGTTAACAGAGCGCCTTAAAACTCAGAATTTAACACATATTCAATGTAGTAAATTTCATGAATATTATTTAGTCTTCAATTCTCGCCATACTGGGACTATGAGTTCCATTTTCTCCATCCTACCAATATCTCATATCAGAGGCCACATCAGCCATCGTCACCCAACTTACTTTAACCCGTCAACACCCTACGGCAATCGATCATGTTCAGCCTTAACAGCCTCTGCACCGGTTTTGTCACCGCTATGGTGATGATCTTTGGATTTATCTCTGTCCTTGGGTTCATGGTTCCCCGGGTTGCTGCTTGGGGCATAGCCGGAAAACTGTAAGTGACCTTGAACGGAAAGATTAGAAGTGCACTTCCAATTTCACTTATAGCCTTCTAGGCTCGTTTTTCTTAAAGGATTAGTAGAAGGCTTTTATATAGTTTTAGTTTTATTAACTAGTAAGCTAGATAATACAATATATATATTGTTATTTTAACTTTAATTATTTAAACTTTCCTTTTTTATTTATATAATTAAAGTACTAAATATACTAAGTTTAATATATATAAAGAAACTTATTATCTAAGTTTATATATATTACTTTATAATATTATAATATATTAACTTAAAAAAAAATAACTTTAAATTAATGAATTAATAATAAGAAGTAATCTTAAATATTATTTTATGATCTTTTAAATATACTTATATAAGCTAAGTTTAATATATATTATATTTATAAAATACTATATTTAGGCTTTTAACTTAACCCTTATATTAAAGTAAATTGAAGTTTTTGTCTTACACCCCTTGTATTCCGTCGCATACCATAGAACATACCTACACGGCGATATAACTTCGCGTTACCTTGTCCAACTTGGGCAATTTGTGTAACACCAAGGCCAATCTCATGAGAGCTATGATAAGGCTCTTCCATAGCAATGCTTAACAGCCACAACTCTTCAACATCCTGAGGCTGAGGAGCATCATCGAATATGAATTGCACCGATCCATCACTTGTTTTCATATTGCCTACGCAAGAGTTAGACGAGGCCGCGCGCTGTGCTTCCGAAACTTTAATCAGCTCTGAAACACATTCAATAGTGAGTCTAGCGGATTTGATCGATCCGTTGGGTATCTGGAGATCCATAGGAACTATGTCGCATCCGACGACTTGAGCGAGCTCGTCTTTATCCCAGATCTCTCCTCTGGACTGGTAATAAACGGGGTGAGCACGCGAAGCCCAAGACCAAGAGGGTGCGATATATGATGCATGGGATGTGCGTGATGAAGATACACCGACAGGTCGCCACATTAAATCGCACCTGAGTGTCTTTGACCAAAGTCCAGCAAGATACACTCCAAATTTGGGCCGTAACTGGGTTTCCCACTGAGCCACAATGCCCATGAAGGCTTGGAATCTATCATCCGTGAATGTGATAGACTTTCGGCTATATTCGGAAACAATAGTAGCCCATTCTTGCTCGCACTCGTACGAAGCAACATCCTTCTTGAAGTCTGAAAGATTGGCTTGCAAGCTTGCCAGCTGTTTCGGACATGCGTAAATAAGACCGCCATCAACTCGCCGGATCCTGTCGGCGCATCTGAGCGCCGGTCTTTGACCTTTCGAGAAAACCATAAGCAAGCGGGCACTGAGTAGAGACTCTTGGTACGTCCAGGCCCGAGCGAGAAGTGGTTCCTCGCTGGCGTCTGATTCCGAAAAGTCGCTACGTATCTCGAGCACCGCAGCTCGACCGCGTTGTGTGTCACCAACCTGGGCGTGCCATGTATCTGGTCCATTACCTCGTCCCTCTCCAGGAATTTGCAAGAAGCCATCGGTTGCCGACCGTGCAGACATGGCAGCCAGAGTACAGACTGCTCCAGCATAGATGGACGACATCTTGCTGAGCTCTGAGACCTTCTCGGGTCCTGAGTCTTGTACGATGCAATAGGCATCAACCCATAAATACTCAAGACCTAGACTCAGAGTAAGTCTCGTTGCATCCGAAACAGTTTTAGGCAACGTACTCGTCTCGATTCGATTCAAGTACGAGGTTAACCTATTCGTCGTGGTCATGTTCGGCTGCGATCCCCCCCAGCAGTAGCTTAGACACAAATAACGAACCGGACACGCCGTAATGCTCGAAACCTTGACCAGGCGAACCGACGGTGAGGCAATTGTGCCTGAGATCTGAAGTAACATCGTAGGAAGATCTAGCTTACGGGGACCAGAACACGAGGCGTGATTGTTATCACAGTCTTCGATCATCGTCGAGAAGATTCTTCCTTCCTGTTCCAATCTCTCGGCCCAACATGGAACGGAATCTAGATCAGACGTTGCTGGTGTACTGCAACCTGAAACATGAGGCTTTTGGCTACCATTCTGGGATAGCCCCGTGGATTCAGTGCCAAGATGAGTAAAACTGCCCTCCACTGAAAAGAGGCGAAAGAAGCTCTCAGGACGCTTTGGGGTCCTTTCAGTCGTGTTCTGATGAGAAAGCGATACGGACGACCATTTATAAGGGTACGTGATGTTCAAGGTGAAGGCGAAATCCTCGGAGCCGCTCGGATTCGCCTTGTCTAAAGTGTTGCGAAGCAAAGAGCAGAAGATGCAGCCCTCATCAAGTCCTAGTTGAAGCACCCTCCTTTCTTGACGAAAGGTCCGGGAAAAGCCTGGCGTCCAGCTACGATTGGAGAAGTATGCCAGAATGTCAACAGTCTCTTGAAATGGTTGGTTAACAACAAGATTGCGCTCTTTAGATGGTAAACAGATCTCTTGAGTATACTTGTCGAAAACCGTATCTCGACACCAGCCGCATACCCTTTGATCAACTAGACCTCTGTAGAAGTTTACCATTGTTGGAGAGAAAAGCTTTGCTAATAATAAACGAAAACTTTAGCCTAATAATGCTTGGATATCCTATGAAGCTGTGTTAATGGTTAAATAAGTTGGGTTTTATGCAAGTAAAGTGTTGGCACATACTCAAAAGATAAGGTGAGGTGAACCGCGGCGACTTCTAAAGGCTGTTAAGCACGGAGAGATGCTTGACGCAGACAATTGTAAACTTTGTCAAAGGCTTAGATGAAGATTTACAATTTGGATCCGATTTTCGCCAACAGAATAGATCCATTCGAGTAGAAACTCCGCCATGATATTGCTTAGTACTTATTCTGCGAGGGTTGTCTGCCTTGTTTCTCTAAAACTATAGTATTTCCACTTTGGTCGACTCAGCCTTCATGTGATCCTAGCGCTTACTATTTGTCTGTGGCTTACCTGACGTGTATGCATTTGTACCAATAGCGCGCTGAAAACACACAGTAGTGCAAATTACACAAAAAGCTGCTCCAACTAACAGTCTCGGCTTCTGTCGATTTCTTCGTGTGTTATTGAGCGCGCCAGTCAAGATTCGCCTGCCTGGAAACGCCAAGTCCACTGTGGGGCACAGCTTGACACATTCGTGTAACAAACCCTGCAAACATTGCACACCGACCATGTCTGGCGCACCAACTAATTGAGGCTGCCTAAACTTCCTTTACTTCTTGAGCCCAGGCCCTCTTGGCGTGCGAGTGTAAATTACACTTTCACATAAAGGTTTCGCCCGATCAATTACAAGGATCCAGCCATTATGACGATCACTACGGCCTCGAACTTGCAATCTGAATCATCGAGTGCTGTTCATCCCTACCTACTCAAGTGTTATCATCAGAAACGCATTGGTTCCTATTCTGGACCAATTACCACCTGATCGGTAAAA